>JAJJHY010008789.1:1754035-2187096 GCA_021224005.1 Drosophila setifemur | reverse complement strand
TCGTGAGAGTGCCCATGTGTGTTTGCGTATCTACGAGTGTGGTGTGCGAATGGCAATCCATAAAGGAATATGATGAATTATATGAAGAAACGTTTTTTGCACAAAAACTAAAATCCACCAAAATGTTAAATAATGAAACAAGCAAAATCACTTAGATGTATGGACGTGTGTGTGTGTTGGTGTGAGCCTCCACCGTAGTTGATATTTCAATTTTTAGCTTGCCTACTGATATATGTACATATATATATATATATGTACATCTCAAACTCCTAATGCATGTGTGGCATGTTGGGTGCTGTCCATCTGTCGCTAAACTTTGAATTTTTGCCAGAAAAAATTTGTTTGGTCACACGACGGAGCCACCACAGATGGGCGTTAATTAAATGTAAACAAAAGAGTTACTTCCATTAAGCATCAAATACTTTTAGAAGAGACTTCCCCCAAAACCTCTAAAAAAGAACTGCCTAAAATGTCCCCGCAGGATCATATCTGAATTCCCTTAATAAAGCCATTCGGGCAATTCATTAAAAATACATCCAAAACTAAATGATATAGGAATGTTACACTTTAGGGAAACTGCAGAAAAAAAAAAAAAAAAAACTGACAAAATTCAATTCCACGGCTAAGTGAGTCACTTTTTGCCTTCTTTTTTATTTCTGTGGCGCAAATTGTTTTTATTTACTCTAAACTCTCACATCTCTTTCTATACCTGTCCCAGTAGGTGATGTGCTCTTTGGCTCTCTTTCCCTGGCTCTCTCTCTCTCTCTCTCCCGCTCTCTCTCCATCTCTCCCACTCGCTGTGGTGCGCTTCTCTGCCCCTGGCGGGGGGAAACCCTCACTGAGTCCGCCGCTGTTTGGCAAAGCTTTTGTGTATTGAACTATGTATATACAGATACAGATACAGATAGCTGCACAAATTACGGTTGAACGTTTTGGCGCTTATTTTTTTGAGTTTAGTGGTGGAGCAACAAGCACCAAGATTTTTGGCAATTTGTATAGTTTGGTGTTCTCTGATGACTGCCTTAACCTTGAAGTACAAGCACTTTGAGCGGTTAGATGAACACATCTACCGCTCTCAACTGAATCTTCGCCAAAATCCGGGACCAATACGTTTTATATCTAGTAAAAAAAGAATCGTAAAATGATCATGTCTTTTTTATTTTCTACGAATTGTTAGTGCATATAAGCAATTGAAGATAGTATTAGTATTAGCCCCTAGTTCCCATAGGATTAATCTGCCGAAATGTGCTTAAATTCTAAGTGCATAATTCTTATCTATAAGATTCTTGGATACATTAATATCCTTTTCTTAAATATGGTATGGTTTTCTGACTCATAGGTATCCGTTTCTCCGTTATATACTTTATTAAGCTACTATTTAAATCTTTTAAGATTTCTTAAACGATTAAATCCAATTGCTTCATTAAAAGTAATGCTTTGTTTTAGTCAAAGAAGTCGTATACGTAATATGTATACGTAATATGGAGGCTTTAAATCAGGTTGACCATAAGAGGTTAACGCACCGACTGAATTTATAAAAGATAATATTAAGTGTATACTGTAGAAGTTGTATTTTTAAGAGCTCGCATTGCTTTTGGTAAAAAATTTAAATTAAAAAAAAAGGCTCTGTTAAGTAGAACACTGTTTGCGTGTTTTTTTTCGGGCGCTGCTAGAGCTTGTGGACAACTTTCACTGCCATTTGGGCGTGAGCCAGAAATTGGCAACTCCAATTCGCTCGCTAATAATGTGGAGCTGCTGAATGCTGCAGATAGCTGTGTATACCTATATGCATTTATATAAATGAAGTTATTCCGAATTTGCAAATATTTTTTCTTTATAATATTTTGCGTGTTTTACTACCTTTTGTAAAATAATATCTATCTAAGAAACTGAAGGCCGAGTTTACATATTTTGTATGTTATGGAGCAAGCTTAAAATAAAATATTTCCTAGGAGCATACAAAATATGTAAACTCGGGCTTTACCACGATGATGGAATTTATAGTCGTGCAGACCCACAGTTTTTATGAACCAAAATACATTAGTAATATATGTATGTTTTATGAGTTCAAGACTATAAGAAAAGCCCAGTTTCAATGTTTGTAATTACAATTTTCTGTAGTCGCTTACTAATTGGTGAAATTTTATGTAAAATATAATAAATATGCTGGACATGTTTTTATCTCAAAAGCTAATTCTTGGAGAGAAATTGTGGTAGAAATAAAAACTCCCTACCTTTTGGCCATGACAGATTAAAGTGCTTATTCCACCCTGTAAAAGTCGACCGGGAGAGGACAGAAGAGGTTTTAATAAATGCTCCGGGGAAGCGCGGTGGAAGGGATAGGAAGGTGGCAGACGACAAAATAAACACACACCAAGCGCACAGATAGTGTGATTCGGAATCGGAATGGAAGGCGATCTGCGACGACAACGAACGCATAAATTGCAAATGCTGTCGCTCTGCCAATGGAGCGCAATAATTCACAAATAGCTACGGCGGCGACAGCGACGACGAACGAACGCTCCCTCGGACTGCATTTGGCACGAAGTGCAGTCGGTAGAGAGCCGTCCCGACTGCATCTTCGCCTCCTCCGTCTCCGTCTCAGTCTCCGTCCGCACCTCCACTTCCGTCTTCGAGTGCGTTCCGGGCCCGCCAGCTCCCTCCGCCGATGAGGTACCTCGCAGAGTTAAATCGCGGGTTCAAGGTAGTTTAGTTCTCGATCTTTAGCACGGCCCTCGATATACGATTCAGATTGCCAATTCTCCAGCTGAGTACTTATTCCTTGCTTTAGGACTATGTTATGTAAGAAAAGGTTTTATCGATACAACTTTGGTAGTTTAGATTTATAATGGGAGTTATTCCCTGAGAGTTTATGTGTGTAAGGAATAGAAGATACAATTTTTTAAATTCTTTTCATTTACTTAAGAAACAATATAATTGTGTTTAACAATTAAACTACTCCATAGGAACCATTCTCCAAACCGCAACTATTTTAACTATTTTAATTAGTGTTAAAGTTTGTAAAAGTCAACAGAAATATTAATCTCTCTTTTAATCTCGAATTAAAAATTCCTGACATATAATTTGTGCTTCAAAAGAAAGAAAGAATATACATTTTAATTAATGTTTCCATTACCACTTTAACACAATATTTCATGCATATTAAGGAATTAAGTTCATTAAGTGCAGTTAAGGATGAAATTATTAAACAACTATTTTTAAGTCCTTGTTGGCTTGTCACTTGTTCTGTAGACTAACTTTTAACTTTAATGGGTATAACAGGTCAACAGATCGTTCGGGGATATCTTTCAGTGCTGGTGTTTATGTGAGACCCGGCCCATGTCCGTTTAGAGTCTGTGTCGGCTCTTCGAGACCTTGATCCCGCATTAAAAAGTTGGCACGTCGTCATCGTCGTTGTGGGGCAACGAAAAGAACGCGGCGCAACGATAATACTAAAACCGAACCGAACCGAACCGAAATCGAAAAACAAAAAGCAGGGGAGAGAGACAAGTGAGTCAAGTCTGAGACCAGGCAAGGCCTGGCAACAAAGGAGGACACATGTGGACAGTCATTTTGTGTGTGGGAAGGGTGCGGTGGGGGTAAGGAGAGCAGGGGAGGGGAAGAGATGGGATGGAATGGGATGGGGGCCTGCCTGCCTGCTTGCCATTTGGTGTCCATTTTTGCACCACTCCTCCCAATCAGCCGCTGATGATCTTCATTGTTTTTAATTTGCAAGCCATTTCTGCTAATGTCTCTCGGTTATTTTCACTTTTTGTTGTTGCGAATTTGAAGTGAAGAGTCGAATGTGGTTTGCATGTCAACTACGGTTTTGGTTTTTTAAGTAGATTCTAATGCTTAAGAGCTGTTAGGAATGACATAATAGACTTCTTAAGCTTCACAGTACTTTTCAAGCATATATCTTACATTTTTAATTTCAGTTGAGCCAAACGAAAAGTCACATCCCCACATATGTCTTCGGGAAATATTTGAAATCAACAAAGAAAACGAACAGATACATTTTCATTGCAAATAATACAAAAAATTAAAGGACTTAAAAAAAAAAGGAAAAGCAAAAACAAAGTTCGCAAACCAAAATAAATAATTGAGACGCTTAAGAAGAAAGGAATTTTAAATTTGATCAACATGAAGAGAAACAAATGAAACAACCAACCAGGACAGCATAAATAGCAGCGGCCACAAGCAGCAAAAGTAGCAGCCAAAAAGAGCAAACTCGAGAAATGCTAAAATGTGCAACAGTAGCCAATAAAGTGAGAACCCCAAAATAAAGAGAAGCACAGCCAGGACCAAGCAGGAGAGGCGCCAGAGCCCTCCCACTCGACAGGAAAGGAACTGCAACTGCAGAAGCAGGAAAATCAGAAAATTCAGAAACCAACGGAGAACCAGAAGGTCAGCATACGATGGCAATCAACTTCTCGGCTTCGTTTGCGGCCTGCATAGCAGCCGGGCTGAAAGTGCCGCGCCAGATCATGTACTGCATCACGCAGGACACGGGCCAGCCGTATGTCCTCTACAAGGACTCGCAGGATGCTGAGCGCAACCCCGGCGCCATCGGAGCCAGCCCCGCCCAATGGGGCAGCGACATGTACCCCAACATCCAGCAGCAGGCCCAGCAGCACCTCAGCGCCCAGCAGCAGCAGCAGCAACAGCAGCAGCAGAATGCGGCGCAAGCGGCGGCCCAGGCAGCGGCGGCGGCCGCAGCAGCGGGTCAACCCCAGAGTCCGCCGGGCGGGGTCCAGGAGCCCAGGGACAATGGGAGCGGCGATGGACGCCAGCAACAGGTGTCGCCCTCCTCCAGCCCTTACCCCTCGGTGCAGCAACAGCAGCAGCAGCAGCAAAGAGGCAATGGGGGCAACGACGAGGATGCCATGAACCAGGTGAGCAGAAAGAGTAGTTCCCCTCTTCGAAGAATCATTCCTTCTAACAACTGATTTCTATACAGCTCGCCAACCAGCAAAACTCCGCGCCCAACCAAAACCAAAGCAGCAACGATCCCCAACACTCCGGCGCCAATGCCGGGGAGCCAGGCAACCCGCATGTGCAGCAAAACGGAGGCGGGCCTCAGGGCGATGGGTTCCAGACCACCCCCGACTACTATGCCCCTCGTCACGCGGCTCCGCAGGGGGGTATGCTGGCGCCACCGGGCTTCCCGCCGCTCCACTATCTCAACAAGGGAGTGCTGCCAATGGAGCAGCCCGGCGGTGGAGGCGGCAGCGGAGGAGCAGGCGAATTCCACTCGCTGCCCGAGATGCTGCCAGGACAGCAGAATGGCCAGCAGAACGCTGGCCCAACGAATAGTAATGCCAATGAAGGCGCCAACGCAGCAGCCAACGGAGGAGGAGTGGGCGCGCCTGGCGCTGGCTCCAGCGTGGGCCCGGTCAGTGGGGTGGCGACCGGCGGGCGGACGGGCAATGGCCCGGGACGTCCCAGCAAGAATAAGCCGCACAGCGACCTGCGGCTGTTCAAGTGCCTCACCTGCGGCAAGGACTTTAAACAGAAGAGCACGCTGCTGCAGCACGACCGCATCCACACGGACGCGCGCCCCTTCCCGTGCTCCGAGTGCGGCAAGCGGTTCCGGCAGCAGTCGCACCTGACCCAGCACCTGCGCATCCACGCCAACGAAAAGCCCTTCACCTGCCCGTACTGCTCGCGCAGCTTTCGGCAGCGCGCCATTCTCAACCAGCACATACGCATCCATTCGGGTGAGAAGCCCTTCGCCTGCCCCGAGTGCGGCAAGCACTTTCGCCAGAAGGCCATCCTCAATCAGCATGTGCGCACCCACCAAGGCGAGCGACAGATACAGATAACTCTATCCCTTCCGATGCAGATACAGATACAGATTCAAGCAGGGCTAGCGCTAGAGAAGACCCGGCTAACTCGGCTTGTCTGAACCAAATTTCTCTTGGCAACCGATTTCCCTGCTAAATTTAACCCAAACTCTATGCAATTAAGCGAACTTTTGGCCGAATATCTAAATTGTCCCTAGGTTAAGTCCTTTACCTTGTGGTCTGTAGGCTCGCTGATGGAGGGTAGAATCTATGGACTATATACTTCCTTCCTTACGATTAGGTTCACCCCTTGCCATCGCATCAGCTAGGCAACAGCCAAATATGAAACGTCTCTAGATTAGTAAAAGATGACAGGCAGTTCTTTCGAAGATTTGTATCTCGGCTGCGCGCCAAGCTTAAACGTTGCTAACCGTGTCCTTAAATTGCTTGAATACGTCCCCACAGATGTCTCTCCACACCTCATCTTCAAGAACGGCCCGCACCCCACTCTGTGGCCGTCGGATGTTCCCTTTCCCGGCGAGGACAACGACACCAAGGGGGACATTGCTGGCGCTGGTGGCGGCTATCACGACGAGGACTCCCAGGGCACGCCCGACGGCAGTGGCGGCATGCACTATCCCTCGTACTTCAAGGACGGCAAGGGTGAGTAGATGGGAGTACTTGAGGGCGATTGCATAGTAATCAGACCCTCGAACAGGCCAAAAAATACTGCCCGAGGTGCTGCAGCACATTGGTGTGCGGCCGGCGAACATGCCGCTCTACGTGCGCTGCCCCATCTGCGACAAGGAGTTCAAGCAGAAGACCACGCTGCTGCAGCACGGCTGCATCCACATCGAGTCGCGGCCCTATCCCTGCCCGGAGTGCGGCAAGCGGTTCCGCCAGCAGTCGCACCTCACCCAGCATCTGAGGATACACACCAACGAGAAGCCGTTCGGCTGCATGTACTGTCCGCGCTTCTTCCGCCAGCGGACCATTCTCAACCAGCACTTGCGCATCCACACCGGCGAGAAGCCGTACAAGTGCGGCCAGTGCGGCAAGGACTTCCGGCAGAAGGCCATCCTGGACCAGCACACTCGCACCCACCAGGTAGTTGTAGCCTAGCCTCAATGTCGGGTTCTTACCCGCAATGCACGGAGTTCTAATCCATAAAATTTGTTATCAATCTTGTCTTAAACAGGGCGACCGCCCCTTCTGCTGTCCCATGCCCAACTGCCGGCGGCGCTTTGCCACGGAAAATGAGGTGACCAAGCACATTGACAACCACATGAATCCCAACACCACCAAGGTGCGCCGCCAGCAGCAGCAGCAACACCAACAGCAGCAGCAGCACCAACAGCAGCAGCAGCAGCAACAGCAGCAGCAACAACAGCAGCAGCAAGGCAACAACGCCGTCGCCCAGGTTGCCTCGGTGGCCAACCACCTGATGAACGATGCCAAGAGCCTGGCAGCCCAGCAATTCCTCAACAACAATCCCTCGACGGTGGACAACAAGGCCAACATCCTGCCGGTGCGCAGTATAGCGGCCAATGCGGCAGCTGCCGCCGTTGTCCAGCAGTCGGTGGTGAAGAACGAGCTGTACTTCCCGCAGTGCTACGGGCCGCCCTTCCAACATCCCTTCCAGACCCAGCAGCAGTCGCAGCAGCCCAGCGTGGCGCATGCCAACGGAGGACCCACACCGCCGGTGACTGTGACGGTGGCCAACTCGGTGGCCCCCGGCGTGGTGGTGCAACAAAACGCGTCCGCCTCCGTAGTGGCCCAGTGACATCCCACCACTGGAGCCAATGGAGCCCAACAGCAGCAGCAGCAGCCGTCGTCCGCGGCGCAACAGCAACATCACCCGCCTCCGCCGCTGCCACTACCGGTTCCGCCCACCTCGTCCGCTCACCACATTACGGCTGCGGCCGCTGCTGCAGCAGCCACAGCGGGCACGCCCACCTCTGCTCACACCTCGCCCGTGGCGGCACCGCAGACGGTGACTCTGTCGATCACGTTGCCGCCGCCTCCGACGTCCCATGCGGGGCATCCGGGTCACCCGGGGGTGTCAAATGGATCAGCACCCCCGCCGCCACCCACTCTATCACACGCGATACCCATACATCCCCACATACACTCGATATTCGGTTCTCTATGATGTCTTTAGTGGGCATAGGTAGGAGATAGATAGGAGGATCAGAGGAGGATCCGGGGGGAAATCAAAATTGAAGAACACACCACACACTATTCACAATATTCGATAGGTTCGATAAGTTCTCTAGTATTAGACACATACAAATTCTCTTAGTTTTTAAAACTAACCTATAATCTTACAACCACAAAACACAGTTTTGGTAACTGGTAGCAAACGAACATACCGCGAGGAGGAGGAGGAGGAGGAGGAGTGGACGGACATAGAAACGTAAACAGGACGAGTACTAGTCTTTTTCAAAAGGACTCTAAACTCCTTTGATGTAAACCATACACATGAAATGCGAATGGTCAACGATTAAGACACACACAAAGAATAGTGAAAGAGCGAAGGAGCCAAGGAGCTAAGGAGAAGGAGATGAGAGCCAAAACACAACGTTATACGATTCCTTTTTGATAATTTTGTTTTAGGACCCTTTGAAGATCCTTTAAATACTACAAATACATCAAATATTTATATTCACCCACACACACACACACACACACGGAGACACAACACAAACACATGCAAAGTTCGTCAATCATGATTCTTGATACTATAGACAGGAGTTATACGATTAGACGTAAAGTTAGGATATCTCAGATATAGAGAGTACGAATATGTGAAGTGATAGAATGGGGCAGCTAGGAACTGTGTGGGGAGATTAATGAACATCAAGGAACGAGCAGGAAACGGGGACGAGACGCCGCAGACGCCACAGACGCCGCAGACGTTGGCACTGGGAAATTTGGGTTTCGACGACAGCAGCTGTTTTTGGTTTCGTTCTTTAAATATGTTGATGTATTCGAGTTTTTGTAGTATGAATATGGAACGAACAGCCAAAAAATGAATATTTCCGGCTAGCAAACTCTTACTATATCTTTATTTTTCATTTTAATTGATATGTGATTTTTGAAGTGCATAAAATAATACGGAAATGCAATGTAAAGTTATGGAAAAAATAGATTATGTTACAAGACCCTAATTAATTTCGATTAGGATTCATTTGTTGTCTTCCCCCACTAATTGTGTGTAATTTATGTTGAGTTTTTATTTAATAATTAGAAATATCCAAAATATTTCCACACAATGGCACACCGGCACCCCACCCAATACAGATCGAACCTTCTATATTGCAATACATTTGAATGTGACTCTACAGGTGCCATAAGATACAATAGTCAGCAGTTAATAGATCAATGCTTCCGATTCCGATTCCAATTCCGCTTTAACTTCTTCTGATCAATCAGCAAAAAAACCACTACCGGATTCTTCCCCCGCCCCCAACCAATGTGTGGATATAATCGACAAATTTAGTTTCTTATCAAATTTTCCAATGTACCGTCAAAGCATTTATAATTGTTATTAATCTAATAGCATATGTTTCATACTTATTTACATGCGTACATATATATATCTTATGTAAATGTAAAGAATCGCGAAAGAACATAAATTACCTTTAGTCGTTTTTCTTTGAAAGTATCTACTCATTATTTAATTTAGTGCATAGCCAATAAGGTTTTTATTAAAATGAACACAAGTGCTCGGACACGATTTGTTTTCACTGTTTAAAACATAAAACATCGATTATGTTTGAATATATTATTAATTTATTTCAATAAACAAGAATTATATGATTTATCGGATTTTAAGTTTGCTTCGATTGTTTTTATCTTTTATTGCATCCCACCCTGAATTTAATATTACCATTATTCTCCTTATGTATTTCGGGAATCTCAGACAATTTTGGCATTATACAAATTTTTTGGAGTTGGGCAGGCGTCTGGATTTTGTGATACGAAAGAGGCTCAGTTATGACAAATGTTTCGGCAACAATGTGTTAATTAAAATTGTACATAGCATGTTTCGGCAAACAGAAATTTAATTGTAAATGCAAAAGTTTTATAAAACGTTTGAACAAATTGTTTGGCATTATGAAATATTTATTGAAACCTACGGTTACGGTAAAGTTAGTCAAAATTTTAAATCACTCTTTAGACACATTAAAAAAACGAAATCCTAAATCTAAATTAAAAACGGAACACAAAACATAAACCAAAAAAAAAATTGCATGTTTGGGTACAAAAAAGGCGAAGAACATCCAAAAATGAATATGGCACCCAATCTGGAGGCTTTTATTGGAATTAAACCAAAGGGATTTGATCGGCATGGTCGCAATGATCAGCATGATTTGCTATAAGTAACATAAAGTTTAACACTAAGCTGTAGCAAACTTTTAGGCCTTTTTAGACAAAATTTTAACAATTCTTTCGGCATCAAAAAAAAAATCGAAAAATCGAAGAAATGAACGAACGACGAACACACACACGAACCTTTTGGCTTTAAATCAAAATTATGTTTAGTTTTAGTTAAACGAACTAATGGAAAAATTTATGAGTACTATTATATCAAAGCATATTATGGCAAATTATGCTATAATTCCAATAAAAGCAAAATTTAGACTGAATGTCGCTGTGATAAATGCAAATGAAAAACAAAATAAATAAAACGTAAAACTTTTGTACATTTTAGGCATAAACACAAAATTTAACGCAAAAACTTAATCAAAAACAAAATCATAAATTTAGGCGCAACAAATTCTAGCATAACGACAACGACTAAGAACAATTTTTTTAAAAGCTCCATCAAAATTTTACAGACCAACCCGGAGAGAAAGAATGCATTCTCCCACGAGATCGTCCATATGTTATTGTAGGGAGTCAACCCAATTCGCTATAAAAAAAACAGCCGAAAACGTAATGTATGGACAGCAATTATTATTTCCAGCAAATTGCAAACATTATCATAATTTTATGTATTATTTTGCTTGATTTACATTTTAATATTACAATTATCTGTTTCATCCTTCAATTAAGTGAATGATTTCGTAGTTGCTAACAAAATTTTATAGCAAAGACACATATGTATGTACGTTCCAAGAAAGCTCAAAAATTGTGTAATCCAGTTGCTTCAGTAAAATCTAGCTCTTGGAATTCAGCGTAATAGCATCAGTGGGTTAACGCAAGAGCACACCGGCCAAGACAAATATAAAGACTACAAACGAATATCGACGATATGAACTAAATGTGAAAGGATCATTCCTGATATACAGAGGACAAAGCCTTGGCAGACAAAGGCGCCACCACTTGATCCTTACGATACGAGACCGACAAACGGGACACTTAGTTCACGGCAATACATAGACAGAAAAAGATAGCAGAAATCAGAAACAAAAAACCGCTAAGGAAATAGGAAAGATACAAGCAAAGTTACAAGCATACCTAACAACCAACAATAGCCCAATTTAAATAACCAATAGTACAAATACAAGTAATTTTTATAGCAGAAATTTTAATTGCAGTATCAAAAAGCCATAATAAGTAAACATAAGTAACATGTAACTATAAAGCAAACCCAAGAAACACACAATCACACACGACAAAGGCATGAAAATGAAATATTTCGAACTTAGCCCATTGGAAACGACAAAAACATCATCAAAGCATGAAAAAGTACATTTATCTCGAAAACCGATTTTCGATGAGAAGTCTTGACACCCTGCAAATCAAATGCAAAATGAAAAAAGAAACAAAATCAAGAAAAATCCTTTCTTCTTAAAAATTAATAATGAGAAAATTATAATAAAAATTATGAATTGAATACATAATATTTAAGAATAATATTATAAACGATCACATTCTGGCTTACATCTCAGGCTCAAAATATAACCAAAATCCATAGAAAAAAACCAAAATTCATTATAAAATGCCTACAACAACATACAAACATCCATAAAGCAAATTCGAACAGGAAAGGCGAGGGATAGAGGATCGATCTGTCTACGGATCACCCGATCCTCCATCCCAACATTTTCTGAAGCGAACCCATTATAAAACTGAGTACAGCCGCTTTCTGCAATAGTGATAATAGTTTTTAAGTCAACCACCAAGCATCAAAGCAACCAACAATTCGAGAGAATCAGCAAACAGAAAGAGAATATATAAATTATAGGTAAATACAGATTGAAATAACAAGTATACGCATCAAGAGAGAGCATTTAACAGAGGAATGATAATAAATACTGAATAATACAGCAAAATAATAATAATAAGATTCATAAAGCGATGAAAGCCCTTTGAACAGCTGTTTTATTTGATTTTATTTATAATTAGTACACAATCTGACGAGATGTTTAGTTGACTTTGCGAGGAATAAACGAGAATAATTTTCAAAAAACTAAATGGAATATTGTCACCTTAATTACGAAAAAAGAAATCAAACTCAAAGTTAAAAAAGAAATTAAATCTAAACAATCGCAAATGGAAAAAATAGCATATAGTGCATAAAAAACCCTAAACTCTTATATTATATGTATGGTGTATTATATTTTTTAACATATTTAATGCATACTCTTTATATATACAATATATATATACTTATATTTCACGTAACCTTAAAAGGCTTGTGAAAGCAAGCTGATGGAAAATGGATGCATTACATACTTTTCATTGTATTGACTGTCATTTTAACAATTGATCCAAGATTGCACATAGAAATAACCGTGTTTTCTTTTAAAACAATGGAATCCGAGAAGAAAAAACTGTAAAACAACAATAGGATTGTTTGCAATCAAGCTGATACGACGATGTTGACTAAATATGTATCTTTATTAAACTGAATGCAAAAAGTCGAACCGAATGGGCATAGATATTGTTCTGGGTCTGTTTCTTCCAGTTAGTCAAAAACTATTAGTTTCCCGAAGGAAAAGGAAGCTTTAGAAGATATGAATATAATTGTATAGATAAAAGAAAAAGAAAAAAACAATAGGAATAATGGAAACTCTATTATCTCGCTTTAACACCTCTCCTTTTAAATACAATTTGAGTTAATTGAATTTAAAGTTTACAAATTTCCGAGAGCCAGTCACTCCTAGAGAAGGCAAATTGAAGCTTTGCTTTTCCAAGCAATTTTCTTATTCGGATCGGATGGTCCCAGATGCAGTCTATGCCCATATCCAAGTTCACTTTTTGTTACACACCATGTGCCCATAGAAAAGTTATTTATAACAGATAACAACTAAATGATTTATTCATATTACATACGTGTTGTTGTTTTTACAACAGGAACAAACCATAAACCAAATGAAATAGTACCGAAAATATTTTACAGAATTTTTACAATCATCTAACGAGCAAGAAGCGAGAGAGAAATGCAGCAACCAATGGAATCAGCAATGAATCAGAATATTAGCAGTACTTTAAGGACTCAATCAGACAACATACAAATGAGAAAAAACAGCAACAAAAAAATAGTAAAAGTTGACGAGAAACGCCGGTGAAGCCGAAAAAACAAACTACCACGGAGGAAATATAGTAACATTTACTTAACAGATATAAAGGTATATTCAATTAAGTGTTAAGTGAGGTATGCAAATACAAACAAATATTTTTAAAACTTGCGCTAGCCTATGTGTAAAGCAGATAACTAACTGATGAGATGATTATCAGATACGATAATTTACGATAAGTTCAATAACCAGATGGTTCCGACTAGATCACACGAGAGGACGAGATGAGGGCCGAACCGAACACAATTTGTTATGTTGACATTTCTTTTATGAGAATATATGTTTGTAATTATTATGAACAATTGACAGGGACTACCATTTAATAACAACCATAGAAAAAATAACTGAGCTGAGGCAATAGAAACAAATTTTATTTATGCAAATATCAGCGTCGGCTCTGCACTTATTATTAATTGTAACTCAACTGTAACTGTAAATAGACAACCAAAAACCAAAAACCAAAAACCAAACTGGAACTGCAAATGCAATAGTACCAACGTAAGTAAATCAATTATTTCACTCATTTTGCTAACGAATAGCTAATGCATCAGAGATGGCAGGATGATGAAGCAGAGATGAGCAGAAAGTGTTCAAGCGGGATAGAGAAAAGATACATAGGTACGATCGAGTTTCAAGAATCTTCACTTTGAACGCAACATATCGACAAAGAAGTATTAGCACTGCAATCACAACCAACCAATTATGTTTCTTGACCTCCCATCATCAAACCACAATCCACAAACCCAAAACCACAAACAACAAATTTGAAATTTATTTTTATCAGAAAGTGAGAATTGAATTGAAGACTTAACGATTTGGTTTGTTAAGCAGAGATGTTAATCAAAACCATAAACCGAATCAAATATAATTGAATCAAACAAACAAAGCAATAGTGATACTATACTGCCAGGATCAGGACCCACGCCTGCCCTGGGCCAGCCAATAGCCTGATACAAGTAAACAACAATAAACCAAACGAATCTCTTAATTTACAACATATACAACAAATGCCACGGATACCGCAGCAACCGCAACCATAGTACAATAACAATACATTTTTCTTATTGAGCGACTTTTATACAGCAGACAACAACCGAGAAACCAACCCAATTGAGCAACTAATAGGTAACGCAGGAGCAGATTACGACAGTGAGGTGCGAGTATATGTAGGATGCAACGCAAGTTGAACCAAATCAAAAGTGGAATACTGAAATAACGACAGAGGCGATTTTAATTATACAACAAACATAAAGCAAGAGCAAACAGACTATAAACATATATTTTTTAAAGAGGCAAACGCAAAACCAAATGCAGAACTAGCAATAGCTACAAATTGTTAAACATTTTTATATTTAAATTTGTATCATTTCTATTCGATCCAATGTAAAAAACAAAATAAGATATATGAATAATTCAAAAAGACAAACGCAGTGCAATTAAAACCAAAAAGCCAAAAAAGAAAGCAAAAGATTTAAAAACTTTTTTATATTACAAGAGACAAACATACATACAAGTATAAACGACAAGAAGAAAAATCTCACTTTCCTGGTAAAAATCGATACAATTGGTACATTAATAATAGCAACAGATTGCACATTAACAATAAAACTGGCTACCCAACATCAAGACAAATAAATAATATGACGTTCTTTTCAATTCAATGATTATACTTTTGAAACTTGTATTTTTTCAATCTAAACCAATCCTAAGTTAATGTTTAAGATATCCATTCATTTTATGGTACACAAGACAACAACAATCCTTGAAGCAAGCAACAATTTCATAAAAATCAGCACACTGGCATGCACGTTTCGTGATTCAAGTTTAAAAAATATTTGTGGCTACTGAAAACTGTACATTTTATAAGAACCATCATTGTTTCGGCTGAATCAAAAATGAGGTTAATAATACAATTTACCACTTTGGATATAATAAAATGTTCTCTAAACTATTCAGAAATCATATTAACATTACAATCGCGATTGCTCCCACCTAGAGGGCAACAGTTTAAAATCACATGAAACATACACGTATGTTAATTCAAGAAGCGTAACCGTTCGGTAACTAAATCCCGCACTTGGCAAACGAAAATAAGTTTAGATATCAAAATATAAATAAGAAATGGTGGGTGAGTTGTCCAAAGGCAATGAAAATGAAAAAAAAAAACAAACACAAGAAGCAAATCTTGATAGAAGTAACAAAAAAACACCTTCTCGGCCAAATCAAAAGTGAAATTCTCGGCTAAAACAAACCAAAACTCTCGGCCATTCCAAAATTGATTACAAAAGACAAGGCACGCTTGAGTCATTGAGTCATGCCAACGATGATAACCAACCATTCGCATTAAATTAAATACTTCGGAGCAACCAAAACCAAAATTTGAACTTAAATTTAAGCCAAATGCATGAGCATCATTTTTGACATAAAAATTAAGTAATAATAAAAATACATACTTTAGGTACTAAATGTAAGGAAAAACGATTGCAACATAAAAAACCCAAAAATGTTTACGAATTTTGAATGTGAAAATTGAATGTTTAAAGAGCAAGAGAAAATGCGAATGCGAATGCGCAAAAGAAGATCAAATTCAAGAACAGATAAAAAATTACTAAACGCAAAAAACAAGCAAAAATTCAAAATTTTAATTGTTGTAAGCAAATTAAAGAACTATATATACGTACATATAACCAGAACATTTATCAAAATCCCCCAACCACCACAATCTACTACAATCCCCAACTCCCCAACTACGCACACACTTAACCCCAACACTCCCCCCACAGATCTAAAAAAATAAATCCAAGCAAATATTTGACCACCAAAACAAACACCAACCGACACCACCACACGCTCAGCCCCACACAACTTCCATTGGTTTAGATTTTAAGCATAATTTTTAACGTAATCGTCAGCCAAAAGGGAGAAAAAACAGTAAAAGAAACCTATCAAGGCAGTCCAAAATTAATCCAATTCAAAAGGAAGAAATTACGATTTTAAGGCAAGCAAATATTACGGAGTCAAAAATAAAATATTTAAGCGAGTAAGCATATGCAAAACGTTGCGTCGTCTAGTTTAATGTCGTAAAATTTTACTTTTTGTAATAATTAATATTTAAATATATATTCTATATCAATGCAAAACAAAATGCAAACAAAAAAGTATTGTAAACGTCTATTGATCTACTAATTTTCAAAGCAAAAAACAACCAAGAAAAAATAGCCGAACAGAAATAGAAAAACAAAAGCCAATGCATGTACAACCAAAAAAAAATTAAACCACAATGAATTTCTGGCATCAAAAATATAGAAACTACTTAAAATACGAACCTATATTATTATACAAGAAGATGATTTGAAATAAATTGAATCTTGTAATATAGACGAGGGATTTGTTTTCTTAAAACATTTAAAAATTTCGCTAAAATGTGCTCTGTCGAGCCGATTATCTGTCGAAGCACACATTCTCCCCTCTGATAATCTGAAACGGACTATATCGGAACGGATGCTAGCATGTCAGATCAAACTTGACCACGCCGTCATAGTCTGGGCCAAACTCAAGGATAGGTTGTTTTTTCCACGTCCGGTTGAAGGTGGCGGAATAGGTGGTCTGCATATAGCTGAGCTCGGACAATATTTTCTCGCATTTATGGCGTTTACGATAGTTGTGCGTCTTGGTAAGATTTCCGAAGGCCTGGAGTCGATCGACTTCCGCATGTTTTTGCGGTGGTCCACTTTTTCCGTAATTCTTACATAAATGCAAAGCACGCAATCTTGGTAACTCGTCGTAATCCAGAGTCTTTGTTGTGGTGTAATTACGCATTAGAGACTCGTGATCCGGAAAGTTCAAGCTCGATTGCCTGCTTTTCAAATAGGTACGAAAAGCCGATTTGCGCTGTTCGTCAAAAAAGCGATTCGTCTCGACACTAACGAAGTCGGCATCGGTGAAAGAGTCCTTGTAAAGCGTCCGATGGAACTCGCAGCCATCCACTCGGATACCTGGCAAGATGGCGTTACTCTTTTCGTCTGCTCCGTAGCGACGCTCAGACCAGTTTCCTACCAGCACCGCCTTGCCGTATGTCGACAAGGACACGTCTTTAGCCAGACACTTTGGGCCAGAGCTTTGCATCTTTCCTGGTAATGAATTAAGACAATTAATTTTTACCTGACCTTATGATTACAATTAACAGAACATTAACATCAGCTAACAACTGAATAGCACCTAAACTGAAAGTTGGACAAAGAAGAGCTAGCCTCCCCCGTTCTAAGTTAAATTCCATATATTTGTGTACCAGGAATTTCGGTTTATTAGACTTTAACTACTTTGTGTTAAAGTTAGTCAAGTCCTCGTGCATGTTGCAATTAAGGAATATAAACTTATCGCGGTCCCGCTTTTTGATAGCCTCATCCGCAAACGTCCACTCGCCAATCTTCTCATTATCCTGTTTTGCACGCGTTTTGGCCACATATTCGCCCCTGTAGCTGGTGAGGCCGCGCAGCGGACGCTCGCTGGCCAATTTGCAGCGCATTCTATTGTGAACAAGGCTATAGTTTCCATAGCTGTCCAGTTGATCAGGCCTGACGAGCGCATAGTGTGACTGGCCTGCCTCCTCCATTTTCTGGCGCTGCTGCAGCCGCATCTTGGGGATAAGTTCGAACATCAGAGTATTCATGGTGGTGAAGTTGTTGAAGTACTGCTCAGCATCGTGCAACTTGAGGCCACCGCTCTGCGAGACCTTGTTACCGTACATCCGGTTTCTGATAATCAAATGATCGTGCACAGCCTGGTTGTAGTCGAAGGGCGTGTACGAAGCCTGGCTGCACGACTGATGGTTCTCGCATCCCTTCTCGGTCGTCAGTCCGGGCAATATGGTACTGCCGGTATATTCAGGGCCTCGGTAGCGATTGTTGAACCAATTGCCGATCAGAACGTTGCTACTGTACATCAGAACCTTCTCGTTCGCATATGACCGGCGCTCATTCTTCGAATCATCCTTATCAAATGCCGATTTCATAATGATGAGGAAAAAATGTAAACAAAAGTGAAGAGTAAGGAAATTATCGTAACATTCAACGAATTCTAAGCTAAACTGAAGGAAAACTCTCATGAATTTCCTAGTACTTTTCTGATGCTCCATTCATTTTGTAAGTACATTTTTAATTTTTTTTAATTCGTAAACATTTGTGTACCTTTGCATAGGGTATTCCAATTTTGACCAGAAGATTGCAACGCAATCGTATTTTTAACTACCCCCAAAAGATGCAACATTTTCCTAAGAGCGAATTTAATATTGCCCCAAAAGTATGCTGCACCTTTTTAATTGAGTGGAATAATTTTTGTTCCCCTTCTGGAGCTTTCTGTTTGCCTGGTACATTACATGCCCATTCAGTGCATAGTTGAATCCGTTTACAACAATGTAATCGTTGAAATCGGTTAACATTGTATGAGATTCCAGACTAAATGTACCAAGCGAACAGAAATAACAATAGGCTGTCCTCGATCTGTTTTTATTTTATGGAGAATTGGAAACCCGTTGCTCTCATATTGGTCATGGGTAATCAGAGATTTAAAAAAAACGGTTAACTGAATTCGCATTGATTGGGAGTTGCGAACTTGCTGCGGTTTCTGTTTGCCTGGTACATTAAATAATCAAATCATCCCATTCAGTTCCTCAGTTCAAATTTCCGCTACAACAAATTACAACAACGTTATGGCTCAAATTTGTCAACTTTGTATGTGATTTCAGCAAGCAAGTACCAGGCGAACAGAAAAAACCGTAGGCTGATTTTGATCATTTATTTGTTTTCGTTACTGGGGGAGGGGAAAGGAATAATTACCTTCCTATTGGTCGTTGGTAGAGAGAAGAGATTTTCAAAAAACCGTTACCTGCAGTGGAAGCACATAGAGAGGAAGAATTTGGGGGAAGCTAATGGAAACTTTCTGACTTGCTGCGGCTTCTGTACGCCAGGTACATTAACAGAAAAATTGAAAGGGTCGACCATGAGATCCACTCATTTTTAATTATCCCCAAAAGATGCAACATTTCATTCCAAACTACCCAAAAACTAATTAATACCGCCCCAAAAGTATGCTACATTTTAAACGATTTTTTGTATTGCTGTTCGACAAAAAACCCCATTCTGTGACTTAGTTCAAATTTCCGTTACAACAAATTCCAACAACATAATGGTTCAAATTTGATAATATTGTATGGGATTTCAGAAACCAAGTACCAGGCGAACAGAAAATTCCAGAAGGTCGACCATAAAAGCTTAACTCATTTTTAGGTATCCCCAAAAGATGCAACATTTTTACCAAACTACCCAAGAGCGATTATTAATATATCCCCAAAAGTATGCTGCATTTTTTAAATTGTGTGGAATATTTTTTGTTGAATGACGTCACTGAATGGGATGTTCCATTGAAATAATGTAGGCGATCAGAAACCGCAACAAGTCAGCAAGTTCCCAACGGCTTCCTCTCAATGTGCTTCCATCAGAGCTTCCACTGCATGTAACGGTTGTTTCAAAAGCTCTTCTCTCTACCAATGGCCAATAGGCCGTTGCTTTCCCCTCCTCCATAAGAGTGAACAAATAAATGATCAAAATAAGCTTACTATTTTTTCTGTTCGCCTGGTACTTGCTTTCGGAAATCCCGTACAAAGTTGAAAAATTTGAGCCATCAATTTGTTGTTGTTACGGAAATAATCTACGTCACTGATCGGAGGGTTTCGTTTATTTCATGTACCAGGCGAACAGAAAAAGTAGCAAGTCACCAAGTACCCAACTACTCCCACGCAATGTACATCCCAAAGCAATTAACGGTCGTTTCAAAATCTATTCTCTTTAGCCATGCTTAATAGGAAGAGAGCCCAACGGAGACCAAAATTTTTTTTTGTTTAATTATTCTCTTTACTCATTCTCAATATGAAGAGAGCCCCATGGAGAACAACGGTTTCCAAAATCTCCATGGATGAGAATCAATAAATGATGGCATATGGAGGCTCCCACTAAGGCGATCATTGCGACCTATGCAGATGATATTGCTGTTTTATACAGCTCGAAAAACAGCGTAGAGGCAGCAAATGGACTCCAGTGGTACCTAGACACACTGTCAGAGTGGTGCAAAAGGTGGAACCTCAAAATCAACCCAACGAAGACGCTAAACCCCTGCTTTACACTAAGAAAGCTTATCTCTACGACCCCCGCTATCCAGCTAGAGGGAATGACACTGCAGCAGCCGAAACAAGCCAAATATCTTGGCATTACACTGGATAAGCGACTCACCTTTGGACCGCATCTTAAAGCTACAGCCAAAAAATGCGGCCATAGGATGCAGCAGCTGCGATGGCTCACCAGCCGGAAAAGCACTATGTCGCTAAGGGCCAAAAGAGCGGTCTACGTACATTGCATAGCTCCAATATGGCTATATGGTGTTCAGGTTTGGGGGATTGCCTCCAAATCCAACTACAGGCGCATCCAGGTACTGCAAAACCGCGCCCTGCGCCAGATAACAAACTGCCCCTGGCAGTTCCACCGGAGACCTCAACCTGCACACGGTGGAAGAGCAAATTGGAAGGCACACGAGCAGATACAGCGATAGACTGCAAAGACACCAAAGTTCGCTCGCAAGAGGGTTACTGCCTGCGAGACCATTAAGAAGGCTGGAAAGACTAGGGTTTGCCAAAACGATTGGTCAACAATAAGGCATGCCTGCAATATTGAATACTCCTCATGTGAATGCATCAGGTTCGGCTCTTAATTAAGTATGAAATATGAGTTGTTATGGTACTATATTGTATGTACGGGTTCAACGCTTAATAAATAATATATTTTAAAAAAAATAAATGATGGAGATCAGCCTGCTGTGATTTCTTTTCGCCTGGTACTTGGATTCTGAAATCCCGTACAAAGTTGACAAATTTGAGCCAGGGGTACAGAACAAAACCCATGCTTAAAAATAAATTAAAATTAAATTAAAATAGAGGAATTAAATGCTGATAGAGATCATTTGCAAGATCCTAGGAGTCTCATTTAATTTAGAAAAGTTATAGGCTATAAACTATACTATAAACCATATATAAATTTAATAATTCATTTAATAATTGACCGTGCCGTTGAAACACTTTTCATAGGCACTAGAACCGACTTATAAAAATGGGCTATATCGGCTATATAACTGGTCTGAAAGGGTATTCTAAGCTTCGGACCCCGAAGCTAGTCTTTTTTTTCTTGTTTTTAATCGGATTAAGCTATTTCGTTCCGGTAGAACATGCATTGTTCCCCAGAAAGCCCCCATCCTATCTAAAAAGGAGTGAAACAATGAACTACGGATGGATTCAAGTTGAATAGCATTGTATGTGGTGACGGCTTGCAAAAACCATTATTTTCGATTTTCCGATCACTGGCAGTGTTCTCTGCGAAAAACAGGGCGATCAATACCAACAATAAATATGTAGAAAAGATCCAACCGATTAAATCAAAATTAGCAAGTATGTACTACATGAAGATATTTTATTCAGTAAATATTTGTTTTGAGTTCTTCCGCAGATAAATATGTATTTTTATGTATTGCATAATTTATTTTTTCTGTAATTATTGCAGACTTCAATGTTTTGTCAATCAACTAAATCTTGAAATAAGTTATGTTAATTGCTTAATTGAAAATCTGCAACCGCTAAAGTTCAAAACTAATTACCTCTAGTCGTGTGAAAATATCCAATATTTCTGAATTATGTATGTCTGTACTAGGATTGGTATTCATCTAGGTATACATTATTTAAGCTTATATTTAATAGCACAGATAGTAGTAATAGTTAATTTGTTTATAAGATTTCTTTAAATAAACCGTTCAAGAATTTATGAGTTTTCCATCTGTTTGTACATTTCGTTTTACTCCGAACTTAATAGAAACCAAAAGTATATTATGAAGTTTAGACAACATATTAGTATATTCGTTTCAGCCGTGCTACATACATACTTATATATGTTTTAGCCAGCATTGTTAGACATTTATACACACATACATACATATGAGAGATGGAATTGCATTCTCTCTATAGACAGATATTCGTAATAAGAATAAGATTCTGTGATTATGCATTTTACTGATTCCATCATTTTAGATTATTGTTTACCGATAAGTTAGATTTCTGACTTTGGTTATACAAATCTTTATTTAATTATCATACAATATTTTGTATACCTGTTTTGACTATGAATTCGATTTAGATTACGAAATTAATTTATTTATTTCGATTTATTTTTTTTGCTGAAAATATCTTGTTACTGTTATATATTAACTAATACTCTTATTTATCTAATTATTGTTACCATTGTGGATGAGATGTGTGTATATGTGTGTGTGTATGTTATTTACCAAGGACATACCCAAAAATGATCTGTCAAGTAAAATAAATTCCATATTTAGATTTAAAGTTTTGTTAAAACTGTTGATTTTAAGTTTATGTTTGTTATAAAATCAAATCCCTAGGTACGTCCTTTGCATTTTGTGTACTTTTAGTGTGAAAAAATCATACAATAATAATTTTCTGATACATTTAGTAATAAAGTAAATTATAAATGTAATGTAAAGTAATGTTGATACTATTTGTTAGTTGTAGAGCAGTTGTTAAACTTCTAACGATAGAACAAGAAAACGAGCCACAATAAGTTGAACAGATATTCTACTGTACCAGAAAATTATACGGTGAAGTGAATTCGATTTTTGTAACCTGGTGTATATGCCTTTGTTTGCTATAAATGATGCTCTGTAACACTAATGTACATCCTTGCAGATTGTGCTCAAATAAAACTAATTGAATGATGTCCGATTAAAAGCGATCTGTAAAGTTTCGTTTCAATCGGAAAACTGTATTTTAAAAGTTGTCATACAGATTATCGGGCCAAATGAGAGCACTTTGTCTGCAAGGATATTTGTTAGATTGTGTGTTTTATTTTTATATATATTTTTTTACTTTTTCAATTTTTTTTTTTGCCATGATATAGGGGAGTGCTTATATGTGGAGCTTAGGGTAATCGAATTACAAATAATTTCTTGATTGGTCCATTAATGTAGTCATTGCAATAAGCAGCGTGCAAGTGAAGGAAATTCCAATAAATTTAATTCATACAGAAAAATGTGAAAGCTGCCTTCTTTTTGAGGTGATCGAAGACAATTGTTGGTAATCGAAAGTTAGTAAGCTTAGCTTTGTGAGTGAAGTGCGGATATGCTTCATGTGAATCGGTTATATTGCCCTATATCGATGATGACGTTTCTGAGCTGTTATGATATGAATCGAATGTCGATGATATTGAGAGTGTTTAACAATAAAGTTGGAAAAACCTTTTCTGTTCTGTTTACTCTTAGATTACAAATATGTGAATCCAAATCAAATAATTGACTTTTTTTTATATATTCGTGATTTTTAACATTGATTTCAATGTTTTGAGCTATGAACTAAACCAATTTCCTTGATTTGTTCGTGTCTTCTATTGTTATTATCTATTTGCAATGTTGCCTCTTTGAAACTGAATTGTTGCGGTATAAACTTGGTTGTGACCTTTAAATATAATAAAAGGGCATCATTTCATGTCTTGCATAATAAATGGTGCTGTGGATTATGCTAAACATTATTCCACTTTTTTTTGTTCAATTCATATCGTATTTCAATTTAAATGAACCTTAGAAACGCTTAGGCAAACTTTAAGGACATTCAAATGATTACATTTTTTGTTAAAATATAGAAATGAGCATAAGATTTCAAAATATATTTTTCTATATTTAAATTTTCGATCTTCAATCTTTTGTCATATAAATCCGATTTTGTCCGAAATTGCATTTACTGTTAACACGCTAGAGTTCCATTTGCAGATGTTGTATACAAATTTGATGCTCTCCAAGTACCGAATAAATTATTTAACTGATTTTCCAAAAATAACCGTTTGCTATACTTCACTACGCCAGGCTTCGCTTCTTCCTCGGGTTACCTCCAGCGACTCTTCATTTACTTTTCTCAGCTGGGATTGAAAAATTGGTAGCCACTGTCTGTATGGAATCTGATTTACATAAACGATCGCTTGATTTATTTTCATGCTGGTTCGTTGCTGTGGAAATAGATAAGTTTTGTTAACAAAAATTAAAGGTCCAAGCAATTGGGGTGTATATTTTAATTTTTTTATTTCTGAAATCAAAATATTTGGCGTCACAAGTGATGAGAAGCAAATCAACATAAATTTAAAATTAGCAAAGTCGCTTGCGAGATGTTCTTGTCTAAGTGCTTAAAATAATATCACATTAAACTGTTATGCCGTCGTTTATAGATTATTAAACACTTTGAAATGACTTAAATTGCCTTATGTGAAATTATAACTAGCTGCGCACTTAGAGTTTAAATGGAAAGATAAAGTAAAAGGCATCCGTGACCTTGCAATTAATTGGAGAATTTTATAAATTTCATGCGCTTGACAGTGAGATATCAATCAAGTTTTGGTAACTTTTGGCATTTTCAAATACTTAAGCATCTTAAATACGTTTAATAAACACATAAAGAATAGTTATAAACACAAATTTTCTAATTACATAATAAACACAATGTTGTACAATTAAAGAATAAGATGAAATTCTTCATTAATATTGATAAAACTA
The DNA here is from genome assembly GCA_021224005.1 of Drosophila setifemur. Taxonomy (NCBI): domain Eukaryota; kingdom Metazoa; phylum Arthropoda; class Insecta; order Diptera; family Drosophilidae; genus Drosophila; species Drosophila setifemur. Next base: position 2,162,135 of record JAJJHY010008789.1, on the reverse strand, counting down.
TGCAAAACCTATAGAGAGCTAAAAACAAACCTGGAAGCTTACGTAAAATTTTTAAAATCCCTGCTGTATCTAGTCGATCAGCTTTAATGAAAAAATGTTTGCAACATTCGGGGCGAATGTGAACACAAACACACACATCGCTGCTCTTCATTTCCTACTTCTCGTCCGTCTGCTCTATCCCACGCTTCTCCTTTTGTTTTGGCATAGTTTTGTTATTTTTTTATGTTATTTAATTTACTCGGCTTTGAGGGGCAACTCGTCTCTAGCGCTTGCGTTTTGTCATACAAAGTCCAGCTCGGAGCGGGTGGTGTACATCTTGTGCTCCATTGTGCGTTCGAACCATTTCTTAATCTCGGAGACAACGAGCACGGACGAGGTAAGCGAGACCAAAAAGAAGATGTCGTACGGCGTCAGCGCTTCCGTTTGGAAAACCATCTGCAGCGGTGGAAAGTATACGACCAGCATTTGGCCGACGATCGAGAAGGCCACGGCAAGCAGAAACATGCGGTTTGTGGTCAGGCCGATGGTGAACACGCTCTTGGTCTGCGAGCGGCACGACAGAGCATTGAACATATCGAAGAACACAAAGCAAGTGAAGGTCATGGTCGTGTCCCGCTTCGTCTTGCCCAGCGTTCCGTCAGCCATTTCGCGCTGGAAAACCCAAAGTGTGCCGAGCACTATGATGCTCGCACTGAGAAGCACGTTCACCACAACAGACTTTGTAATCATTGGCTGCTTCACGTTTCGCGGCTTCTGCTTGAGCACATCATGGTCTACAGGTTCCACGCCCAGCGACTGAGCTGGTGGACCATCCATGATAATGTTGATCCACAGAATCTGCATAGCATTCAGCGGGTTGGCAATGTCCATTAGTGTGGCTAAAGCGATTAGAGCCAAGGCAGCGATTGAAGTGCTTAGTTGAAAGCGCACAAAATTGCGGATATTGTAGAAGATGCCCTTGCCCTCCTCGATGGCAGCACTGCAATTAAATAAAGTTAGTTACGGCTTCTCTTTTGAGGCGGTGGTCACTACTCACATGATGGTGTGGAAATCGTCGTTGACCAGTATCATGTCTGCTGCCTCCTTGCACACATCCGTACCGTTCTTTCCCATTGCAATACCGATGTCCGCCTTCTTCAGCGCCACACCATCGTTAACCCCGTCGCCGGTCATGCCCACTATGTTTCCAGTGCGCTGCAGAGATTTCACTATCTCCAGCTTGTGGCGCGGTGAGACTCGGTAAAAGACACTTACGCCGTTGGCCACCTTGTCCAGTTGGTGCTCGTTCATTTGATCGATCTCCTGGCCAGACAGGGTCTGGTGGTGGATGGTGTCAATACCGATGAGATTCGCTAGAAATATAGAAAACAAGTCTTGCATTATGCGGGATATCCCTTAAAACGGCTGCTTAGTAATAATCAAAGAACCAACCAAGTTGGTGGCAGCACTATAATTACGAGAGCTCTTATTCCGCCATTAAGCTCACTCTTAACTCCTTGCCATTAATCAGCGCTTAATTTATTGTGCCGTGGCAGTCAAGTAAATCTCCTTTCATGGCATTTTCCAACCAATTGGCACCTAACTGCACCAAGTAACAGGCAAGTGGAGCCGCCTGGGGTGCTAACGGGTTAAAAGGGAAACCAACAAGGGGCACTTGGCATGTGTGTGCTCGCACAGCTTGAAGCCGTCGACTTTGGATTTTAAGCCTCGCATCAAATGCAAAAACAATTGTTAACTTCTTGCGGAAACAGGCAATAAGAATGAATAGGGTGAAGGGGTTTACTTTGAAAATTCAATTGAAAGCCAAACAATAAAGTTTAAAAACTTTAGACAAAAAGAACCCGCGACCCTTCCCGGCAATCATCTCCTCTTCCCTATACCTTCACCTTCCCTCCGTTGTCTTTGCACCCAAGTGCATTTATGAAGTCTCTACAATAGGGAGCGGCAGCTGTGGCTGTGCGTCAGCAACTAAAAAACTTTTGCAAAAAGGCGGGTCGCCATTTTGCATCGTGGCTCCTGCGTATTTATCTTGCCGAATACTGAGCTTTGCACCGGCAACGACGTCACGATATTTATGCTATCTATAGCCGAGAGCCCGTCGTGTTTAAATACACATTTCAGCCAGAGAGCGCCAAAGTAAATAATAACAGCAAGCAACAATATGAACCGAATAGAAAGCTACGCGGCAAACTGAGCAAGAGAAAACGCAATTAAAACACACTCAGGCGCTGTCCTCACACAACCCCTCGCAGACAATTAAAAGCAACTCCGGCATTATCGTCCGGACACTCCTCGTCTCAGCACTCTGCTGCAGGAAATCACCACCACTTCATCCTCATGGGATTCTCCGCCGGAATGTTGCAGTTTGTTGTGGATCTCCTGGTTTACTATTGGTTTTCCGCCATCAGCATCAGGCAGGATGCCGTCGGAGCGACTGACACCCTAGCGGAAATTTAAAAACGTACGCAATCTTCAAAGTCTTCATATTTCGTAGCACTAGTTCCCGATGCTCGATGAATATATACTTGGTAAATGGCTTCTAGCTGCTAGTTTTTTACAAAAATCGCATAATTACACAAGTCGACAAAAAAATTCATAATGATGCATATCTAATGACTTCTTCGTTTCATATAAATATTCATTACATTGGCAGTTAATTTAATCCAAAATAAAAGCCAGTTTTTATGGTTATTTTTTCATCTACGGGCTATTAAAAATCGATTTTCTAGTGCGGTATGTACAGCTGCGTACCAGCAAGTAGCAGTGCAGTAACAACAACAATTATAGAGATTTTTTTTGGCATAGTTAAGTCTTTTTGAAAAACGATTTTGGGTTGTCATGAAAACTATTAGTTTCGGATATCTACCAGTGGAAATGGAGGCACTGCTTATAGTATACCTGTCAATTTACATATGTTAATTTTCGTTAAAGAAGTCATACCTGTGACTCGGCAACTTTAATATCTGCGCACTATTGACCGCAAAAACTAATCATTTGTTTTCAATTATCGCTACAAAAAAGTTGGCGAGGGCGTAGCTGAACGGTGTCAGCGAATGTTGCCATTTTTTACCAAGAGTCTAGTCAGAACCATTTTTATTTGGAATTGGAAATAAATTTATAAAAATGACAGAATCACGCACGCATGTGGTGGCTACATGAGAAACTGTCGTTAGCTGGAAATAGAACTGCATTCAATTTTTTCAGAACACACAGAAGAATAAAAAAGGACATTTGCTAACTGAACATCAAGTAAACATGAGGACAAAGTTAATGCCATATAACTTTAAAACTAAGTTAGAATTTTAACTAGGAATAACTTCAAAGATTCATTAGTCGCCTGTATATTCTAATCAAGAATATCTATACCCTATATGGTTATTCCTTGTTCCTTGTACGAACTTACTATGAACCATAGACTATGAGCAATGTACACACATGACAAACAGGGAAGTTCAATCAATAACCAGGGGAAACCGACAAATGAATTTTTAAAATCAAATTGAAAAACGAATGTTTGTTACTGCTAGGTAACCGAATTGGAAGCATTTTTTTTTTTAGACCAAGAGCACCACTAACAAGTCTGTACTTCATGCAAATGAGGACTATCTGTCTGCTGCAGGCCATGGTGAGAATGATGAGAACGATGATGGGTAGGGCTGAGCACTCCCCAGTTAATTATTTTTACAACTGACTGCTGACTACGACGTTGTCGATGTTCCCTGCTCTGCTGTGTCCTTTTCACCTTCCTTTGTGCTGCAGGATATTAGATGTGGGGATGCCCTCCACACGATGGATGCCCAACGGAGAGGGCTGCCAGAGATTGGCTTCCCTCCTCGGCTTTCCATATTCGGCGGACTACGGATAGACGATATCTTTTCAATTTATTGCACAACCTTTGTATCTTTGCTTTTTCTTTGGGAAGCCATTTTTGCAAAGCCTAAAGAGTTGGATTTTAAGAACGCTATTTTAAGTTCCTTTTACAAGGAAAAAATCGTTTTCAAGGGAAAACAAATAAAAATATATTGTTTGAACTGGTTTAAATGAATTTTAGGACGAGTAAATGGATGGAAACCCCAAGCAAATTAAACTATATAACTCACCGATGGCCAGGGCAGTTTCCTGCGCATCTCCAGTCACCATTTTGACTCGCACGCCGCTCTGCATTAGCATTTCGATGGACTCCCTGACCAATGGTCTCGGGGGATCGGTAATGCCGACCAGACCGCAGTAGACCAGGTCCTGCATCGACCGGCCCTTGGCCAGGGCAAGCACTCGAAGGCCCTTGCGCCCGATCTCATAGGCCTCCGCCAAGAACTCGGCCTCATTTTGCTTGGTCAGTGGCACGGCTTGCGTGCCGAACTGATACTTCGTACATTGCGGTAGCAGAGTCTCCAGCGCACCCTTGGCGAAAAAGATCTCCTCCTTATGATTGTTATACTTGTGGATGCACTTGACCGCCATCATCTTTTGCTCCGAGCTGAAGGGATACTCCTGGATGCGGACAAAGTTCTCGGCCGTGGCGTACATGCCGTTCTTCATGGCCACCGCAACCAAAGCGCCCTCGGTGGGCTGCCCGAGCAGAGTGCCGTTCTGGATGTAGGCGTTGTTGCACACAGCTCCGATCTCCAGTAGGTTGGTGATGTTGGTTTTTGCTATTTCCACATTGTTACAGTGCCGGATGTGAATCTCGCCTTGGTCATTATACCCTGCGCCAGTTACGTCGGCCATGTAACCGTCGGAGGTTATGATGATAGTGGCTGTCATTTCGTTTTTGGTGAGGGTGCCAGTCTTGTCCGAGCAGATGACGTTCACGCAGCCCAGAGTTTCCACAGTGGGCAACTTCTTCACGATCGCATTCTGCTTAGCCATCCGCATCACGCCCAAGGCCAGCGTGACCGTGACCACAATTGGCAGGCCCTCGGGTATGGCGGCCACCGCCAGCGAAACACTGATGTTAAACATCTCGGATAGCGGCTTGCCCTGCAGCCAACCCAGCAGCATGATAACGCCGATAATGAGGAACGAGTAGAAGCTCAGCTGAGCACCGAGGATGTCCATCGACTTCTGCAGCGGCGTCTTGGGAGCCTCCTCGGCTTGCATCATCTTGAAGACCTCACCAAACTCGCTGCGCTCTCCGGTGCTGACCACAATGCCCTTGCCGTTACCACACCGCACCAGAGTGCCCATGAAGGCAATGTTCTTCATGTTGCTGTGGTCCTTCACGTTGGTGTTGTTTAGCAGGACGTCGGTGATTTTGCGTGCCGGCTCCGTTTCGCCGGTAAAGCTACTCTCATCAATGGACAAGTCCACGGCCTCGAAGAGGCGCACATCGGCGGGCACGCGATCACCCACGTTGAGGTAAACTACGTCGCCGGGAACCAACTCGCGGGCTAGGAACGTGTCCAGTCGGCCCTCTCGAAGGCAATGACACTCAGGCGGCACCAGTTTTTTCAGCTCCTCTAAGCTCTTTTCCGAGCGGTATTCCTGAATGAAGGCCACAGTGACCACAATCAGAATGGCGATAGTTATGCTCACAGCATCGTCGAACTGCTTCATTATCACGGACACCAGGGCTGAGCCGAGGAGCAGAAGTATGAGAGGGTTCTTGAACTGTTCAATATACTTCTTCCAGGTGGGTTCCTCCTCGACAAGGAGAAGCTCGTTGTGGCCGATAATCTTGGCCCGGTACTTGGCCTCCGCCCATTTGAGGCCGGTTCGCACGTCGACCTGCAGTCGACCGGCAACCTCGGAGGCGCTGTGCGTCGAAGACTCCGAGGTAGAAAGCAGCATTTCAGGTGTGAGGGTAAGACCCGTCTAAGGAGAAATACAGAAGAATAATTAAACATGTTCAAATATTGGGAAAAAATTTGTAACAAAATTGATATATAAAAGGATCAAATCTAGTAATCGGAGTGGATCTTATGCTAGAATTGTTCCAAACACAAAGCCGTTCGCGTACTCAATATTATTGCTACCAGGACGGCATATAATTGTAATCGTTTTGCTTTGTTTGTTGCAGTTCCGAACTAGTTTGACATTATACATAAAGTCGAACAAAGCCACAAACTAATAATAATAGTTGAACAATTTTATTTGTTTTTTTTTTGCCAGTTAGAGGAAATATTCCGATAATGTTATTCTGATTTGCATACATTTTTCCGGGTCGACATTGATTTTAAACAGTCTTTTCCTATGAATGAGTCAAGTATCTTATAAAATAAAATTATTCTCTCTCCCTGTAGTCTTTTTCTCATCGGCTCTGATGCAGCTATATAGTATAATTATCAGATGTTGATTATGTTGGTTAATGTCTTCATTAGACGGATATTCCTAAAGAACCTATTGATTATCATGTTCCTTCTATAGAAACCTTATATTTATCAAATAGAAGCGACTGAAATGCTAAAGCCTGATTTAAAGATGAGATATACGTTTTTTTTTATAGGAAATTGCATACACGTCTAAATTTACTTGCATACTAATACTGATCTATATTTTTGTTCATTACTCAAGAGGATTGAAGGGCTGCTTTCTGTTGTAAACTTGGGTGATGGCCCTAAACTCCTTGCAACGACGAGTTTTTAAAATGATCCTTTTTTGTGTTTAAAATCTTGTACGCTTACATCGGCTACCTAGAAGAGAAACTTTTTATTCGAGGCATAGCATTCTCCTTTAACTGGGATGCCATATAACCGAAAAGTTGCGATAATTTATTCCATTTTACACTCGCGCAGCCCATCATGTGCAACCTATCCGGTGTTTTTTTTTTTTTTTTTTTTTTTTTTTTTTTTTTTTTTTTTTTTTTTTTTTTTTTTTTTTTTTTTTTTTTTTTTTTTTGCCAATTTTCGTTTAGCTCAGCATATTTCAACTGAGTCAGAGATGAGTCTTTTTGAAAGTAGCATGGGTACCACTTTGTAAAGCTTTTTAACTAGAAGTGCGCACTTGAAAGCGATGTCTCTCGTACAAACATTTTAAAAAGTAGCTCAGAAACGTGATTGTCAGATTAGAATGCTGCCCTAAGAGCATGTGTTGTGATTTATGCTTTTGCTTTTAAGCTTAAGTTAATAGCTTGTCAGTATTGTAAATGATACAGTCTGGGTAGTGACTTCCCATTAAAAGAATACATCGAACTTGACTCTGGAAAGATATTGCACGCAGTAATCAACTGATTTGCAACCACGTCTTGAGTTATAAATTATAAAAAGTAGTTTTAGATTTGCATAGGAAACTTTAGCTAATCGCAGAGCTCCGAGATAGCAAATAGAATGCAAATCTGAGTTGGGGGACGGACGCTTACAATACATTTAATAATCTGTACCTGCTCGTCAATAAGTATACTAATGGCGCGCCTAGCTCTGAGCATCGTTCAGGGCTTCTGGAAGGAAACGGATCTCATAAATAGCAATAGAATTTCGCAATACAATCACTTAAAAACAAAAAACCCACCAAATACCCAACCGCACATATTTCGATGTGGATTGTACACTCAGATTATACATGTACATATATGAATAAATGTATGTAACACAAACAGTGGGACCACTTACGTCAAAGGCATTGATGACTATCATTTTGGTGGAATAGAGCCGATGACGATGGGGCGAATTCTTATCATTAGCGCGGGAGTGGATGTGGATGCCGACTACCGACTGCAGCACCACAGCACGTCAATCAGTTTGACAGTGTTTAGGGGAGTAGTTTATTTTTTTTCTTCTCTGTCACGCGCGAGATTCCAACATGCTATGGACACGGAGGTTGCCAATTGAGCTTGGGAAACGGCTGCTTGGGAGATCACCTAGAGTGAATGCATTCATTTCCGAGAATTGTTATCACGGTTGCCCATCTGGAGAGCAATGGAAGAAATCAATAATTTGAGGGTCTGGGCCTGATAATGGCACAAGCGAATGGGGTCAGTGACAGCGTTCGTTGTCCCATCCGGCATTGTTTTGCCTTCTACACGAACTTAATAATCGCATTTTATTTGGAGCATGAGGCACAATAGGAACCTAGAAAATGTTTCTGAACCGCTTTGTTATCCGTTTTTGAATTAAAGCTGCTGAAATGCGTTTTTACAGTCTCGCATTCAAGAAATTGCAATTTCTTCACGCTTCCAATATATGAATATTATGAATACAAAAAGCACAATTTTTTTAAGTATTGCATGAGAGTGTTATTGCAAATTAATAAAAAAAAATTTTATTAGATCTTAGATCTTTTCAAAACATAAACATGAAATCAATTTTCTTTAAAAATTAAAGTATTGATTTGTCTTAAGCGAATCTGATATTCTTTTCCAGTTTCACTGTTTGGCCAATCCAATAGGCAACTGCTTAGACTTCCAGTGGAAGCAAAGAGCTGAGGCTGTTGCTTGCAACGTCAGACGAAGAATTCCAAAGAATTCTGAACAAGTTTCTTAGGCTCATTAGAAAAACGATAACGTGGCCCTGGCGGGGGGCATCTGGAGAGGTGGAGGCGACTGGACTTTTTGAACTGTTCGCACTACCTAACTGCCACACACTTTCACCGGACAACGAATAGGAGTTTACTGGAGCTAGATCGAAGTCGCCGGCGATGCGACGGAAGCTCGGAACACGACTAAACAAGTAGCAATCGAGAAGTTAGTTGCGAAAACGAATTGATTGAGTCGTGGAGATGCCTATGTGGCTATGGAGCTGTCAGCGCGGCAATGGAACACAAATGAGATGCAGACAGGTAGAAGAACAGCGTCGAATGTAATGAACAGCAGACGACAATCACAGCACAAGCGAACAGGAACAACAACAATAACAACAACAACAATAGCGTCAAACAGCGGTACAAACAATTCCCGAGAGAGCGAGCGGGAGAGAGGCAGATGCGGTTGACTTTCTTTCAACTCACGCGATAATTGGGACCGGCGTGGGAAAATTAATTAACTATGTGACATGAGCTGGGCCTTGCACACTGTTGTCTCGATCAGGAACACACTTTTTTCTGACTGTTTCTCCTATTGTTTTTCCATTTTGCAACCGCAATAAACATTGATTAGCGTGGATCGCGACGACGTGCTACCGTTCATGGAATGTACATATTTTAATTTAGACTAGCATTCAGAACTTTTCGCGAAATAATCCCAGCAGACCTCGAAAACTATCGACACACTATCGAGATATCGATATGTTTCTCAATATATATTTGCCTTTACTGATCTCATTTGCTATTTCATATGTGTTACTTATGATATTTTACGTTTAATAAATATGAAGTTGATTTTTGTTATTTTAAAAACGTTAGCAGTTTAAACATTTTCGATCCCAGGTAAACAATCGAAAACATCGATAGTGGGATTATCCGAAAGTTTTCCAGCTCTAATTTGTGGATCGCGGCGACGTGTACAGGCAGAGAGAAAAATTGAGAGCGCAAGCTCAAGAGGGGAAAATAGAGAGCGGAATCTCGAGAGAGCAAAGTTGGCAGAACAATCGCTGCTGTGGGCGCTCCAATCAGATGTGAGAGAGAGAGAGAGAGCGATGGCGGGAAAACAGCGATGGTAATCAAATTTCAAATGCTATTCCGATTAGGATTGGATCCCACAGCCATCGGAAGTATTAACCGAGGAATATGTTGCTCATTGGTGGTTCCGCCTGCAATTGTTTCGCCACCGATAATTACACTGCATCTGGCTATCTTTAACGATCGCTTCACAGCTCTAATTGACGATATGTTATTTTTGGGAAAGTGCGGCCTATTGTGTCGCTGTTGCCCTTCCAATTAGCATATGCAAATCGCTCTAGTCACGCTCGAAGCGTGCGAGATTTCCTGGAACAATTTATGGAAACTGGCATTAACCAAAACGATCATTAACAATCTCTGCGTTTTAAAAATCGTTCCTCTGCTTTTCAATGTACACTTTCAAAGGTTGAATTTCGAATAACACTAGCGAATTAATCCTTCTTCGGACTTTTAGGGTAAAATGTTAAACATTTTTTGAAATAAATTATTTTACGGTTTCTGGGTGGTATTTTTTAACGCGTAGGATGGGTAAATTACAGTCGAAAGCTCACAAAATAGCACTCAATCAAACAAGCATTAAGTTTGCATTTGCATTTGAAATAATCTGTAAAATAAAATAAAAAACAATCCTTTATTCTGGTAAAACTCAATATAAAATTTATAATGATGAATTTATATGTACACACATGAACTTATATATGTACATATCTACATATTGTATTACTACTTTGGAGGATTATCCAACACACATTAAATTAAAGAAAAAATACACAAAATAAGCAAGTTACATATGTAATTATGTTTTTGAGGTTTTTGTCCTGCATGTACATATGTACATTATGGATATTATGTATATTATACTTCCAATTCGGATAAGTAAAGTACATATGCGTTTTGTTAAACACAAATGAGGCACATGTAAATGCACCAATAATGAATTAATTTCCATTTAGATCGAAAAAATTAAAACCATTACAAATGTTCTTTCTGAGAAATCTAAGCACAGTAATTATTTTCTCAAAACTTGTTTATTGTACAAGCTAATCAAATTATTATTCATACCTAAGCAAAACAAATACTAGGCAAGCGTCGGGTTTCGAAGAATAGGCCTTTGCAGGCCTATTTATTAATTCTTAGTTAGAGACTTCTAGGAGAGCATTAAGATTCGATATTATCACGATCGGTCTCTTTACCTTGTATCCTTTCATATTTTTAAATCTTGTTATGCCCTTGCCAGGGCATTTTATTTTGCCCATACATAAGTTTGAAACGCAGTAAAGGAGACTTCATCGAAATAACCATATTCTTGATATGCGGCACCAGACAAGTTGATCTAGCCAAGTCAGTCAGGTTTCCGCTTTTATGCAAACTAGTGTCTTAATTTTTAATAGAACGGGCTATAACTTTGCACATACTCGTACCCTTTTTTCTGTTCCAGGTAGCAATACAAATATTATTCTAAGCCGCGGATCTCGAAGCTATCCTTTAAAGTTTGTATACGACTAGAAAATTGATGACTTCAGCATGATGCAACAATCGAAATGACATCGAATAAATCTTTAATGGTTAAACAATTTTCCCACACACATTGTTTTTCGTCTACACTTTTGTGTGCAAGTATGTATTTCTGTAGGGGCCGGGGCATGATTATAGATTACAACGCCTGCTGCACGATGCTAGCTAGGAAAAAATTCCACTTTGACACTCGAGAGCCGCACCGAGGACGGAGAATGCGCTGTCTTGTCTCGTGTCCTATGTGCAGACGACAGTGTCGACGACAAGGAAAGGCGTTGCATATAAATGTAACGAGAGGGAGGCCCTTTGCCATGGATCGTGTACATATGTACTTCCCAGTATATATGTATGAACTCCCATGTTAAAATAATATCTCTGTGGATGGGCGACCCTTAGGTAAAAAATCGCTGGGATAACTTGCGGAACGCAGCCACTATATTGACACAAAATCACACAGAATAATTTTTATACAGAGTGAAGGAGTTTGCATTGTGCATCTATTTCTTGCACAATTTCGTGGCTGACAAAAAATGTTGGTGGAAGTACGAAACAAGAAAAGTGGAAAGTTGGACGGTACAAAAAAAATCCCTAATAATATTCTCCATATCTTCAATTCACACAGTTTTTAAGCCAGGGTGGTCTAAATCAAAATTGCTTAAATCAAATTGAATATCTATTATCTTGGAAGGGAAAAGAAAGCCAACAAAAATTAGAAACGTTTAGGTTAGCTAAAACAGTCTAGATTTTAAACTGTTATAGCTTCTATTCTATTAAAGTTGCAGATATATATGCACACAGAAATGCGTATTCTTTTATAGAATCTAAGCAAACCTTCAGCAAGTGAGTGTGTAAATACATATATATAATAATTAATAGATTATATAATCAAATACTGGCTGATTAGAATAAATAGAATATTTAAGAGAATATTTATTTTATGTTCTTGTTAAGATATAATGCATATGAAAATAATGTCAAAAGCATAATTGGATTGATAGAATTATGTATTATGCAGTGCATACTCTGAGGATTCTCGGCTTTTCTGGTTCATTATTTGAGCCTATCAATTGATTGTAAATTTAGAGAGTCTTGAAACCCAATTTTCATATTTTCTACTTTCTTTGTCCGGCCTTAACTTGGAAAGGCCTTAAGTGAAATCTTAGAGGTCGGAAACCGAGCTGCAAATTGAAGAGCCAATTTACGGCTGGCTCAAACTAAATTCACCCATTGTTAAACTAAAAAGGAACGTCATAAAAAGCAGTATACGCTATAATTTCATGCCACTTGCATCATCTGGAGCAAGTTTGCAACTTTACAGGGTTCGTAACTACGTTGCAATTATTCATTCAATGCAACGAAAGCCGTTAAGTGCCCCGGAGCAACCTCACAAGGAGGCCACGAGCCCTCCATTAGGCGAGCCGGGCGGAAAAGCGGCAAAAAGTAATATTCCAGGAAGCGTGCAGGCCAAGAGCTGGACTGGGCTTGGCTGGCTAAACCGAAATCAATATTGATGTTCGTTTGATCCCCCGAAACTAGGATGGTGCCCCAGAAGCCTGAAGGTATATGGCCAAGCTCAGAATTTTAGCTAATGAAGAAACTTTGCGAATTTAATTTAAGCACCAGGGTCCAACTTGATACTTGATGATAAAAATATAAATTAAAAAGGATCCCCTTACTGCGCCATACTTCTTTTGCAGTCCTGCATTGAAAATAGACTTTAGACTGATTAACACAAAATTAACACGGCGGTGGTTAAAAAATGTAACTAAAATCGTTGTGGAACGCGAAAATAAAATCAGCAATTACGCGGTTGAAAGGCCTCCGTTTAGTGCACATGCCTTATATTTTTCCATAGTCGTTATACAAATTGTATATTTAAGCAAATCTCTTTCTAAAAAATATTTGGCATACATAATTTGAATATACTGTTTTTCATGATTCATTTTCTACAGATAATTTGTATAGCAAACTTAGTCAAACTCTTTTCAATGAAAACAAGTAAATGCTTTGTAATATTTCTTAAAATTGTTGAAAATGTTTTCTTTTAATAAAAAAATCTTTCAATTTAAAACTAAATATGAAAACAAACCAACAAAAATGAATTCAAACAATTATTACTATGGTGTAATTACTATTAACTATGGTGTACTAGTAAATTAAATATAATATTCGTTAAAGTTATAGCTTAGTTAAAAAGGCTGTGCGTCAACTTCACTTTCATAATGGTTTTTGGTAAATTTATTTATGTTTTTTTTGTTTACTACTAACTACTAGTTTCGTGGTAAACCAGAGATTTCGGTACTTCATTTAAATTCAACAGAAAAAAGAGAAAATTCTATTTGACTATAAAAATAGTCGACTCGACAATACGTCTTTCTATCAGTGCTGGTCTGTTTATAAATTCCCTTTAAAATGTTGAAAATTTTCAAAAAGGAGTTGGGTTTCTCAAGCTAACATTTTCCTGGAAAGTATATCGACCATCCATGTTATAGTGATTCCAAAAATAAATACTTTATAAAGCCGCAGGCTTCTTATTCACCCCCTGAAATGGTATGTATAATGAGCAAGAATTAAGTTAATTTGCCTAACGTGATTTCCCGCTAAATGTCGAGATATTTTCCACCTCCCACCTCCACCTCCTGCCCACTCTTATTTTAGACAACAGCAACAAGACACGTGCATATGTAGGCGTAAAAGTGGATGTTCTGTAACCAAATTATGCGCAGACACGGCCTAACGACATGAATTCGTCGTTATTCTGTTTCCCCCAACAAATCGACCCACAACAAAGCAGTTTTGGCATATAACATCAATAATATTACACCAAAATAGTCCTGGGTCTAGATGACAAACCATCGCCTCTCACCTGCTCGACAGAGTCCTCTTCCTTCTCGTCGTCATTTCCATGGGCAAGTGTACCATCAGGTTTGAGAAAATGCCAATTGCCTTTAGAAGCCTCGAGGTTGGTGCTCCCCAGACTTCCAACACTGATGTCCTTGCGTCTGCGCAGACCCTTGGAAGTCGTCGGACCCTCCGTCTGAACCGTTGAACTCAATGAAACCTTGGAGCTGCTGGTTCTCGGCAGGACCCTTCGCTTTCTCAACACATGGGTCTGGGACATTTGGGCGAATTTTGACTGAAGTAAAACTCAATGAAAAAAGGGACGTCACTGAGCCCAGTCCCAAAAGCATCTAATTCCCGGTTTACCATTCAACTACTAGTGTAAATAAATAGTAAAAGAAGGCATAAGGTCCTTCAAAAATACACATAAATGAGGGGAGACGAATTAGCTCCCACATTATTTCATTAAACTCATCTTCCTGATGACAGCTCCAAAGGACCCTGAATGATATCGGTTGTGGTCATCACATAATGTAATTGAAGCAAATTTATTTTCGTCGGGTAGTTTGAGCGTGGTTTTTCAGTTAGTGGTTTCGCGACTGCAGTTCTCTGCCCCATTAACCACATTTTCCCCCACTCTTTAAATAAACGCAGACACCCCGGAGAGAAATAATGATGAACATTGTACTTCAAAATGGAAGGAGCAGGTCGGGCCAAATGGTTACACGAAGAAAACATTTCGAAAAGTCTTAAAACTTTGTCTTTAATTCTGTGCGGCTGGCAAGGAAACAGGAAACAAATACAAGGAACCTGTTATATATTTAATATATCAATACTATTTTCTTAGAATGCTTTTCCCTGAAATATTTTCAGAAACGAAAAATAGTTATTTTTTATATCTAAATTAACAAAAACCTATATTTCCTATAGCAACTTTGAGGTCACATTTAATAAAAAAATGGGCAAAAAAATTTAAGCCGAGGCTTCCGACATCAACTTAAAAGTAAGAGATTGCATTTTACCGTTCCCAAAGTAACTTTGGTGTTGGAGATGCACTCAATTTCATTTATTATCCTGCATCCATTCATTTATCTGGCATTTAGACCCACCGTCAAGCATTGAGGGAAAAGTTTTAAACTAGAGCTTAATCAAAAAGGAACTATCTTTTTCAGAGTGTGTCAGTTGAAAGTTTTCTAATTTAGATTTATAAGCCCACATAACGTTGCAAATTGATGCACCAAGCTGCCTGATGCTTTAAAATTATGTTCCAGAGGGGTTCACGAGGGGCAACGAGTCGTTATAGATACACACAAACGTAGAACACACTTCACCGCATCTAATTTTCAAGAGATTTTCGTCAGCTGATGCCGCTGCCCCATGAGAAATGCAAGTGTTTGCCACCATTTTTACTTCTACAAAAAATTCCATTCAACTAAAAACTCTAGAAAATATTCGCAGGACCTTTTTCTTCATTTGCAGTTCAACTAGTACAACATCACCACACAGGACTTACCACATTTGAATCCGTTGCTTAAACTGCGTCCGGTTAGAACGGCTTATGCCTTCGTTCCCTTGCCAACAAAACCACAGAAAATGGCAAAAACTGCCATCAATATTTCTGAATAGGTTGAGTAAGGCAAGGGTGCCTCTGGGTACAACAGCTATTCCAAAAACCAGCGCATCTGCTTTATCGCCTCTGTTTGCTCCTGGACTATGCTTTAGATTTGACAAATGAAGGATTGATTCCATAAAATGTAATTTCTCTTTTATTGTTTTTATTCAAGCATACTTTTGAGGAAAACTCGAAGTGTTAATTAATTTTCTGCCTGCTTTTCCTTATTCAATGAAAAGGGCACAGATATTTTAATTAAAATCAGCATTGCGGTTTCAGGATATTGATATGCAGTTTAAAATATAACTGCAGTTGGAATGATAGGTAAATCTACTTAATTGATTGACCTCATCCTGCTCTCTTTAAGCGCTGTCCAAGGTTTGTTTTTGCAAATGATGAACAAATTACACTAGAATTAAGGGAATTGTAGGTGTGCCTTAAACTTTAGCAGCAATCACTGTAGCCACATCTCAGATTTCACCAAAATCAGTTGCCTCCTAAACTTTGGACTTTGTGGACGTGTTCTTATTAAACGTTGTGTGCGTACAAATGTATGCTGTATGTGGATTGCAGGATTTGATTCTGTCACGACATTCTCTGGTTCCTTTTATGTCCTTACAATAAAGGAACAGTAAGCGAATTAAGGTTAAACGTGCGCTGCTCGAACTTTTACTTATCCCCCCAATATGTTAGTTATAAGTATGCAAAACTGTCAATCACTACAGACGTTAATGATAATTAAGGGTGTTTGATCGATTAGTTTGCTAACACATATGTACAGTGTACGTCGGAGGCATTAAGGTGAACGAAAGTTCACTGTCCAATTTTGATATCTCCATTCATATTCCACTTATCATGACATTCTCGTTGGCTGCCTTTAAACTAAATTTGTAGCAAATGGTCGATAATCCTTGCTGACCATTCTAGAAATTATTTAACATATTAGACAACTTAAACAATATTAATGTTTAGCTATTAGCTCAATAAACTACTTTCTTAATTTCTAAATTGTGCGCAATAACCTTCATATTTTTATGACAGTTCTACCGCATTTTCCAAGCTACTTTTCTCCCATCGCCCTCTAGCTCTAATACTCGGAGTCTTGAGAATCTGTATGTACAGACACCTGTGTATCTTGATAACAATTAATTTCCATGACAGCAGATCAGAAAAATTGTGGGAGCGAGGAACTTATCGTTTTCCTGGTTTAACTAATAAAATATTAACTAACTAACTTTTAATAGCTTATTTCCGCCATGGTTATTATTAATAGTAAATACATCATAATTTTGAGACTATATTTTTTTATTTTTTGGTAATTTTTACTATTTTGTATCAACACGCATACATTTTAAAATGGCGAAAAAAATCATAAAAGCTTCAGAAAAAACACCAGAGCTATCAGATCTTTCTATAGAAGCAACCGAAATGTGTAATAATAAAAATTAATTTGGTAATCAGATTATGGTGATATATTTTAGAAGCGCTCTTGTATATGTTAATTTATAAAAGCTATGAACCTAACCATATTAGGAGTCCTAACATGTTGATACTCTTGCCAAGAATATTATTATTCGGCCCAGAAGTATGCAAAGTATTTTCTTAATCAACTACATACGGTAAAGCTAGATAGTTTTCTAAAATCTCTGAAGGCATTTGAAGACAAAGAATAGACATAGATAGTTAAAATCCTACACAATATCCGAACAACTTTCAATCTCTAGATGAAAAATATCTTAAAGTACCTAAGGGCAGCTTACAACAAACAGGAGAAGAGAAAGTAATGCGAAAACAACATGATGTTAATGTCCATTAGCAATGACATAGCCCAAACGTCTTGGCCAAATGGACAACAACATGGGGCAGAAAAGGCAGAAAAGCTTGAATTGTTATCGTCCTCAATTTGCACATTTGTGTTCTCTTCTCCCATTCTTGGGCCGTATCAAGGACCATCCAGAGGGTGCTCATATTTTCCTAAGCAACTATTCATTTTCCATTATGTTGCGCCATGCTTAATTTTTCTGGCCAACCGTCAGGAATGTCAATCAAAATTATTACAGCTTGTCATAACAATGTGACTTTTCAACTCCCAAAATAATCCCTCAGCTCTTGCGTACCCAGCGTAAATGAATGGAAATGGAATTGCTATGTGAAAATTAAATTACTTTCTGCCCATCTGTCAACAGTGAAATGTCTACTCATCATTTTCTCTTCAAGTGACATTTGCAGCTGATTCTCGAAAAGTCCCATATGCTTCGCTTCCCTAAAGGAAAGCCTTTAACTGGCATTATCTGCATGTGACTAAGTGAATTACAGTTCTATTTTCAACGTTTTTTTCTCATTTTTCTACGTATGATGTGAAATATCAGGGCCTTGAGCCATGCAATTCGTTTTCGCTCCACTTCTTAACTATTTTTATACCCTTGCGGAGGGTATTATAAATTTGACAGTGAAGAAGACATTTACGAGTCCCATAAGCTATTCTTTCAGTTTTAAAGCTATCGAGCTGGAACTTTGGACCAACCTTTCTTTCTGTTGCAGTTAGTATATAAGTCGGATTGGCCGGAATTGGAAGACTACACTACATAGCTACCATTAGAACTATTGGGAAAACAGGTCCTAAATTCTTTGATTGATTCTTTATTAATCACTATTCAATAACTATTTTAACCTATCCCAAAAGGCTCATCCAAATCGGACCATTATATTCTATAGCTGTAGCTGTAGTAGCTATAGTAAATGGGTCATTGACCATAACTCTGAGGTTTATCGATATTATTAATTCATTCTTGGACAATATACTTTCCGCAGACATTAATGCCAATTTCGAAAATGAAAAATAAATTTAAAAATTTGGACACAATATCCTATAGCTAACATACAAACTATCGAACGGTTTGAAGCAACTGGTCTGCAAGGGTATTTGAACTTTCGGGCCTTGATTTAATATATTTTAAAAGACGTGGTAATAGTATTAGCCTCTGAGCTTGAGCTGAGTAAGGGAAACGAAAGGGAGGAAAAGTTGGTATGAAAATATCAGGGGCATTTACATAATAAAATGTGGAATGCAACACTACTTAAGTGTACCTTTTATAATAATATAAGGCGGGCTACGCCTAATGCACAAATTAAGCATGACTAAAGGAGGCTGCCGTGGAAATTCTAGGTCAAAAAGTTTACGTACCTGTCTTATTTAGCAATGTAAGTGCGCAAGAAGGTATATTTTCTCTGCTGTGTTCTAAATTTGTATTTTGCACACCAGCATTTTATGCATAAATTTTGCAAGTCACAAAAGGAAGGGGCGTTGCATGCGTCGCCTCTACTTTAATCCTGCCACGCCCTATGGCCCCAGTAAGCACACCCAGTAACCCGCTGCGCCGTAAACAGACGCATAACAAAACTGCAGGTATACACTTGACTTGCTCCCAAAAAGAAACTTAACGTGTACCACATGTCGTAAACTTGTATGTGGAGCAACAATATGGTAATGGTAACCAACTTCGAGCGCAACTCACCAAGGTGTGGGTAAATAATGCATTTAATTGATAGTGAAGGATGAAATAAGGCCCTCACAAAGGTTTTCGTATACCAAAAGAAATATTAGGGTAAGGAAGAACAAAAACATTAAACACTGGGAGGGGGAACACGTCCAGTTGAAAGTTATGTATATCCCAATTAGTTATCCAATATTACTCAGAAATAAGGTTGTAAAAAATTCGCAATAAAATACGACTGCAACTACCAGTCTTCCCGATACCCACAGGAAATTAATATACCCTTCTCCTCATCAAATAATGGTAGTAATCACAATCTTCTGCTCAGTTGAACCGAAAGCAATTATATATGTTTAACTGGCCGGAGCGTTTTATCCTCTTAACCAATAAAGTCAGTTAATTAGTATTCATAGGACATCATTCGCGGTTTCTGTAGCTTTATATCCCTTAGAATTTTTCCAGTATATGATATATGATAGTATTTATCTCTTTTAAATATTTCATTTGAATCTAGTGAACAAATGCTAACGATTTCACTATGTTAATCATTTAACTTCCCTGCCTGGGACATGATGGACAGCATACTCTTATGGTATATTGAGGACTTAACTAAAAATGGCTTGATTGGAGAGTACTGCCTCCTACTTCTTCCCTCAGCCACATAAAAATATCATCTTCTGTAACCCACGCACGCTGAATAAGCTGCAATGGGATTGTCAGGCTTGTCAAAGCTTTTCCGCTGCCAAGACGTCGCTCAAAACAGCAGTGTCCCCCTCGTTGGCGGACGGACGACGGACAGTTCCGGCACCAGAACCGGCACCCCCACCACATATTAGAGCACCTTGGTAGCACCTAGACAATCAACTATGCTTTCTATCATCGTAAGAGCGGCCGTGTAGTAGAGAAAAGTGTGTGACACATTATCGATTGACGAGGGCGTGGGTAGTGGGTACTGAGCCCCATCAACTAGGACCGCAGCTGCGGCTGAACAAACCGATTTATTAATGGAGGTAACGAGTTGTGGGCGGAATTATAAATTCCTTGATTGATTTTTCTGGGACCCTGGCCCACTTGAGAGCGCATTTGTGGCGCAACGCAAGCAGCAAGCTTGAGATATTGCGCCTTATCTTGGAAAAGGAACTCATATTCCGACAGTAACAATACCAAATCCATTATTATAGGGGAGCATACACATCAGTGAACATACATACATAAATCGGTGGTCCCCCACCTGCGACATCAATGTTCATTTGAGTTGTTTGCTCTTTACCCCACTTGGCGCGCCGAGCCACAAAAGGATACGGGAATTTGATGGGGAAAACCCAGGGGCAGGAAGGTAAAACCACCTTCCCCTGTTGCCACACAAATGGCTGAAAATTTCTTTGTCGCTTATCGATTTTTTTGGCGCTTCTTCTTACTGGGCCGGTGGCTCGCATAGCTTTGTTTTTGTTTATTTTGTTTTGTTGTTGGTGGATGGGTGGATGGTGGCTTTCACATTCGCATTCAAATTTTTCAGATTTCGGAGGAGAAATTCCGAGTGAAAGGAATCCCAACCAGCCACTAGTTGCAAGCGGCCAGGGATTTACGGGGCACCGGACTCACCTCTATGATGCTGTCGCTTCCCAAGCCGCAAATCTTGCTCCTTTCGAGGAGCTGCTGCTGCTGCTGCTTACGCTGTCTTCGCTGGTTCTGCACGGTGGCTGCAGCGGCCTCCGCCGGTGTGGGTGCCAGGCGCAAACCACCTCTTCCTGTTCCACCTCCGGTGGCAATGAATATTTCGTCGTCTTCGTCGTCGTCGTCCTCGCCCTGGTCCAGAGAGGCGGGCAAGTTCAGGCTGAGAGCAGCGACATCCTCATTCGAATCTATGTCAACGTCGATGTCCGCCGCTGTGTCCGGCAGCAAGTCCAAATCACTGTGAAAACTCAGATCTAGGTCTTGTGGCAACTTGGCGTACTTGTTTTGGTTTTTCATTGTTACGAGCTAACGTGAGTCATTTGGCCGAGAAAAACGGGGCAACGGAGCCGCGAACCAAAACAAAAAAAATCCCGCGGACCAAATCGATTTTTCCGCTTTGATTTGCCGTGTCAACAGCGGTCCCGAGAATAACGCATCCGCATCGTTGGACACTATTGAAACTCGTGTCTGGGTGTTACCAGAGGATTCCAAGGACGATCCTGTCAAATGTTGTCGGCCTAACGCTTCAAATACGTGGACAAGGGTGGCAAGTGCAGTATTTGTTTTGGTATATTTCCATCCCTATAATAGTGGGATTCCTGCAGATGTTGTGGATTTGATTCTGTTCTATTTATAGCAAATCCATAATATTGTAGTTGACGGATGGACAGATTTTATTTCATTTTTTTCGGAGTCTCTTTTTCAATACAAGTAGTGCTTTACATATATCCTTATAGTGATATCACCGTTTTTTTGGAAATGTTAAATTATGTGTGTTAATATTCCGTTAACTATAAATGTGCTTTTATAGTTTTGTCCGTGGCTGTGCACTGCATCATAAGCTCTACACTAATAAAGCATACAAGAACGACTCGAAGTTCCCGTTCCCACCAATACCATAAAAGAGCTTTCGGTATTTGAATCGACAGAAAATTCTGGAAGTGCATCCACACCCGTGTGCAAGTGTAAAGTGAGCCCTAAACTTTTAATGGAGAGCTTTTGTTAAAAAGCTCTTTAGCCAAGTCTTTGTCAATGAAAAATATTAAGATCGCTTTCAGTTGCAACTCCGAGCTCGAAATGGAGAGTCAGAAAAAATGTCAAATACAAATGGAAGAATAATAACATATTGACCAATAAATCTGCAAGCCCAAGATAAAAACAATTCTGATCAATCACCAGCGTATGTAGATATATGTACATATAGACTGAAAAAATCAAATTTTCAAATACAAATTAGTTAATAAAGTGCTCATTAAAATATCACCTGACCATCTCCGATGACACAAAAAACACACAAATGTCGGAACAAAATTGTATGAAAAAATCTGCGAAATAAGCTATTTAGCTTCTGAACCAAACACTGATAAATTAAAATTTGTTTAAAAATGTGCACAACACCCTGAAAATAAACCATTACAGAGAACACAAAAACACACACAAATATCTAAAATACATTTTTCAAATTTAAATTTATTAAAAAAGTGCCCTGATAATAAACCATACAAATCACTAAAATATCAGAAAAAAAGTGTTTTAATAGAAAGTGTTTTGCCATCCAAAACTAAATATAAAATTAACATATTGATAAAACATTAGCACACATATGGATATAAATGACAAATTAAAAATTTCAAATTCACGATTTGTTAAAAATGTGAACAACAAAATGTCGCACTGATAATAAGCCATCACCGAGAAAATAAATCTGCAAATCCATGCTAAATACAGTTCTAATTAAAAACCCATTTTGTTTTAATAAAATTTATCTACAATATTTTTGAGATAAGAAACCTTAATTTCTACAAAAAATACATTATGCATAAATCAAAAACTTCAAAAAAATCAATTGATTTATTACAAATAAATATTCAATAATATATTTGATAATGACTAAAAGCTATTTAATTTAAAAAAATATTGCAAAAATATTAAAAAAAAAGAAGCCCCGCTATCTCAGAAGGAAGACCAACCAGAGGAAAGATACACCAGCCGGAACATTTAAAAGAGTAATATTATTAAAAAAATATTTCGCTATAGTATTAAATTAAATAATTAAAGAGGAATTAAAAACGTAATATACTAGCACTCGGCTCAAACTAAATTAAAGAACGATACAATATAACGAAGATTTAAAAGCGATATTTTATAACACATATATAATTAAATACAAATGAACCGATATTTTCAACTCAATATACTTTTTATGTAACTATAATTTAAATTTTGTATATTTTAAGCATATTTTAAAGTGAAAATCAATGATCATAAAATTGTATTGGCTAATGTACCATATCTATTGATATTCAAATTAGAGCTAACTTAATCCCTTTTTTTTATCAACCTAGCTTTGCTAAGGCATCCGAAAGTTTTACCCAAAGAGATATTTGAGGAGAATATTTTGGTATTTGTCGTCGTAAGATCGCCTTTGGTCAACAACTGCAGAATCGCAAACTCAGCGAAAAAGGATTGGACAAATTTCTGTATTCTGAATCTAAAGTGTCATAGAGACTTCTGTCTATTGCATTAGTCAGCACTAAATTTGTTTACAATAAGAGCTTGCTTACTTTTGGGCATTGTTTGTTCTTATGGACTGGACTCGCTTTGATTATGATTCTTATTTATAATATGCTGACATGTGCATATGGTTAAACAAAATAAAGGGAATGCTGTAAAAAGATACTGTATTAGCAAGAATGGGTATATAAATTATTCAATTGTATCCGTGAGTCCCGCGCCGCAGTCGGTATGGAAGGGATCACTGGAGAATAAGAAGTTTAGGGTGGGTGGAACTACCTCCGTTGCTATCGGCCCTCAAGCCAAAATAACCGATTTCTATTAGTTAAATAAACAGTAACGGCCAAGTTGGAGTTCGCTTTCAAGCTATGCGCTGTTTATTGAATATAAATTCGAACTGGAGACTAAAAGCTAACACGGCGCACTTTGCTGGCCCAGCTTTCGGGCACGATAAGGGTGGTACAATGTTAGGGTGGACCATACATGAGTACTATAAATTAAATATATATATGATATATATTAACGTGTTTAATGTTTTCTTTTCCAATAAAAGAAATTAAAAACGCAAAGATTTATATTTTTAGGTTTTATTGAGTCAAACGTTTGTATGCTTTAAGAGTTAGCTTAAGACTTAAAAATTGTGCATGTTACAATCTATAAAGAAACCGCGGCCACGACCGCCGCCAATTTGTTTACATCTCTGATCTGGACCGGCCCTTTGTTTACATTAGGGCGCTGCGACCAATCTTTGTTTACATCATTGCGCCGGACCGGCTTATGTTTATTCTAAAGCGCTGGTGGCCGATTTTGGTTTTCAATTTAAACCTAAAGTGCTTTGCGCTACGACCGATCTTTGTTTACATCATTGCGCTGGATCGGCCTATGTTTATTCTAAAGCGCTGGTGTCCGATTTTGGTTTTCAACTTAAACCTAAAGTGCTGTGGTTGCTTTATTTATTCAGCTGAGGGCTGATTGTGAGAATATCAAGAGCAAGCGAAATTAGAGACGGCGAGAAATGAACATGTCACTCCCCCCCGCTTTAGACGGAAGCATATCTTTATGATAGCGTAGGGTATAGTTGCGGAATTTCTTGAAATTCTATTGGTGGCACATTTTCATCTGTTACAATCTCTTCTTTTGGTTTTATGTATCTTATAAACATTTTTCTTGGTGCGTTCTTAAATTTATGAATTAAGGTTACTATTATACTTAAAATTAACAATGAAAGAGTAGTAATAACTATTATTTTGTATATTTTGTTTTCATTAAAAATTTTTCCTTCGCCTCAATATATGACAGAGGCTTTAATTTTGTAACGTTACTGTTCACATAAACACTTCGTGTGTAGTCTAAGTTTGTATTGGACACCGATATCTCGCTCAATATTACTGAGCAACCGTAAATTTTGATTAGATTATTTCCTTCAATTTTAACCTCATCCTTCATACAGTTCTGATTGAGAGTGGGTTTTGGTAAATTCCATGTTATTAATATGTTCGGTTCAATATAATTAGTTTGTGTAGCTAAATGGGTTTTAGTAAATCTACAGCTGGTGTTAGTTTGTTTTATGATGCCTAATAGGCATGGATTTTTGGTTAATTGTTTTTTATCCTTATTGTATAATTCGTTCTTATGCAAATAGTACTTATACTGCAGTTCATCCTGCAAAACATTCTGATTCTGGTCGGGGTAAGGCACGATCTCATACACCGGTGTTTTAATTATTTCTTTCGGAATGTGGGATATTATCAAAATTTCATTTGTGTCAGACCTAAGCCAAGTTGATGTCTTTATACCTAAAAGTTTCTCCGAATTCACGTTTGAAAGATAGTCGTGTTTCAACAATTTGGGATTAAAGATCCCCAATCTACTCATCTGCATACCCATCTCCAAGTCCTCTATGTATTACGCGAAGTGCTCCAAATTGAACACCAACAAATCAAGCAACCTGGCCCTCTCTGTGTTCACTCGGTTTCTGTTCAAAACCTCAACGCCCTGGTTGACCGCGTCAATCACGCGATTGAGTTCGTTCATCTGAACACTATTCTGAGCTATTGAATTTATTTTTTGTTCAAGTTCTTCCCTATCATTGCTATCCAAAGTCCCAAACAAGTACTTGTATGCTGTTCCGACAAAGTTCATCAAACCCCTCTTGTTTCTCCTGACTATTCTAATCCCGTTCATCTCTCTCTGCAATTTCTCAGTTAAATATTGAATCTGTACCGTTTCCTGGAAGTCAACAGCTTCCTTTATTAATTTAGTGTACGTGTCCTCGGTCTTAGTCAAATTTACCGTTAGACAATGATACTCATAATCATCCGGTATATCAACCGAACCGACTTCAAAAAGTAAGTAACCATTATTCGATGTTATTGGATTTATTTCCATGAATTGGTGGCTACCTCCCGGCAACAGCGCTGACACCATCAGTAGAAAAAACACGACAGTTATTGGGCCCGATCTTGACTTTGTTCCTCCTGAAAATATTTACTTTTGTTTAATTTCTTTTGTTTCTGGAAATTGGTCTTATAGTGCTTAATCTTTCGACCTCTGTTAGTCTCCTCAAAATGGTCACTATCAACCTGCTCTATTTTGCCAGTAGGCTTATATGGGTTTTCTAGTTTTCCGTGAATTATGGGTGCCTTCCTGAACCTAGTGTCAATCTCAAACTCGTGTCGTTTCCTGTTGATACCCTCAATTCTAGCCTCCTTCACCTTCTGATTACTGTAAACAGGTGTTCCTGCGTAAATAAAAACATCTGCCGGGGTTCTGCCAGTTGCGTTATGCTTTATTTTGTGATTATATGTGTACAATATTATGTCCATCCTCATAAGACGATTCTCTTCATTATCATCGGTATTAATTATTCGAATTTTTTCGTTTATCGTTTTATGTAACCGCTCCACGTCTGCAATACCGTATTTACTCGTTGTTATCTGTATTCTAACGTTTTCCCTGTCCAACCACTCTTTAAGTGATATGCTCATAAATGCACTATCCCTATCTGTTTTTAGCGTTATTGGTTTTCCCATATTATTAAAAATTCGGACGAGTCCTCTTCTGACTTCCATCCAGTCCTTACCATCCAATTCAATCGCGCTTGCAAACTTTGAGTACAAGTCAATACATGTTAAATAATTCTGATTCTTGATAGTATAAATGTCTGCTACGTATATTTCTTAACAATTTTCTGCCTCTGGAGTAATATTTAATGTATGCGATGTGTCCCTGTGCTCGATCTTAGCACGACTGCAAATCTCACATTCGTTTATTATATTTTGAATAAGTTTTTGAAAATCCGGATAGTAAAATGTCTCTCTAAACAACCTAACCATCTTCTCAATTCCCAAGTGTAATAGTTTTTTATGATTGCTCAAAACTATCTCTTTATATTTTCTGCGTAACTTTCTATGTCTTTTAATTTTATATTTGCCCTCAATATCCGAGTCGTCCTTGGATTCATGATTTCCTGGAATGCCTTTTGTATGACCACAAAGTCCGCCTCATCTTCGATGTACAACGCGCTCGTCTTATTACAAAAATGATCTATCAATATTTGTTTAGCCTTTTCCTTATTAATATCCAAATATTTACTTCTTATTTTAACTTTCTTAAAATAAAATGCCACTTCTACACTTTCCGTGTCGCTCCTAATCATTTCCACCTGTCTCTTAAAGTAATTAAGTGGTTTTTCTGTTATTGGTATCAAATTATGATCATCTTCTACAGCGCTGTGAGCTGTAGCACCTGTACTTCTTTCCTCGTAATAACCCTCCTCAATTCGAACCCTAGATAGGGCATCTGCCACATGATTCAACCTTCCCTCCAAATATTTTATGTCAAAGTCATACTCACACAACCTTATCTTCCATCTCTGCAACTTCATATTAGGCTCTCTAATATTACTCAGCCAAACCAAGGGTTTATGGTCACTCAATACCTCATACTTTCTTCCGTACAAATAAGGCCTCAACATCTTTGTTGCCCACACTATGGCCAATAATTCTTTCTCTATTGTACTGTAATTCTCTTCATGCTCATTCAACGTTCGACTGATGTAGCTTATCGGCTTGTTTTCCTGTGAAAGTACAGCCCCCAGTGCAACATTACTAGCATCTGTTGTTAGTTGAAATCTTTTAGTAAAATCTGGACAGACCAATATGGGATCACTTATGATCAATTGTTTTAATTTATTAAATGCCTTCACATAACTCTCATCATATATTATAACCCTAGCTCCTTTTTTCAGGCACCTTGTCATTGGTTATGCCACATTAGCAAACTGTGGAATGAATTTCCGATAGTAGCCACAAAGACCAAGAAATGACTTTACCTCCCTCTGAGTCCTCGGGATAGGAAACTTCACTATAGCCCGAACTTTTTCTGGATTTGGTTTGACGCCATCTGGTCCAATTCTATGACCAAGAAAATCTGCTTCTCTTTTCATAAATTCGCACTTGCTTAGTTGCAGTTTAAGGTTTGCCCGTCTCAATCTCTGAAATACCTCTCGCAACGAGTTCAAATGTTCGTCGAGTGACGTTGAAAATATTATAATATCGTCCAGATACACAAGACAATGTTTATTTATTAAATCTCTCAGCACATGGTTCATACATCTCTGAAACGTCGCCGGGGCATTTTTCAACCCGAATGGCATGCGCGTGTACTCAAAATGTCCATACTTCGTTGAAAATGCGGTCTTGCTTATAGATCTACTGTCCATCTCAATCTGATGAAAGCCCTTGGCCAAATCAATTGTTGTAAAATACTGGCAACGTCCCAGCTTGCCGAGTATCTCATCCATATTAGGGATGGGAAATTTGTCACGTATAGTTATTTCATTCAATCCCCCATAATCTACTACGATTCTAAATTTTTCCTTGCCTGAGGCATCTGTCTTCTTTGGCACTATCCACAATGGACTGCAATAGGGTGACTGGCTGTGCCGAATAATTCCCTGATCTAACATCTCTTTTATTTGTTTCTCGACTTCCTGCTCGAAAGCGAGTGGGTAACCATATGGTTTCCTGTATACTGGATTTTCATGCTGAGTATTTATCTCATGTTTAACAACACTCGTGAATGTCAAATTATCACCTTCACGGTATTGAATGTCATCATAATTTTTTAATAGACAAAGTAGTTTATTTTTTTTGTTCTTTATTCAGACCATCAAGTCGGTACTCCTGTGCGGCTTCTATCTCATTGCTTATCGCGTAATTTATTTCTTCCGTATAATTTTTCGGCTTCAACAGTGCCTCAAACGACTTTTCTGCGTTTGGGTCCCACAAAAGTTGTCTTATATTAAACTCTCTCTCACTTATCAATATTGTGCCGCTAAAATAATTAATAACGGCATTGTTTGCCAACAACAAACTCCTACCCAAAAGAATGTCATAATGGGGAGAATATCACGTATGTAAAATACCTGATCCTGTTTAAAAAGCCCATTCGGTGCCATAGACACACTCTCCTTCAATCTTATAGCTCCGTCCATAGTTCTAACACAAATCTGTCTCTGCGAAACCGGAAAATTGAACAAATTTCTTCTCATCAAATTAATTGACGAACCCGTGTCGACCAGACACCTGAAACATTGGTTATTAAATACTATTTCTATGTACTGGTTTGTTCCGAGGCTCCTGCTGGAAAATTTTCGTGTTCGTACTGCCTCTCTCGGTTATCCTGACGCTCATTCATATTATTATTATTATCTGGTTACTAACCTGATTCTGGTACTGACCATTATTCTCAGATTGATGATAGTTCTCATCAACGTGCATTCTTCTTGAGTCACTAGTGCTTTCTCGCATGCGTTTAAAAGCCTGATTTGGTATATTACCACCCTGATAATTATTATTTTGGTTATAGTTCATTGGGTTATTTATTTGTGCTTGTTGCAATCCTTGTGCAAAATTTTGAGTCAATCTCCTGTTCTCATCGAAAGCATTACTTCTGTTAGCCTGCCTATTTGAAGGCTGTTGGGGGGCATTCCGCTGATAATTATTATTCTCACGGACATTCTGTGGTTGTTGGAAATTATTTTGTGGGTAATTATATTACGCGTATTGTTAGTAAAATTATTGTTAAAATTTTGGGATTTATTTTTGGAGTTTCCATTTTTATTAAACTCACTCCTATCAGATTCTTCGTAAAAACCCTCCATCTGGGCCACTTGCTTCAATTTCAAAATTGTCGAAATATCGTATCTTCCCAAAGACATGAAAAGTCTATCTGGTAATTTTCTGTGTATCAAATTCTTTACAGTATTGTTCATGGCATTTGTGTATAATCTGGAATTCTCAAGGTCTCCTTCTAACTCTAACTTATTGCTAATTATTAAAGTGCGGCCTTCAACGTCATTGCAGAACTTACGAAGATTGCCTTGGAAGGTGGTGTTGTAAAGTCTTCTCAGCAGCTCCTCGACTGGTGTTTGCGTCTTGTATTCGGCTATTAGGGCCTGCCTTAGGTTGGGCCAATCGTTGATATGCAGCATCTGGAGTATCTTCTGTGCCTCACCAGAGATTTGGAGCTCAATTGCTCCGAAGATGATACTTTGTTGTCGCTCATTATTCGTGCCGTACAGTTGTAGCAAATAATCCACTCTTCTGACAAACGGAGCCAAGGCGGACGGCTCACCTTCGAACTGTGGCACATTTCGAAGTTGTTGAAGAAGCTGGCTTAAGTTTTGGTCACTTAACACTCCCTGAGCAGGTATTGGAACATTGTTTGCGCGTGATGGTTCCATCTTTGTTTTGTTTTTTATTCTTTGTCACTAATTCAATGATGATCAGAAATAGATCGTATCGCTCGCGAACCGTAAATTGTTTCGTTATGTGATTATTAAAGCACTATCCTACCGACTGCGCCAGTTAAATAGTTTATAATACCGAGTCGAACAAATGTCCCGTCAAAAGACTTAGGACAACGCTGGAGACTAACCGAGAATAATAAAACCAAGGAGTTTAGTTTTCTGTTCTTTATTCATTAGATCTCTGCTTAAGACCGAAAATTGTGCATGTACCAATCTATAAAGAAACCTCGGCCACGACCGCCGCCAATTTGTTTACATCTCAGATCTGGACCGGCCTTTTGTTTACATTAGGGCGCTGCGACCAATCTTTGTTTACAATCATTGCGCTGGATCGGCCTCTGCCTATTCTAAAGCGCTGTGGCTGATTTTGGTTTTCAACTTAAACCTAAAGTGCTGTGGTTGCTTTATTTATTCAGCTGAGGGATAATTGTGAGAATATTAAGAGCAAGCGAAAATAAGCTTGATCGGTTATTGTTGGCAATTAGAGACGGCGAGAAATGAACATGTCACTATATACAAATATGAAGAATGATATTAATACATAATAATATATTAACATGTTTTTAGCCCGGCGAGTTTAAAAAAAATAACCTAACACCAAAATATCGGTTTGATACTTTTAATTACGGAATTTATTCAACTGAACAATTGTCGTTTGCTGTTCTTTGGGTTTATTTTATAAATATGTTTTGGGGTGTTTTCTGAAATATGTTAATTAAAAATATTATTATGATTAGTATTAACAGTGTAAGTGTGGCGATTGCAAATATCTTGTATATTTGATTCCCTTTGTAGTGTTCGAAAATTACTTCTTTGGTTTGAATATAAGATAGTGGTTTCAATTTGGTCATATTATTTCTTACGTATATGCCTTGTGTACTCGTATAATCTAAATTTGTGTTTGTTACAGATATTTCGTTCAAAATTACTGAGCAATTGTGGATTTTCATTAAGTTATTTCCTTCGATAATGATTTCGTTTTTAATGCAATTTTATTTAAAATGGTTTTGGGCAAATTCCAAGTTGTGATTATATTTGGTTCAATGTATTTGATTTGTGTTGTTTAATGTAAATTTGTCTGGATATGGTAAAGTTTTTTTTATCATTTCTTTTGGGATGTGAGAAACTATTAATATTTCATTTGTATCCGATTATTATTCATTAATTTGAACACTGTTCTGGTCTATTGAATTATTTTTGTCTTCAAATTCTTCTCTATAATTATTGTCTAAAAATTTCGAATAAATATTTGTATATTGTTCCTACAAAATTGATCTTTCCTTTTTTTTCCTCTGGTTATCTTATACCATTTATTTCTTTTTACAATTTGTTAGTTAAATATTTGACTTGCACTGTTTCATTGAACTTTTTCGTTTGGGCCATTAGTTTGTTAAATGTGTCTTCTGTTTTTGTTAGGTTTATAGTGAAACAATGGTATTCATAATTATCTGGTATAGTTATCGTACCTGTCTTAAATAATAAAAAAATTTAATAGGATTAGTGTCTATAAATTGATTGTGACCTCGCGCATGATTCTGATTTTTATCCTCCTGCAAATATTTACTCTTGTTAAATTTCTTACGTTTTTGAAATTTTGTTTTGTAATGTTTAATTTGACGACCTCTGTTAGTTTCCTCAAAATGATCTTCATTAAATTGTTCTTTTTTCCCATTGGGTTTATAGGGGTTGTCTAATTTTCAAAGAATTATGGGTGCTTTTCTGAATCTAGTATTTATTTCAAATTCGGCACTGTCTCTGTCTGTTTTTAAGGTGATAGGCTTTCCCATATTATTAAATATTCAAATGAGTCCTCTCTTGACCTCTATCCAATCTATACTGTTAAATTCAATTGATTTTAGTTTTGCATGGTATAAATTAGTAGAGGTTCCCTCGCAGCCGCCTATTTCTGGAAGCTAATTGTCCCTTTTCATCTATTGATGAATTAGGTTGATTATGATGGAAGGGGGACTGTCCTTCTTTGTCTGCTTGCTTAGAGACTCAGACAGTGTGAAATAATAAATCATTAACAGCGGTTGCCGGAGCTATTTGCTAGAGAGCTTGTGCTTCTTATTCAATGGAACTTAAAAATTACGGATTGTAATGTTTCGTGACCTGTGTCTGACCGTACTCGCATACACTTTTGGGTTCTTTAATAGCCTTTACTTTCTCTGGGTCAGTTGTAGCACCATTACAAGTGACAATAAACCCAAGAAAGCTGGCACTTTTCTTAAGAAAGCTACCGACACTCTCATGTTTTCATCGTACAAATCAACATATTTCCTCCTGGCGTAATTCCAATTTGATGAATTACGGTGATTATGTTGCGAGATTTACTTCTCTCGGAGTTGCTGGGCACTTTTGTTTTTGCTTATGCCGCTATGTGCAAAGGAAACAAGTCTTGCTGCTACGGTGGGATCCCTCGCTGCGGTCAGAGTGTGTGGAAGCCGGTGTGGCTTGTGCGTCAAGTAAATCAATGATAATTCTGGGATGTTTAGGTTGGAAAGGGAACTGCCCTTCATATACTGCTGGCCTAGAGACTCAGTCAGTATGGATTCAATAAGATGTGTTAACGGCTGTTTGCCGGAGTTACATTCAGTGTGCTTGTGCTCTTTATTACTTCAATATCAAAAACGAACTGAACTTAAGAGCTAACTTTTATTCAGTTGAAGATCAGCTTACGACTAATTTGGATTTTTGTGTTTAATTGGGTTTCGACTTGAGATTTGGATATTGCATTTTTTTCTGTTTATCGGGTCAGCAGTTTTTGTTTACATAAACGTCACTTTGGCTGATAGTAATTTGGTTCTGATTCATTTTGTTTTAATATATTTAATACATTCAATATATAAATTAGTTATGATCGTCCTTCTCCGTACTTCTTTGAAGGCCTCGAAGATTAGGTTGCGGGACTTTACTATTTCCCGTGACTGCTGGCCTAGAGACTCAGTCAGTTAAATGAAAGATAAGGTTTAATGCGGCGATTGCCGGAGTAATGTTCGTGAGCATTAGCTCTTTATTTTAATAAAATCCGGACAAAAGATCTCTCAACGGTGTATCTGTGGGCTCCTCTAGCCTAATGGATTACAAGTCTGCGTGGTCTAGAATATTGGGACTAATTACGTTAACTTTAGCCAATGCAATGGCCAGCATTAAATTCTGCAACTCCAATATTAACATCCTATTCCGAGCGAGTAATGTCTCGTATGGGTGGCCAGTGTCAATTTGTGATTTTCTTTCCACGGTTAAGATTTGGTTGACAGTTTGTGTTAATTGGTTGATTTGATTTTGAATTTTGGTGTTTATTTTAATTTGCTTATTATTAGAATCTGTTAGTTGCATTTCTGTAAATTTAATTCTAGGAAATCTAAACTTCTGGCTACCCTGTGATGCACGCTCAAAGAATCTAAAATATCCCGGAGATGAGCGGTATCCACGCGCAAAAGTTTTTTCATATGTGACTGCGGGAACATGTCACACATTTCTATTGTTTCCTCTGTGTCGCGCTTGTCCTCTGAGAGATGCGTGATATACGCATAATTCTCCCATACCAAGATGCGTCCTGCAATAACGGGGATGTACTTGGCCCGTGAAAAGTCGGTGATGTGCGCCGACACCATGGACAGGGATAGAAGTATTACGGTCCGCTTCAACGGTTCTTTCTTCACACAAGGTTGTGAGTTTGTTGCCGAGTCTCCGGTTGGATTTCACCAGGACTTTAACATATGATTCCAGCGCTCCCGAAAATCCAGGGAGACATTTGACGGCATCCAAGGGCTCGTCACATTTAACATTATCAATTATTTGTATTGCCTCGTATTTGTCGTCACGCTAACCTGGGCCACTTGAGTAGCAAGTGTATCAATCGATCGTTGCAACTCTAATTCTCTTTGTTGATTTATCGCTGCTTGCTCTGCTAAAGCTTTGCTGACGGCTGCGTCTATAGGAGCATCCTAAGCTGTTCGTGATCCACTTCTTTTGGTGGGGCGGGTTCGCTCACGGAAGCCGCCGCTCTACAGATTTAAAATATTCTGGTTCGATATAATTTCAAATATTATAAATTCAATAATTTATTTTAAAATAAGTTGTGTGTTGGTATTTTTATTTATTTATTTTTTTCTGTTGCAACCAATTCTCGTCGTGGCATCGAGAACACTGGATTTATTATTTTTAACTTTAATTTTTTTGTTAAAAAAATATAGTGCAGAGAAAAAAATATTTTTCTCACAAAAAATTTTCATTTTTATTAAGACTTGATACCCTTTGGTTAAGAGATTTTTTGATTTTTTGGGAAAACATTTTTATCAATTTCGCAATCCTTTGCGAATCTTGTGGGATTCTTTCCGTAGCTGGGCGCCAATTAGTTATGATCGTCCTTTTCCGAACTTCTTTGAAGGCCGTCACTTGTGGGGTTGTTTTCTCTGTTATATAAACTTTATTATGGGCCGATGATCACGTGGCACCGGTAGGATGCTTGCTGGGTGGTATGGCAGCCGCTGGATGGCTGCTGTCCAATTGGTTAGTTGAGAATTGGCGGCTGGGCAACAAATGCTGACGATTGCAAAATGACCATAACTCACCATACCGGGAACCGATGGGACCCAGGCACAGTCACCTAAAGCGGGTATGCTGAGTCGGCATCTAGAAACACTAGGGTGATCCAAGAATCATCCAAGATTTCTACCGACAGTTTGTTACAGTAATGTTAACTTATAGTTAAATTATGAGCCGAACAAATGTCCCGTAGCATAGACTAAGGACAACGCTGAAACTTTTGGAATGAAAAAAAATACAAAAACACAATTTGAGTTGTGGCTTATGTGGCTGGATCGCGCAGTTCTAGTGGTTAGATCGCGTCAAGCGAGGCGCGACTCATATTGTTTATTTATTATTTTTGAAGTGGCTGTGTCACGGCGGCTGGGTTCTAATGTCAAAGCGGAGGTGGCTAAGCGGTTTCCAATGGATGGAGTGTGAGAGTGAATACGTCACTATATAACCTATCCTTATCCCCATTGAATGTTGGTAACATCTTTACTACGTCTGGGACTTGTAAATCCTCAAACGATTCCTTCTGTGTTCTCTGAGATACACTACTGTCACTGGACCTAAGCTCCATTTTTCTATTATTCTCAACAGTGCTTTCGATTTCTTCTTGTATATTCGGCAGGCTTGCAGCCCTGCTAGACTTAATTAACCCTTTTCCTAATGCAATTAACTTTTTCACCTTCGACATGTATGTTCACACTTTTTGTATAATTACTTGTTTAATTTTGGGTATTTCTTTTCGTAATGATTACTTAAATTTAAAAGTATTTGGTTAGTTCAGTGGATATGCAAGTGACGAACCGAAATGAACATATATTTGTTTCTTTTGTTATTATTATTATTTTTTTATATATAATTAAGGAATGAGTACTTAATTTACCCAAAAAAAAAAAAAACAACGTTTAAATATTCTTATAACGGCGATTCGTTTTTATTTAAAAATACGTATATTATGTTCGAGTATAAAATCAAGATACCTCGGTTCCTTGCAAGGGCCACGTCAAGCTATCTTGGCTTTGGGCATCAGGCACACAGGCCACTCTGGCTTGCATTTGTTTAGCTTATGCGATTCTTCGCTAAAAATGTTTATTAAACTGTTTAATTGGTTTTTTTGTTTATAACCAATCACCCTGGGTTCTCAGGCACACAGGCCGTCTTTAGTTATTTGTCATATGCGACTTCTTCGCTAAAAGCTTATCGAACTGGTTTTGTTATGATTAATAATTGAAAGAAGTGGGTGGTCGAGGCATATTATGGCACTATTTTATATATATAGTAGAATATTACAATTTTGAGTCTAACGAATGTCCCGTTGAATACTAAGGACAACACCAAAATTTTATAAATAAAGAAACACAAATTTGCGAGTGCACGTCTTTATTCAATTGATTTCAACTTAAGACTAACATAGATGAATAATTAAGAAAAGAATGAAACCTCTGGATGCTGGGAGTTGTTTACAATTTGGTTGGGCGCAACATTATACATTATTCAATGGCTTGGTCGCCAAATGGTTCATATTTCGGGTGCGAAAGAAATGTTGTTCATGTTTACATTATTCCACGGCTTGGTCAAGCTAATTGGTTATTATTTCGATTGCTAGGCATTATTGTGAAGTGTGGGTGTGTTGGTAAATTAAGTATTGGCGTGAATATGTCACTGCCCTTCCCTTAAAGAAAGCCTATATTTGGGCTGGAATAGATGGATACATTGTGGGCAATGGTTGTTGTTCTAATTCTATTGCTTCTGGTATATGATTTTGTTTCCTAAACTTTGTGTAAAACAACAGAATTGGGCTTGAGGTTACATATCTTGTGTATAAGTATAATAAAATAAGTGCAGTGGTTACAAAAAACATTAATGTATAAAGTGTAGTGTTATTTTGGGAAATTAATTTTACAATGTCGTTGTGTTTTATAGTTTTTATTTTCGTTATGTTTATTGGTGTGTATAGTGGGGTCAAATCAATTTCTGGTTTAATGAAATTTTCATTTAAAATTATGTCATTAATTTCTATTTTGCATTGTGTCACTCTTATAATTTTATTTTCTTCTATTACTATATTGTTATGTGAATTGTGACAATAAATTCCAAGTGACTATTGTATTGGGTTCTATGTATTTTATTATTTCCTCTGTAATTACCTGCTTAAAAATACAAACTGTATTTAGGTGTTTTATAATATTAGTGACACATGCATTGTTTACCTCTTTGTTCTCATTATTAAAGACTTTGTCAATGCGTCAGCAGTTTGGCCGGAACGGGCCTTCGGACGATCGGTCATCGCCGTCGCCCGGTTAATTTAGTTAACTTATATATTTCTTGAAACAGAATTGAAAGCTAAGAAAATAAATTATGAATAATGTAAAAATACAGAAAAGAAACCCCAATTAAGCTAGAAATTAAACGAGACCATTTATGTTAACTACACAAATAAGATTGAAATATAAAACAGACATATATCACAACATAAGAATAATAGCTTGGAAATCACATATCTGCATCTTTTCTTTATTCAATAACACATATGTATATTATATATTTAGATATGCTATAAATTCAATAAGTTCAAAATGTAATGACAGAAGGCACGAGATGTATTTAATTCAATAAATGTTTTTAAAAAATGTATTAAACTTATTTAAATTGTATCCAAATGATTCCAATGACGGGTTTGTATCCTAACGGTAATTTTCCTAAAAAGGTTTGAAATGAAATATAGAATTCATTGATGTATCTTATTTATTAGCTTTCTTGTCAAGTGTAAAAATGTAATTGGGAAATGCAACAAACCAAAGCTATCCAAAGAAGATATATTCCGTAAGGCGATTCTAGAATACGGTGGAAAAAGGTTTTTACAAATTTCGAAACCGTTTTGAAGGTATGGATATCAAAATCAAAAGACTTTCAGTGGTCCGGGGTGAAT
The DNA here is from genome assembly GCA_021224005.1 of Drosophila setifemur. Taxonomy (NCBI): domain Eukaryota; kingdom Metazoa; phylum Arthropoda; class Insecta; order Diptera; family Drosophilidae; genus Drosophila; species Drosophila setifemur. Next base: position 2,124,714 of record JAJJHY010008789.1, on the reverse strand, counting down.
AAAAACCCATTCCATTTTGACTTTTTTTATTTGGGGGCATAACACATAATTGGAGACACGTTTTTACACGCTGGTGTCTTCGGAGTGATAAACATTTTATATATGTTTTGCGTGACTTGTAAAGATAGTCTTCGGTATATAAAAATAGCAAACTAATGTGGAAAGTCAAAATTAAAATAGCAAAATAATATTAAAAACAAGAAAAGAAGGCTAGCTTCGGAGTCCGAAGCTTAGAATACCCTTGCAGACCAGTTATATAGCCGATTTTTATAAATCGGCTCTAGTGCCTATAAAAGTATTTCAAAGTTGAGCTCAATGATTAAATGAATTATTAAATTTATATATAGTTTATAGTATAGTTCATAGCCTATAAGTTTTCTAAAATAAATGAGATTCCTAGGATCATGCAAATGATCTCTATCTGTATTTAAGTCCTCGATTTTAATTTAATTTTAATTTATTTTTAATGTACGGGTTCAACGCTTAATAAATAATATTTAAAAAAAAAAAAAAAAAAAATTATTTTTAAGCATGGGTTTTGTTCTGTTCCCCTGGCTCAAATTTGTCAACTTTCTATGGGATTTCAGAAAGCAAGAACCTGGCGAACAAAAAAAAAAAAGAATGCTGATTTTGATAATTTATTTGTTCTCTTTTATGAGGGAAGGGAAAGGAATATTGGTCATTGGTAAAGAAAAGAGATTTTGGAACAACCGTTACCTGCAGTGGAAGCTGTTGGAAACTTTCTGAATTGCAGTTCTGTTCGCCTGGAATCAGGCGAACAGAAAACACAGCAGGCTGACCTCCATCATTTATTGATTCTCATCCATTGAGATTTGGGAAACCGTTGTTCTCCACGGGGCTCTCTTCCTATTAAGCATGGCTAAAGAGAATAGATTTTGAAACGACCTTTGGGATGAACATTGCGTAGGAGTAGTTGGGTACTTGGTGACTTGCTACTTTTTCTGTTCGCCAGGTACATGACGTAGATTATTTCCGTTACAACAACAATTTGATGGCTCAAAAATTGTTCAACTTTGTACGGGATTTCCGAAAGCAAGCACCAGGCGAACAGAAAAAACAAAAAGCTTATTTTGATCATTTATTTGTTCACTCTTATGAAGGAGGGGAAAGCAACGGCCAATTGGCCGTTGGTAGAGATAACAGCTTTTGAAACAACCGTTACATGCAGGGGAAGCTCTGATGGAAGGACATTGAGAGGAAGCAGTTGTGAACTTGCTGACTTGTTGCGGTTTCTGATCGCCTGGTACATTATTTCAAAGGAACATCCCATTCTGTGACGTCATTCAACAAAAAATATTCCACGCAATTAATAAAATGCAGCATACTTTTGCGGCTATATTAATAATCGCTCTTGGGTAGTTTGGAAAAAATGTTGCATCTTTTGGGGATACCTAAAAATTAGTTATGGTTTTATGGTCGACCTTCTGGTACTTTCTATTCGCCTGGTACTTGGATTCTCAAATCCCATAATATTATCAAATTTGAACCTTTATGTTGTTGGAATTTGTTGTAACGGAAATTTGAACTAAGTCACAGAATGGGTTTTTTTATCGAACAACAGCGATAAAAAAATCGTTTAAAATGTAGCATACTTTTGGGGTAGTTTGGAAAGAAATGTTGCATCTTTTGGGGATATTTAAAAATAAGTGGAGCTCATGGTCGACCTTCTGAATCGTTCTGTTAATGTACCAGGCGAACAGAAGCGGCAGCAAGTCAGCAAGTTTCCATTAGCTTCCCCTAAATTCTTCCTCTCTAAGTGCTTTCACTGCAGGTAACGGTTGTTTGAAAATCTCTTCTCTCTACCAACGACCAATAGGAAGGTAATTATTCCTTTCCCCTCCCCCAGTAACGAAAACAAATAAATGATCAAAATCAGCCTACGGTTTTTTCTGTTCGCCTGGTACTTGCTTTCTGAAATCACATACAAAGTTGACAAATTTGAGCCATAACGTTGTTGTAATTTGTTGTAGCGGAAATTTGAACTGAGGAACTGAATGGGATGATTTGTTTATTTAATGTACCAGGCGATCAGAAAGCGCAGCAAGTTACCAACTCCCACTCAATGCGAATTCAATTAACCGTTGTTTTAAAATCTCTCATTACCCATGACCAATATGGGAGAATACAATGGAGAGCAACGCTTTCCGAAGTCTCCATAAAATAGAAACAGATCGAGGACAGCCTATTGTTATTTCTGTTCGCCTGGTACATTCAGTCTGGAATTCCATACAATGTTAACCGATTTGAACGATTACATTGTTGTATTTTGTTGTAACGGATATTTCTACTATGCCACGGAATGGGAAATTCCTTATATTTAATGTACCAGGCGAACAGAAACAGCAGCAAGTCAGCAAGTTCTCAACTGCTTCTCTCTCTATGTGCTTCCACTGCAAGTAACGGTTGTTTCAAAATCTCTTCTCTCTACCAACGACCAATACAAATGATCAAAATCCGCCAACTGTTTTTTCTGTTCGCCTGGTAATTGCTTGCCGAAATCCCATACAAATTAACAAATTGGAATCCGATTTTTGTGGGACTTTCAGGATAGGTAAACAAATATTTAAACTGTGATTTCTAAAACATCAATAAATCTTAAAAAATTGTGAAATTATCACCGTATTTCCCAATAATTTATTTGGCAGCTATATGATATAGTGTAGTGTAGTATGATATATATACTTTATACACTACACACTATACACTATATAATACACTCTGCAAGGGTATACAAATAGGAAATGCAAATCATGAGTCTTCCAAATTGAGAAAAACTTACGTTTTTTTAAATAAATTTTTTAGACAACATTTTTAAAATTGTAAATGTTTTATGTGATTTCAAACACATATAACATCATATAATTTGAACATTTTCCCGGCAGGTGAAAAAGCTGTAACAGTAAAAAATAAAACCAAAGATTTGTTATCAGAATTAATTTTGTTCATTTTTATTCGAAAGCTGCTTTAAATTAATAATGTTCTCTTTAGCCCGTTTAGAGTTAGTATCCTTTACGATGCCACCTTCTCTTTAATCATCTTGGAATTGAGTCGTTGAAACTAAAAATTCTTATAAAAAAGAAGCATCTTTTGTAGCTACCATAAGGTTGTGTTTCTTCGAAATTCCCAATTATACGAAAATGTTTTTGATCCGCCACTGCTAACTCTACGATATATTGCTCAAGCGTAAAAGCCTCATGATTGAATTATCGTGCCATCCGTCGGATTATACCCGGTTGTAATAATTAGGAAATATCAAAAAGATTTCATTTTGCTATAAAATTTTGTATATATAAATATGAATACTGGTCACTTAACAAATATCGCGCACTAAGGCAGCTTTGTCAGATGAATTTAAATATAAATTATGACATCATAAATGTTTCTTGTAATACCGAATATTACGCGTTAATCTTTAAATGATTTGCATTACATTAGCTGATAGCAATAAAATGTTTTAAGTACATGCGTTCGTTGCTACTATATGCTTTATCGCCTAGTTAAATAATTTAAATAAATGGTAACGTTTGCTAGCTCACGCCCCAAAAGACCTGTCACGACCCAACTTTAGGGATTCGGAAGGGGAAATCTCCAACGGTACCTTTGATTAAAAACAAAAAGTGTTTGTATAATACGACAGGTAGAATTTTGCTTCAGAAGCTTTTCGTTCGCAGGATGAGGCTAAGCAGGGCTGTTGGATGGGTCACTTTCAGTTCTTATTGTTTGCAACCACTTAGGCTAACAAAATCGCCCCACTCTTACGGCTCTAATAGAAAAAATAATCATGGCAAGCGCTTATGCGTAACTTAATCTATCCGCTACATAGGAGTTACTGCGACTGCTGTTGCTGCTCCTGCAGCTGCTGCAGCAGCTGTTGCTTCGATTCCGCCTTCACGGTTCTATAGCGATCCTTCTCCTCCGTGTTTTCTGGAGGCTCACACTCAAAGGAGGCAATCGAGAGAGTGTTTTCGTTGAGCACAGCACTGTGTTGCAGATAGGCAATAACATTCGGCAGCTTCTCGAATGGACAATTTACCTTCTTCCATTCGTTAAACTCCATTACTTGTTTGGCCAGCTGGGAGCACTTCTCAAAGTTGATATGACTGTTGGGCAACCTGATTGAAAAACAAAATTGGTAAAGCTTAAAGAGTCTTCGGTAGAATCCTAAAACTACTTACCGATTGGAACAGCCCTCGTTTAGAAAGTACAAGTCCTTAACAAATAAACTAAAAAATGGAATGATTATGCGTTCGCGTTCCTCTGTGGCGCCCTCTGAGCGCCACATTGCAGCTTTAAGCGTGGAGCGATAGCTGTTGAAATTTGATGTTGGATCCATTTGATGTTCCAGCACAGAGAACTTGGCCGATTGCACTTTGACCCACTTTGTGGAATAGAAATTGAGCAAAGTCAGACCAGGAATAAAGATTAATACCCACTTAACTTACCGTCTTTTTGAGTCTGCTTATGGGTGCCAGATTTAGACCTGCTATTATAGCCATGAGACTGTTAAAGTTGCCAATGTTAAAGCACTCTCGGGCCGTCTCAATCCAATACTCAATGATGCGCACACGTTGCTTTTTCTTTGGGTACTGCAACAAAAAAAACTAATAATAGTTATTTGATCAGGAAGGGATTAGCTTCTTTTTACATACCTTAACAATCTCGCTGGCCGTAAAGTAACTCAGCCGGTTGAACCACTGCACATACGACTCCAAGTTGCGGGTCTTTTTCATATCGTTCAACGAACTGCTCTCACACCTTTTGCCATCTTTACCACCCTCCTTCGTTTGCTGGTAATCCTTGGCAAAGGCTTGGACAAACTCCTCTGGTCCAATGTGCGACAGGCGCTCCAGCTCGATGGCGGTCAACTGGTGGGCCAGGTGGGCGCAGCTCGGGCACATGTCCATAATGCCAAACACCTCCTCCGGCTGTGGTGTTGTGGAGTTCGGGTTGGACGCCGACGAAGTGTGACCACTGGAAGAGTTGGAGCTGCCGCTGCCCGTACCGGCACTGCCAGTCCCGTTCGAATGCGAAGTGCTACCCAAAAAGTTCTGAAAAGCATTGGGAAAGTGGTAATGGTGATGGTGCTGCTGGTGCTGTTGCGATGGATGCTGCTGCTGATTTTGTGCCTCTTCTGAGCTAAGTGTTTGCAGGAACTCTTCGTACTGCTCCAGGGCCGTCAGTCGCGAAACAAGCAATTGCAGAATGCGGGATACCTGCTTGCCTAGCGAGTTGTCGATGTAGACGCACTTTCTTGCCAGTATGCGCACTTGCTGCATCAGGCGCTCATCTCTGAAGTCATAGGGGAAAATCTCTATCCACTCCGAAAGCAACCGAATGCAATGTTGAGCGGAGCGCTGTGTGTTTGACCTCTGCTGAGGCCTCGGCTCCAACTCCGTGCTAGAAGTTGCTGCCACAGTTGATCCCTTTCGCTGAGTCAGCGGTGAGGCAGAGTTGATGCTGAGCATTAAGGGGCGACCGGGCGCCTGTCCGGCATCGTCCACTACGTCGCTGCCAAGGGATCGCCCCGTCTCCTGCTGCTGCCGATCCCATGTCTCTGATATCTGTGCTAGCAACTCGTAAGGGCGCACGAATAGCCTTGCGCTCAGGAGGAAAGCGAAGACAAATGCCTTATCCGGGTAGTATTCGTGGGTGGGTACCATGTGAACAATGAGCGATTCCAGTGGTCCCGAATGAAGCCGTCCCTCGCAGTACGCGAGGTGCCCCTCCCTGGGTTCCCTCTCCATGACCTGACTCTGGGCCGCCGAATAGCTAAGGGGCTTCTCGGACGGCTTTTCCGACTGCGTGTTACGCCGATGGGCTGCGAGCGTATCATGGGTATGGCAGACGCTATTGCTTCTCTGTGTTTTTAGGTCCGACAAGGTTTTATGAGTAAATGACGCATTAGAGCCGGTGGCTGCACTCGGTCCCGTTCCTGCAGACGCCGTTCCCTTCAGATTGAGGTTGATGTTCGCGCTGCCGGTGCTTCCACTGCGACCATTTGTGGCACTGCTGAGGGCCCCGTTGCTCGACGACATCTGGACTCTGTCCGATCCCCGGTTAGCGCATCTAAGCCTCCCAGGTGCCGGTATGCAAAGGATGCATTATGGTATCGAGGGGAGATTTGCTATAATGTAAGTGGAAAACAGTTGGATCATTAGACAAAGCAATAAGTTCGATAGCTTATTTATAAATTCTTGCAAAGGGGTTTATAATGTTGTCCAAAAGTTTGCAACGCAGTGAAGGAGACATTCCGGAACGGCCGGAATCAGAACTAAATCACATAGCTGCCATACAAGTAGAAATAACTAGCTCAAAACATTATAAACAAGAAAGGAAGGCTAGCTTCGGTACCCGAAGCTTAGAATACCCTTGCAGACCAGTTGCCTGTAAACTGTTCGATCGGTTGTATGGCAGCTATAGGATATAGTGATCCGATCTTTGATTTTTAAATTTCCAAAAAGGCTTTAATGTCTATAAAAACTGTTTTTCTCACAAATGAATTAATTGTCTTGAAAAACACCAGAGTTATGCTCAATGACCCATTTTCCCCTATCGTTCCTATGGCAGCTATAGGATATAGTGGTCCGATTTTGATAAAACTTTCACGATATGTTAAAATTGCTATTCAATAGAGTTTAATAAGAAATAAATAAAATATCTTAAAAAATGGCGAAATTTTGGCATTTTTTCCCTATCGTTCCTATGGCAGCTATGTGATGTAGTGTTCCGATTCCGGCCGTTTCGACTTATATACTACCTGCAACAGATTGAAGGGTTGGTGCAAAGTTTCAGTCCGATAGCTTTAAAACTGAGAGACTAGTTTACATAGCAACCGACAGACGGACAGACAGACGGACAGACAGACGGACATGGCTAGATCGACTCGGCTGGTGATGCTGATCAAGAATATATATACTTTATAGGGTCGGAAATGTCTTCTTTACTGCGTTACAAACTTCTGGTCAAAATTATAATACCCTCTGCAAGGGTATAAAAACCTCATTATATCTGCCAAGGAAACGATGGGGAAAAATAAAGCATTGAAAAAATGGGAATGAAGATGACAACCTAAATGAAGAAGAGGATAATTCTTCCAATATTAAAATTTTAATTTGTTGCACATTAAACTAATCATTTGTAAAAGGGCTGAGCTCAAAGCCGAAACGAAACGAAATACGAGCATAACCAATATACATAAATTCAAAGCGAAAGAAAAATCGCCCGAATATGGGTCAACAAATTGTGTGAAGGCGGAGGACGGCCGGCGGGCAAGCGGAATTTGTTAATTGAATTACCAAGACGCTGAGCGGGTACACAGAGGGTGGAACTGATGAAGGGAACCAGCTACCCCCTCTCGGAAACAAAAAGGGAATGGCCCCATTTTCACTTTCTTATCCATATTGCATGCTTTCCAGCACTACCGACGTGGGTGGGGAGGACGATAAACGGGTAGGGGATAAATTATTAACTGCAAACAAAACAAAATCAATTTGAAGTCAACAAAAAAAACTGAACTCGACTAAAGTCTATATTTATAACGTTTACACGGCCAACAACAACAGCAACGAGTGGAATGCATTGGCCATACAAGCTTAAAACAACAACAACTGTACAAACGAGAACAACAACAATGTCTTACCATAATTTGTATACAAAACAAAAGCAAAAACAAAAAGAAGAAGCAAGAGGCAGCAATAAACGACGTGAAAGGCAAAATCCGACGCACAGTAGAGCAAATAAACCAAATATGTACATATCTTAATGTGAATGGAAAATGTGTTAAACCATTTTTTAAATAGATTTTATTAAGAAGGAACCGTATATATATTCTCTATATTATATTGTAATATCTTGTTATGACTATTTCTTCAATTTTTAATAAGAAATTGAAAGAATATGAAATTTTACCGATTGTAATAAACTGCTTGCGCTACAAATAATTTGTTGAATATAAATTAAATAGTGAATGCTTTGCATAAAATTATGTTTAAGTATTGGGAATGTTCCTCTTACAAGACATTTTCTGGCCTACTGTAAACGTAAAAGAAAGGCAAAAGCCAACGCGCGTACAATGCAACCAAAATAAGTCTATAAACAAGAAAGGACAGCCAGCGTTGGGGGCCGAAGCTTTGAATACACTTGCAGATCAATAGGAAACTAATGGACTTGCATCTACTTGTATATCTATTGTTATTTCTAGGTCAGCTTTTTTTAATAATTCCAAGGTGCGTATTCATTTTAAGGGAATCAACAAATTAGGGATGCCTGGCTTTGGATTTCCTAAAAACGATAGTTTCCTAAGAAACAAAATCCAAAGCCAAATTATATTACAAAATAAATGAAAATGTTTGCCATATATACAGAGTAGTCTATTTCTTTTTAAATTCCAAGCCTATTAACCCTCTGCAAGAGTATAAAAGGGGCCAAGAGAGCGGGTAAAAAAGAGAGAGAGCATGCAGAGAGAAAGACAGGAGTTGCATATGGCAATAGTTAATGGGAATATCTAATTGGAATTAGCTGTTACTTTCTTACATGGCGCAGCTTCCACACATGCTGCAATTGTCCCGGGCCGGAGTCGTCTTATCAGCGCCTCACCAGCTCCTAGCTCGAGCCGAGTTCAGGAGAGAGCCTACGCCCCAAAAGAAGCTGTCCCGGTTGCACTTGCCTCGCCGAAGAAGAAATCAGGACATGCGTCGCTGCCTGCGTCGACGCCAGCAGCGACGTTGGCAATCAAAAGTGGAACACAGACCAGGGGAGTGTCTGCTGTACGCGGGCTTGCTGGCCCTGTGCGGTGTGTTTGTGTTTGCAAAAGCAATTCACAATACGCGAACGAAACACATTTCGGTTTCAGCTTTCAGCTCACCACCTTTACACTCTTGCACTGCACACTGACACGCTCACACACACTGACACGCTACCACCCCCGCAGAGCAGGCTCTGGCAAAAGCGTCGCAGATCAGTCGCATATGGCCGGGACGCCTGCTGTCCAGAGACGATTTACAATAGCTCCAAGACACCCAAGCACCGAGTGCACTCTGCTCTGCCGCACACACTTCGACGACGACGCTTTTCCTATTTCACCTCCGTACGGCGTACGCGTCTGAGCTGGTGTGTATATGTGTGCTTGAGCACCGACCGGTTTGTTTGCTATGCAGTATTTTTCCTGCTCTGACAATACATGGAAAACGCGTCCTGTCACGCTGGACAACACTCGGACCGAGTTCCTTGCTATCGGGGACGCGGGACGCGGCAAAGGGTGGCGAGTTATTGCGAAGCCCCTTCGCTTTTATTTAATTGAAAATGCGCCTAATTGGGCGGCGAACCTACGTTTCGTTTTGTTTACTATGGCTGTACTGTAAGCGTATACCAGCACTGGGCGCGAGACGTTTTACAATACTGTCTTATCGAAGGTAGGACCATTTTCTGGTTGCAATCAAAAATACTGCTTTCGATTGACCAAACATACCGCAACAACAATTTTTTTTTAAATTGCCTTTCCAAGGAAAATAATTGTTATTTCTTTAATAATCATAATAACTATCTTGTTATCAATACAGTACAAAATCCAGGCTATTCTCGTTAAAAATTCTTCTTATTAGAGGAGTAAAATGTTATATTTGGATTCGTAAATCTAAAGCATCCTCATCTTTGATTATAAATATTTATTTATCATGCAGAGGAAGGTATGAGCTTTTCCAATACGCAATTTATATTTTTGATAAGCAGATGATTTTGTCAGGCCATTTCTTGCAATTAAATAAATGAAGCACCCTAGAAACGTTTGGTGCTAAGTAATCTTTTAACGTTAAAATTAATGTCCCCTTTTTAAATTATTATGTTATAATCTAGTTTTGTTCTAGTCTCGATTCAAATCTCGATAGCTCCCTCTTGGAGTGACAATCGATATCTTTCAATAGTGTTGCAAAACAAGATACCGCCTTCGACGCCTTCGCAGTACTGCATAAATAAGCCCAAGTGAAAACTCGGCAAGAAAAATGATATGCGAAAATAACTGAGCTGCAGGAGAGAACGTGAACTAAGGAGGCACCCATTTAGCAGACACAGCAGCCAGCCCGGCTTCAGAAGCAACGCCCAGCAGGCAGGGAAATCCCGGCTCTAAGAACCGTACAGCGCTCCTCGTCCGACATCGTTCGTCGCACATTGAACGATTGCTACTAAATGGCAAATGGGAACAACGGCAGTGCGAACGAAGCGGCCCCGGCTCCGACCACCCCACAGCGTAAGCAGGAGCCGAGGAGCACGAAGCAGGCGCTCCTCCTGACTGCTGCTGGCGAGGCGGTTGCGTCTTCTAAGGAGTCGAAGCCCGCACCCGCCTCGCTGGGAGTCAACGATCTGGTAGCGGATCTCTGCCTGAACGGCCGTAGTGCGGACTATACCAGCGTTCGGACCACCACATCATCAACCGGCAGCGCAGTAGCAGCATCCGCTTCGACTTCGGGAGCAGCCTCCTCTTCATCGTCCTCGTTCTCTTTTAAGCATTTCCTCAGCAGCACAGGCACTGTGACCGCTCCCACGAGCACGGTGACGTCTGTGGATGCCTCAGCTGCCTTGCAGACGTCCACAGGGGCCCGCCCAAAGGTACCTCAGTCAGCCTCTGTCTCCCACATGCATCCGCCAGATGCGAATGGCAGCAGCGCCTCCTCCAAGATGAAACGCTCGCCGCGATTTAGCTCTTTTGACTCGCAGGCGAGTCTGGCCGAGTACGCGGCCTGTGGAGGAGGAGGCGCCAACAGCAATACCGGATCCCAGCACCGCTTACGCCCGGATCTTCGGTTGGACCACGACGACGACGAGGATGACATGGCCCAGGTGCGCAACAACAGGCTGTACGACGAGCGGGTAGACGTCGGTAAGTTTTTCACTGAGTTTTGAATATACCCTCGTCGTTGGTTTTATAGTTTTGTCCAGATGTGAAGCAGTGAAGGATGAGTCGATTTAACCATGTCCGTCTGCCCGCAAACTAGTCACCAAACGATTAAAATTCAGAGACATAATTTCTGTATTTTCAAAGATAATTCACCTTATCAATTAGAAATGACCGATCGTCAAGATGGGGGAAAAATGGGAATATGTATAAGGACTTAAACCTATTTTTAAACCTACAAAACAAAATCGGATCACTAGTTTCTATAGCTGCAATACAAACGATAGTGCGATAGCTGCAATACAAACAATAGAGCCTGCAAGGATATTTCAAGATTTAACTCACATTCGCTTTCTCCATGGACAGATATCTTCCCTTCGGCCGCCTCAAACCTAAATGCACCCGCTTCCGGCTCGCGCTATGTACCGCGCTCCTACTCCAGTTACGATATGCCTCCCCAAGTACCGTGTCCCATGTCCTCGCCACGACGTCGTCCAACCGGAAACCGTGAACAGCGCCCCAACAGACTGGTCCTGTCCGCTGTTCCCAAGATGAAGCTTGACCTGCCTCTGGACGGCTGCAACGGCGCGGGAGGTGGCACTAGCGGAGGAGCAGCCGGCCTGCCGGACTTTGTGCAAGATCACCTGCCGGACGCTTGGTGCGCTGGTCAGGACGCGCACCTCAGCTCGCCCCCAAACTCGCCACTGGGCGCGGCAGAAGCGCCAAGCGGTGCAGTGGGTCTATTACCGTCGGCTCTCGCCTCTATGGGTGTGTCAAGTGCTGCCGCCCTCCCTGGGCCAAGCGGAGATCCGCCCGCTAGCTCCACCGTAAAAATGCTGCCCGATTTCCTATCCGATGGCCCCATAATCCACTCGTCCCAGCGTCTGGCCGACGTGGCCATCGGTCTGCCATCAAGTTCCATTGACTCGCCTCCCCAGGAAGCAGCCGGGCCGCTGCAGTTATCGACAATGCGCCAGGAGAACGAGCGTCTGCAACGAGAGCTGCAGGAGGCACGCGTGGAGCTGAGTGCCCAGACAAGGCGAGCAAACGATTTCGAGCAGCAGTTGCTGCAGCTCTCGGAGGCTGCACGGCGACGGGATGCACTGACCACAACGGCTAACACACAGACAACCCGGCGCCTGCGTCGCCAGGTGGACCAGTTAGAGGTAGGTCTCCAATCCCTGAACACGAATATAAGCTTTATGGGCGTCCATATAATATTGAGTTTGTTTAGTACGATCTACGATAGACAGGGATATTAACAGAGCAGCAAACACAAATTTTAGGGAATCTGTTCCGTTGTGCTAATCGAGAAATTGTGGAAAACACCAATATTCGAATACTTTCATTAAATAGAGAAGAATCACCCAAGCCGAGATCGGTATCAATCACTTTATAAAATTATGACCAAAACTGTAATATTCCTTTTCAGTATGTCGGATGGTTAACATCAAATATCGCAGATCTGACAAGGGCGCAATCGAATCCTAATGTCAAAATACCCTTTTTTTACAGGCAGAACTCTTCGTGCTGCGAAGTGGTGGGGTCCCTGATGGCGCTGCTGGAGGTGTTCCGGTGACTACTCCAGTCAGCGGCATTGGTGGCGCCGCCAACAGCGGAAACAGCACATCGCGTCCGTCCAGAACGCATCAGTTGGCACAGGATCTGCAACGCGCGGCCGACACAGCGGAGCAGAACCTTAGGTAACAAAAAAACCAAACATTAAATTGAAGAAACATGCGAGATCATCCGCAATTCCTTTCAGACAACTGTTGAATGGCGTTGAAAACCTACGCCAGATGGCGGCCAACCTGGAGCAACCCGCTCAGGCAACCACATCGCCACGGAGTCCCGATCTGTACGCCGAGTCCAACTGAAGCACCCGGAATGGACTCCTCAAGGAGAATGGAATCTCCCAGAGCGATTATTGTTGCTTGTGTAATAGTTGTTGCCTCCGCCAAGAGCTTGTTTTTAGTGGACCCCGCAAATGTTTTAACTTTCAATCTAAATTGTTGCATTGGGTTGAGTGAGGTTGAGGATTGGGTAGGTTGTGGGTAGAGGCAGAAGGACAATGTGAGAATCAAAGCCCAAACTCGTGATGTTGGTTGAAAAGCAAAATATATAATTATTACTGGATAAATCGATATAGTATATTTGATGAACCTGCTAAATATATATGGTAGTGCAAATATTGTATGTTTGCCACCCAGAATAAAACTGCGCACAGCAAATCAAGATAGCCCAGGCCTCGTCGTAGCGGTGAGCGGGAAGCAATAAATGCGATATATTTTTTGTTAAAAATAAAGAATTTCCTGTGCACTTCAGTAGTTTTTGCTTCAGTACATAGCGAACAAAACTTCAAATAAATTATTATCAGAAAATGCGCTGTGTACCCACTGTGTCTGCTCCACGGTTGCTCTCCGGTCGAGCGAAAGCAACCTTGACTTTGCTCTCCAATTTGATAACATCGGCCGAAAGCTCTCCTCGCTGGAGCTTTCTTCACCGCCACTGGAATCGGAACCTTATTTTTTTCCTCCCCAATCAGTTGATCCATCGACGTAGTGCGAGATCGACACCGAGGTCTCTCGAAACACCAAATCAGCCGGTTGTTGTTGACTGTGATTCCTACGACAAACGTGCAGGCCTCGCAAAATAAAATCAGCAGGAGCGGTGACTAAACAGGATCAGGAACTAGAACGATGTCCAAGCGATTGTTAAGTGAGTTAACTGAGAGCGCCGAACAAAGGCAATTAATTCCTGCATCTTTGCAATCACTGATAGTCAAAAAATAATTAGCTGAAGCTCGGAAACTGAACACGCGTGCCATTCAAATCTTTCAATAACTATGTACATATGTATGCATAAAGTGTGGTGCACTAAAACAATTTGAAACATTTTTTTATTGCTTACAAATTTGTCGTTATATTGAGATATATTCCAAAAAACTTTCTCCAGGCGCGAAAATAAAAAATAGAAAAACGTATTTGAAAATGGTCAAAATAACCAAATTTTTTAAATAATTAGTTAGTTTAGTTTGAGAAGGATTTGCAAATGAAAATAAAATGATTAATTGAATTTTGTTATATATTAAATTGGGTTTTTTCCAAATTTATATTTGATTATGAGAGTTCAGATCCAAAAAAAGTACGATAATCAAGCCCATTCCACGAAACATACCATTTGATAAAGGTATATAAAGCTGCGCTGATAATAAAATAATACACAGGTGGCGACAGGTTAATATGCTAGCTTTGGGCGTACCAGGCCAGGCACACGACGAATTCAACTGCCCTAGGCTGTTGGCGGGGGGGCCAGCTCTTATCTGTTATAATGGGGACAACTGCTCTGCTATTAATAGTAGATTAAATTATGATTCCTATTGCGCAGTTCAGGGTGGATAGTGCGGCAGATTGATGACCAAATAAACGATCTCGGGATCGTACAAAATGGGATCTACAGGGCGCTGAGCTCTTCTACAAAATCCCTACAATTAACATTGAACTTCAGCTGTTCCTGTTTAAAATGCGTTCTGGAAAACATATGTACAAACATATAGATAATGTATACTATCTATATGTAAGTGTGAACAGACTACAGAAGTGGAGGTTAATTCAGTTCATTGAATACGGATGCACCTCGCTAAAAACTTCTGATATTTTTCTACACCTTAAAAAAAATCAAGAAGGTAGTTAGCTTCCCAAGTCTGGATCGGTCTCCATTTCCTACGAACCCTTTTAACCATTCGAATTACAAATTTTTTAATAGAAAGGTTTGTCACAGTCGGGATGTTGCAATTGCGTTTTTTTTTTGTTTGAAATTCAGAAGGGGTAATTTGACGTTTGCTAAACTAAACTCTTCCCTATTTTGGTTAAAAAAGAATAGTAGTCAATGCGCAATCATACAAAAATACTTCTGATAAATCCCAAAGCTGACATTAGAAAATCGGCCGAATTCGAGTTGGTCTTCTCTGTTTTTCGAAAGTTTAGAAGTCGAAGCCTTTGTTCTTTAATTGAAAGAATTTGTTTACTTGACTTTTTGATTTGTTTTTTTTTTCCCCTTCATTGAAGCTTTATTTAACATTAAAGCTCTGATTATTGGTTCTTAAGTCTAGATAGTGTGGGAAATAACAGGTTGATAACAAAATATGTGTTGGTACCGTATTATTTATGTGCATACGTTTTTGTTTAAAAAATGTTGTTTACTATATAGTAAGTTATCATAACAAAGTGGTGAGCGACTGGAGTAACAACTTTTTCGCATTAACTTATCGATTCTTAAGAGAAACAATTTCGAGGGTAGGACGACCAGAATATGCTGGCCAGAATGGCAGCTATATGAAATAGTGAATCGGTTTAATTATTTTCCTTCGTCTATTTTCCAAGAATGAATCAATTATCTTTAAAAACAACTGAGCTGTGCACAATGCTAAAATATTCCCATTGTTCCTATGTCACCTAAAAGATATAATAGTCCGAATGGGAAGACGGACATGGCTGATGATGCTGATCAAGCATGTATATACTTTATCAGGTCGGACATGTAAATTCTGGACCAAATTATAGCCCCGCAAGGGTATAAAAATATCAAATAGTAGATCCGAGTAGATACTCTTAAATCTCTCTGAATATATTGAGATGTTTTCTAGATAATTAAAAGATATCTTACGAAAATCTTGAACATATTCTAGACACTCGATAATCGCTAACCCATGTGAAAGTTCCGAGCAAGTTTTCACAATACATATATACAAGTATGTTATATATTTCAATAATTAATTTCTCATTTTTCAGCTCAGAGCAGATGCATCCTGCCGCGTTCGTCCATTCGCCAGATCTCTGGCTCAACACTTAATTCAACGGCGGCGCCAGCCGCATCTAACCCGGTACAGAATGAAATGCCAGAGTCCGGACATAGCCCAACAGCTTACAAAGGACCAAGCTACGAGCGGATTTTAGAGACGCGGCGCACTCACCTGACGCCTAATCTATTGGCTCACTTTAAGAAGCCGCTGGTGATCCATGAAGGTCACATGCAGTGGCTATACGATCATGAGGGACGACGTTACTTGGACATGTTCGGCGGCATCGTCACCGTTTCCGTCGGGCACTGCCATCCGTAAGTAATTTATGTTATTACTTTAATAAGTTTTAATAAGCAAATTCATTCGCGTAGCTTAGGATCCCTAGGCAACCAAATTACTAAAATTTGGCCCGATGTTTATAAAAGTACAAATAAATTTTGAATTTTGTTCCTTAACAGATGCTAAATATGAAGTCTTACATAAAAATGCATGACTCTTCCTTTTGCTCCCCTCTGCCGCTGTAGGATATACTGGTTCGATTTAGGTAAAATTCTTCAGATAGGACAACTTTCTCAGCAATCATTTGAATTTCTAATTTATAATGTAGTGTTTCCATAGTTTCAATAATTTTAATTTCCACTAGGAGCGAATTTTGCTCTCCTCCACAGGAAAGTGGATTTAAGTATGTTCACAACAAAGACCCAAAGTTGTATGCGATTAGCTTTTGAAATACGGGTACCAAAAAATAATTGAAAAGTAGTTTACATTTATTAATAGCTAATATAGGAGGTGGGAAAGATAATTACCTTTCACCATAGGATGAAGACCATTTCACCATAGCAATGGGACCGTAGGAAGGTAATTAATCTTTCAGAAAACTATTAGCTTTAAACTCCCTTTTCAATCTTGTTTATTTAAATCTGCATCGGTAATTTCCATTTGCTATAACACGACATAATTGTTTCTCCTTCACAGGAAAGTGACTCAAGCCCTGAGCGAGCAGACCTCAAAGCTATGGCACACGACCAACATCTACATGCACCCAAAGATCCATGAGTATGCAGAGCGCCTGGTGGCCAAGTTTCCGGGCAATCTGAAGAGCGTCTGCTTCGTGAACTCCGGATCGGAGGCCAACGACCTGGCTATGCTCATGGCGCGTCTGTACACCGGAAACCATGACATCCTCTCTTTCCGCAACGCCTACCACGGCATGTCTCCATATACGATGGGACTGACAGCGCACTCCACCTGGCGCTTCCCATTGCCCGGGGTCAACAGTGGATTGGTGCACGTGATGAACCCAGATCCGTACCAGGGTATCTGGGGAGGATCAGCCTGCCGTGACTCTCCCGTTCAGACGACGCGCGCCTGCCAATGCCAGGAGACCTGTCAGGCCGGCGACGCCTACTATAAGGAGCTGGAGGAGACGTTTAAGTTCTCGCTGCCTCGCGGCAAGGTGGCGGCAATGTTCGCCGAATCCATCCAGGGTGTGGGCGGCACGGTGCAGTTTCCCAAGGGTTATATAAAGCGGGCTGCCGACCTGGTCAGGGCAAACGGAGGGCTGTTCGTGGCAGACGAGGTTCAGACAGGTTTCGGACGCACCGGCGAGCACTTCTGGGGCTTCGAAGGCCACGACTACGTCCCTGACATCGTGACCATGGCCAAGGGCATCGGCAATGGCTTCCCTCTGGCCGCTGTGGTCACCACGCCGGAGATCGCAGCCTCTTTGGGACAGGCTCTGCACTTCAACACCTATGGAGGCAATCCCATGGCCAGTGCCGTCGGCATCGCCGTGCTGGACGTGATTGAAGAAGAGCAGCTCCAGCGCAGGTCGCTGGAGGTGGGCACCTACTTCCTCAAGAGCCTGGCCGATCTGCAAAACCGCTTTGAGATCATCGGTGACGTGAGGGGCAAGGGCCTGATGATCGGCTTGGAACTGGTTGGAGACCGCGAGAAGCGCACGCCACTGCCTTCTCCCCACGTGCTGGATATCTGGGAGACATGCAAGGACCTGGGAGTGCTGTTTGGCCGTGGCGGTCTGCATGGCAACGTAAGTGCAAGCCTTTTACGGGGCCAAGTGCACGCTCATCTGGGCTCCTCCATCTCCAATACATTTGACTAACCAGCCCTCCTCTGAAAGGGTCTTCAGGCGAGCCACACTCCCCGAAGCCTCTTTCCAGGGCCCATCACCTTCGCTCTCTGTCTCTATCTGTGCATCCTTTCCTACATTCTTACAGGTCTTCCGCATCAAGCCACCCATGTGTATCAATAAGGCCGACGTGAATTACGCCGTGGATGTGCTCGCCCGGGCCATCACGGAGTCCCTGGCCAAAAAATTCTAGCCATAATCCTCCTGAGAGAGAGAGAGAGGACGATCCAAGGGGGAACCTTTGTAAGATGGTCAAAGGGCCTGCGGTCTCATTTGCATTTATTAACAGATTAATAAAACATTTTGTCGGTGTGATAATCTAGTCACGAATGAAAACGTAACCGTTCTATGACTTGGACTATGTTCATTTTGCATATATGTATGTGAACGTACAATGTTCATTGAATATGCATGTGTGGAAACTAGGAGTATTTGTTTTATTCAAAATAATCGACGGATAACATTAAATTTTTAACTGCGTTAAAACATTATTTGTTTAGGATGTAAATGCTCGAAAAGCAGACTTTTGCTGTAACAAATTTAATACACGATTCGTTTATTCACAGTCCAATCTAACATCGATCTATTTTTATTCAAAAGACAAACCTTACCAATTAACCACGATAATTAACTTCCTACGAATTTTTTTTAATATATGGTTTCAACCATAAATGCTACCAGCAGTCACAAGTATTAAACAAAATATATGCAAAATAATTTTTGCCTGATTGGGAAAATGAAGATATTTATGGAAATTGTGTAAACTTGAAGGAAAAATTATTGGATGGCATAAGAAGGGGTTTAACAAATCAAAAGGGTATATAAAAACTGCCTAATTTTATTGATTAATCCTATGGCAGCTTTAGTATATAGAGGCACAATTAGAAAAGTGCCCTATATATGCCAAGGGAATATTAAAGCTTAAGGCCAATCTTATTCTCTAATAACGCTAACTGGGTTCTAATCATCTCTTTTACTTCTGATCGTCTTAACTATAAAAACTTATTGCGTGCCCGCAAATAAAGAGTTCCCCAAACTAATGTGCATCAATTGCCACTTTATGTGTTCCATCCCACTTAGGTGATAAGCTTTAGGCCACCACTTTGCGTGGACTTCGAGGACTTGGACCTCGTCACGGATGTGCTGAAAACGTCCTTTGAACAGTATATGAGCAAAACGCCGAGGAGCTGGAGAACAAGATAGTCGTTTTGCACTTGAGAGGTTATTTATTGCCTAGGCTTATAGCATATAATTGAGCACTGTTAACGGAGCAGCATCATTTCTTAAAGTAAACAGTTCATAAGCGAGGCTTTCACTTATGGTAAATATCCTTAAGGATCTAGTGTGATGTGTAGTGCTGAAGGAGGCATGAGAGCAAAAGTCGCGTACAAATAAAATGTAATCCGTAATGTACAAATATCTTAATCTATCGTTATGTTTTGGCATCATCGGCATCCTCTTGAGCCTGGGTAACTTACGACTAAGTGAACACGACCTTCGCTTAAATTAGTTAATGCACAAATGCAGTCTTGTCCGGCTGTTCTGGAGATTCAGTCGGCTGGGGACCCTGCCCCCCATGCGGTTCCTGCTACACTTGTATGTCCGGGTGCTTGCTCTCGTTGCCGTAATCCGCTGTCATTAGCGTTTCGGATAACTCCTTTCGTGCCTTTTGCACCACCCATGCCATTAGAAAGACGCCACAAATTACCTTCAAAAGGGTTAAATATGATTAGTAAATAAGTTATTTATGAAACAATGTCTCAATTAATCATTTTTTAAATGTAATAGACAATTAAGTTTTAAATAAAGGTTAGAATAGCGAATAGAAAATAAAGCTGAACAGAAAATATAAACATGTAAGATCTATCCGTCTAATCTCCATTTCGTTGGTAGTGTTTTGCTAACTCCATTGCGAACACTGACTTTACATGATCGGTGGAAGAAACTTACCTCGAACACGAAGCTTATGTAGCCCGTCAGCTTGGTGTGGTTGTCATTAAGCACCTCATGCATGGACCTCAGGGTGGAGCCCAGGTACACATTGATAATCTGAGCTGGTAGAAGGCCAAGCAGGGTGGCCAAATGATAGTCCTTCGAGTTGATGGAACTGATCTGCAAAGAGATTCATTTAAAATATAAATATTTTAATCGAGGGAATAATATATCTACAATTATAAAAGCTAAATCAATAAAATTGCATATAAACTAATCTTTGCTACCACAATGTTTCGGCAAGCCATACTCTGAATACTTCTTCGCCATCCAATACCTTTACTCTGCTTTATCCACTTACCCCAAATATAACATTCTGCAGGCCGAAGGGAATAGGCGTGAGCCGAGTAAAAAGCACCACCTTGAAGGCTTTTGGACCAGATATCACACGAAGAATGGCCCGACCGGTCTCATTCTTGATTAGCCTGAAAATATAATTGAACAAAAACGGGGCTTTAAATAAGCAGGAAACACTCGTATTGACTATCTAACTAGCTATTAGAGGCTTTAATGGATGATGTCAAACAAGTTCCGTCACACAACAGTTAACCAGTTTGAACCTCCCATAAAACAGTGCAGACAATCTGGTTTGTTTGCACATTTCATTATAAACTAGGCCTTGCTGAAAGATATTATTTTTGATTGATTAAGCAAAGTAATTCATTATGCCATAAATGCAAAGAACACACAAGCTTCATATTCAAATAAAATGTTTCGAGCTTAGGCAATGTTGATCTGTCTTTGAATTGTAAATGCTTAAAACTAAATATTGTTGTTTGTAAAAAATAATCTGTCTGCTAACATTGCTTATTTCAATTTTTTTGCAATTTATTTTGTTTATGTCCAAAAGTAAAAACGAAAATATTGATTTTTCTGAGATGCGTTAACTATGATCTTTAACGTAGGGTAAAGGAGTTGTTAGGACACCCTTTTATACTCCGTTCATTTGTGCAACTTTGCTCTGGACATACGAGTATTTTGTACTTCTCCCCGAGAACGTATTTCACGGGGCACTGAGCGGTGAGCACCTCCACTTCATAGTCATCACCGATATGCAGTGTTTCCCCCAGCTGACAGAGTACGCCCCGGAACTCCGGATAGGCCTGGCAGCAATCTCCGGGAATGGAGATAGACAGGCGCAGCGAGATTACATTCCCTGGCGAGAACGGGTAGTCCAGAAGTTTCCTGCTGGTGTCCTGAGTATCCAGACCCACGTGAGAGACGACGATCGGTGAACAGTTGTATAGTCTGGCCGCGTCGAGTGTTTTCTGCGGACCTCTTATCTCCTTTGGCAGCACCCGTAGCTCCTTGAGATGACCAGCCAGAAGGATAAGGTAAGCGGCATGCAGATCCAGGGGCGTGCGGACGGGACCGCCTGCTCCTGCGCTCTCGATAAGCACGCAGAGATCACGTCGCATATCCAAGAGAGCATCATACAGCATTTTCTGGGGCGGTGTGAAGCGGCCGGAACCGGGCCAAGTCCTGGCCAGGCCGCCTTGGTAGCCTCCACACTGGCAGCCCGCCTCCATATGCCACAGTCCACTGTCGGAAGACACGCCGCCGGTCACTTTAGCTGCGTACGGTAGTTCCGGATGGGCGTAACGACACCGGCATTTGTAGTCAAAGAGTGCCACCAACTCTCGATGCTGGTGCTGATGGTGCTGGGACTGTTTAATCACCTCTGCCAGGGACTCTGAGGCAATGGCACTAGCACGACGTATTGCGCCCAGCTCTGTTGGGGTCTTCACAGTTCGCGTGTACTGAAGAATGTAGCGGGGATTGCAAAGAGGCGTCTTGGCATCCTCGGCCGCCTCGCTTACTATGCGGCTTACTGGGCTCGATGGTTCCGCGAAGTGCCAGAGTTCTGGTGAGTGGTCCTTCAGTAGCCAAAGGAGGGTCTTTTTCAGCATGGCAAGCGGCAAGACTTCGTCCACGTGGTGCATGTGACTGAAAATCCTGGCCAGCTGTGGGTCCAACTCCTCGGAAAGGAAGAGCAGCGTGCCAGCCTTCTTTTTTCGGTTACAATGCAGCACCAGCGTCGCTCCCGGCCTCAGGCAGTCGCAAAGATACAGAAATTCGGAGCGCTGTCGGAACGGGTATCCCTGGACAGGTTCGGCCCCGGTTACCACTAAGACGTGGGCGAAGACGCGCTGGTTTCTATGAGGCTCCTTAAATGAGGACTTTGCTTGCATGTACGCATTGAGGTCGTCTACGGCCATCGACCTGTGAAGATCGATTTCCTCGGGTCCCCAGATGTCGTCGGCCTGCGGATCGTTCCGCAGGTACTCGGTCATGGTGGGAAACTGGCCCCCGGCGGAGTCCCGAGAGAACTTTTCAATCAGGGCGGGCACCGGCATTGGATTGATTTGTTTAGTGAACTCCGAGGACATAGCCGTGGGCAGCACCAAGTGCACGCCGCATAAATCGGTCCTGGTCTTAAGGGCATAACCACGGCAAACCACGACGCGCCTGGCTAAATACTTTAAATTTCGTAAGGAACGCAACATTGGAAATAGAGTGGGCTGTTTGGAATCTTGACAACATATAAAACACACACTTTTTTATGTTTTTACAAATTATTGGGGGGCTTACACGTCTATTTTAAAATATCCTGTTGCGAGTGGTCAAATTTCTAGTGGAAATAATTCGCTTTGAAGTGTCTTTGTCAAAACGGTCTTCATGGCAAAAAAAATAGTTTCAAAAACCAGTTTCTATAAGTAAAAAAACAAGAAAGGAAGGCTAGCTTCGGTAACCGAAGCTTAGAATACCCTTGCAGGCTAGTTGCTTTTAAACCGTTCAATCGTTTGTATGGCAGCTATAGGATATAGTAATCCGATTTTTGGGTTTTTAAATTTCGAAAAAGGCTTTACTGTCTATGAAAACTGTTTTTATCAAGAATGAATTAATTGTCTTGAAAAACACCAGAGTTATGCTTAATGACCCATTTTTTCCCATAGTTCCTATGGCAGCTATAGGATATAGTGGTCCGATTTTGATAAAACTTTCAGGATATGTTAAAATTGCTATTCAATAGAGTTTACCAAGAAATAAATAAATTATCTTAAAAAATGGCGAAATTTTGGCACTTTTTCCCAATCGTTCCTATGGCAGCTATGTGATGTAGTGTTCCGATTCCGGCCGTTCCGACTTATATACTAACTGCAACAGATTGAAGGGTCGGTGCCAAGTTTCAGCCTGATAGCTTTAAAACTGAGGGAGTAGTTTACATAGCAACCGACAGACGGACAGACGGACAGACAGACGGACATGGCTAGATCGACTCGGCTAGTGATGCTGATCAAGAATATATATACTTTATAGGGTCGGAAATGTCTCCTTCACTGCGTTGCAAACTTCTGGTCAAAATTATAATACCCTCTGCAAGGGTATAATAATACAAAAAAATGGAACATCATAGAATCCCTAGTTTATTCTTTTATCCTACTGAATGCTTTTTAGAGATGAAAAGCCAGATATATAAATTGAACTTACAGTAAATCACGACTTTAAACTAAATTCAATTTGTATTGTATAAATTTAAATTAAATAAAACTTTAAACTTTTACTGTAAGCGAAACTTACAGCTAACCATGGAATACTAATATTCAGATTGGAATTGCTTTTATACGTTTACCGAATTAATTTTGAACTTGTCGAACTTTGTAAGCCCCGGTCACCTTTCAGGTTCTTTGAGTTATTTTCAAATTGCAATGCTAATTTTAAATCGTTCGACGACGTTTTATATTAAGAAATAACAAATACCCACATAAAAAGTTATTTATATTACTATAGAATCCGAAACTTTCCTTGAATGAATTGCCTTTAATTTTTGAACCTCTTGTAATCAATTATTAACATTGTCTAAATAGGATAATATAAAAACTTTAAAAATATAAAATGGGAGCATTTGTTTTTTTTACCTGGTCATAAATAAATCGAAATCTAGAGCCCTTATTTGAAAGATCAGTTTAGTATTCTACGCCCAAAATCGGATATAGCACTTAAGTGAAAACGAAATATATCAAATTGTGTAGGCCTGTGTAATTTGTTCTGGTAATAGATATTTAATTCCTTGTGTCAATATCGGTTTGCCTTCCGCTATCGGGTTGGGCCTTCAACTGTGATTAACGCGGTAGGACAAACGTTTCTAAGCTCGTGATTATTTGATAAGCACAAAAATCCATGAAAATAGATTTTGTTCCAGCTTTTAAAAGGTTAAGTGAATTTTTTCGCTGGAGTTTCGAATTAGGACGAGGGGGAACCACAAATATACTAAACAAACAAAGCACTCACCTTTGTACTGGGATGCGGTGACGACAGCAGCGAATGGTGGCATGGGCGATGGCGACGCCAAGATTGGCTCCCATTATCACGGCAAACCAGCCATGAAGGCAACCGAACAGGTACCCGGAGGTGATGAGCAGCAGAAAGTAGCCGACGATCACCGGAAAGCTGACTAGTGTGAAGAGCGCCATAAAGACGACGAAGGTCATCCAGGAGTTCTGTGTCTCAATCCAGAAGAGCAGCTGGCGGGCGTAGTCGCGCGTCATCCAGGCGACGAAGAGCAGGGCGCCCAGTACGGAGGCTGGAACGAGGCATCCCAAATACCAGTTGCGGGTAACAAAGGCGTGAAGGCGCAACCATCGAGAGTTGCGCACCCGGGTGCGGTGCAACACCGAACTGGTTGGACAGGGAATACGAACGCCCCGGCGACCGGAGTTACTCAGGAGAAACGTATCGCACTCGTTGGTTTCCTCATTCGTATTAACAGAGGAGTCCGAGGCAGGCAGATCCAGGTAGGGGGAATCCGTTCCAGCTGCAGAGGGATGATTAGTTCCTCCCCCCACGCTGACCATTTTATCCGCCTCCAGTGTGGTGGAGTCATCACTGAGGATAAGCTGAGCAGGCTTCGGCAGGTTAGTGTTTCCATATCTGTAGCTGTTGTTGTTGTGGATGTTGCTGCTAAAGCTAAAGTCCTTCGAGGTCATGGCTGAGCTGATAGCCAGGATATGCAGGCAGCTCCAGTCAGCCCTCGATCGCTCTCTACTGCTCTTCTCCTGGTTTTTTCTCCAACAGCAGCAGCGAAGTTTCACCTTGCGCAGTCACTTCCGTATTGGATGCACATGTGGCAAGGCAACCGAGCACCTGGGTCCGTTGTCGTCAATTGAATTCAATTAACGATTTCTTTCGGATGTGTGCCAGTTGGAGAAAACAGCTGATGACGAGCAGCAATAGGCTCTGGCGCCAATAGAAAATTTGCAGCCGAAGCGCTTAGCGGTGGATTAGGATGGCTCGCCGGCTCGCTTTTCTATTTTGTATTCTTGCAATATCCCTTTAACGTTGTACAGCCAAAGTTTATGAAGCAATATTAAGAATACATTGTTTTGCGTTGTTATTTATCCAATTTCACTTTCGTTATTGCAGTGCCCTGGATTTTCTCCAATCAGCTGATCCCAGCTGTTCCATGCTGAGGCACAGTGCAACCGAGACGAAAATTAAATCATTTCGTCAAGGTAGCAACGAAGGTGAAACTGTATAGAGTATGAAAAAAGAATTGGGATTTTATATCAAGCTATTTTCGAAATAAATAAACATATTCGAATAAAATAAAAAGCAGAAATGTAAACCAAACAATCAAGTTAAAATTTAATAACTCACTTTTGTACCATTTATCAAGAGATTTCTAGAAAATCACCTAGCTTAAGAAGAAGACGACAAGCTGAAAACTTTAACATTATGTTAGTTAACAGTTACCCGGCAATAGGGCTTATTAAGCTTCCAACGATTGGTTACATTTATATCAAAACTATAATAACAAACTAAGTTAAATAATAGTAAAGCGTTGTTTTCTTCGAACTATGCTTTCTTACAGTCGCACTTTGAGGGGTGCATCTTCTGGGGTTCTGAGGCTGCTATCAACGCAGTCGCAGCAGCACACAACAACTCAAGCGGACAATGACCAGGCAAAAGAGCTCCTGCCCTCATATTCGCAGGAGCAGCGTCTGAAGATCCTGCAGGCGGTTAATGAGAGCAACTTGGATCAGATGATCGGGTTAGTGGGCAGCAGACTTGGCGACGCTCTCAAGCCTAAACCTCCTCCTTCTCCCTAGGTACGACATCACAAAGGCTAGGGCTTCAAAACTGCTTACATGGAAGGCGCGCAATGGTCCGTTGCAGGAGGTCAGCGACATCTTGTATGTGGAGGGGTTTGGCCTGAAGGTGGCCAAGAAGTTCTTCAAAAGCCTGCTCGAACCAGCGGGGGAAGGGTTGAAGAGCGGGGATATCGCCAGACGAAAAGCGGCTCGTACGGCGCCCTTCATAACTCCGGCCCTGGACGAAGGACAGCGCCTCCGGATCGCTTCCAGCGTGGGAGTGCGCATTGGTGTGACTAGCGTAAGCTGGGCGCGCTTGGAGATTGGAAACAGCGGAGTGCCGAGCCTTCTCACCCATTGGCAGCACCACGAACTAAACGACAAGAAACTACACCTGGCAGAGCTGGTACGACGTTGCTTGTACGTGGCCCACCAGATTCCGCAGGCCGACTGCTATGTCCTGGAGAGTCCTCAGATGGCGCAGGCCAGCAGTAATCCGGGCAGCATAGACCAGCAAAACATCAACATCCAGAAGGCACAGGTTTCGGCCATAATAAGCTATGCCCTCATGTCCCGGGCGGAGCCCGTCGAGAGCAAGGTCAACAACCTATTCTTTATGCGCCGCTTTCTTACTGCCCGCCTCTTCAATCACCTAGTCGGCACCGAGCGCGTCTCCTCCGAAGATGCAATACTAACCATGATGCAAACCAAGTACGACATGGACCAGCGGTCTTCGGTACCGCCATCTCCACGTGAAATGCGCCATCAAGTACATTTCCCAGCAAATTTGCAAAATCTGTTCAATCAGCAGGAGCGTTATCAAAGGGAGCTCCTGGGTCAGGCGTTCTTGCTTAACTTGGCCTTCGCTCGTCTGGTGCTCCTGCAGGATCCCAACAGCATCGCTACCGTGTCCCGTCACACAAAGAACCCCCTTCCCAGCGAATCAGCGGATCAAGCTGCGGAGCCATTGTTGCCTAATGTTTAAGACTTTTAATAAATTGTGAAACGTAAATAATTGTGTTGCATTTTAAATTCTGAAAGGGTTAATTGGACCGCAAAAAAAGGTTTTGTGCACAGGTTTAATTATATGTACATAAGTACGCATATATGGATTATAGGCCTTGTATGAAGCTTCACATATTCTCACATAAGTAGGTGATACTCTCGAAAGTCTTGCTCCCCATATAAAGGTCGATAAAACTATGGTTTTTGGTATAACATTCTACGCCAACTATATTTTGTTATATTCATAATGATAGTCAATAACCGAATAGTAATAGCAAAAACTCGCAGCAGATCGATAGCGATTAGTTGTAAGACTTTTTAAATTAAGAAAATTGTGAGCAAAAATGTGATCACTTTTTCGAAAATACTAATAGTTCATAAACTAATATCATAATCTAGAAAAATCTACCTACTGTGGGATACTGTTCCTTGAGAGTATTCTAAGCTTTGGACCCGAATTAATTGTCCGTTCATGTTTTAAATATTTTCAAATCGTTTTTTTTTTCGTAAGAAAAATCTATTCTCATTTTCTTTAGTTACATTTAAAAACTGTAAGACTAGTTTGCTTAGAATCAGAGAAACGGACTTCGCATGATGAAGTAGGTTCCTCATGCTGATGCAGGTGTCTTCCTTACTGCGTTGCCAACAACTGGGCTAAATAAATATACTCTCAGCAAGGGTATAACAATTTCAATATTTTCATCCTTCAAATTTTAAATTGATCAGTGTTTTGACTATCTGGATGCAACATTGCAAAGATAGGCGGCAGGGTGTGTAACCTAAATGTTTAAAGTAAAAAAAATAACTGATAAGTCAACTACCGTAATTAAAAGATAATCACTAAAAACTTCATTACTTTATTGCTCGTTTGGTTAACTAATTAACAAATGCAATTAGTAATTTTTAAAAGTTTTCAAAAAAGTAAATTTGAAAAAATTAAATACATAAGATTTACTGCATGCTTTACGAAGTTCATATAGGATCCTCTTTTTCCAAGTAGACTTCCACGGATAAAATAATGAGAATGGTCCCTACATTGCATAGCACAAAATATTCATATTAATTTACAAATGCATTACAAATTCCCTTTAACTCCTTAAAAATGATTTAAAAAACTTTTTTTTTCACGCCCCAAAACCACTCATTGGATCAAAACATAGTTAAAATATCCGGAAATTAATAATAGAAATACTTTATATCATTACTCTTAACAACTTTGGAGTAATCCAACTAAAAGAGAATAGTTCTTCATAACATTATTTGTAATTTAGTGAATGATAGTACAACCAATAACGATAGTTAATGCCAGATATTTTCAATAGACAGATATTAACAGATATTAGTTATAATCTTAAGCATCGGTAACGCTAAAGTCGTCATCTGTGAACTCCTGAAGAGTTTTGGAGTGAGCTGGCAAGTTCCAAGCACCCATGGTGGTAGCCCGCTGGGAGACACTAGAGGTCGCAGGAGAGCGGCGCGGATTAGACCGTTTCCCGCCAAGGCTGGGGAAATCGTTAAGGTCGCCAGCGTACGAGGTATGATCGGTTGGCACGTTGGAGCTTGAAGCGATGGACTGGCAGCTGCTTGTGGGCGAGCGGATTCGTGATTGGTTCTCCTTCTTAACCTGCGATCTCGGAAGTGAGTAGAACGAGTCGAAGGATGACTCCTGTGAGCTAGAGGTGACATCTGCTGGAATGACGCGGTAGTTGGGCTTCGTCTTTGGGGGAATGTGTTTGCCCGGCTGGACAGTAATGCCCAAGTCACCGCACATAAGATCACTGAAGGTGTAAGCCCACCGCATTACCTGACTCACGGTGCAATATTTAGAGCGGTCGTTTTCCTCGTGGTACTATGGGCAGTGATCAAAAATGTGATTTTGGAAATCCACAATTAAGCTGCGTCTTACCTGACAGGCTATCTCGGGCGTAAACTCAAAGAAGTCTCGAAGGAAAAAGGCGTCGG
The DNA here is from genome assembly GCA_021224005.1 of Drosophila setifemur. NCBI lineage: Eukaryota > Metazoa > Arthropoda > Insecta > Diptera > Drosophilidae > Drosophila > Drosophila setifemur. Next base: position 2,095,807 of record JAJJHY010008789.1, on the reverse strand, counting down.
CCACAAACAGATTAAACTTATTTTCTGGCAGGCCGGCAATGTCCAAAACCTCTTTTTTCAGGATGAACATCAAGTATTGGATATCATACACCTCGATATTTGGGCATTTGTCGGGACAGTCGCAGGCCAGGTAACGCAAGCAAGACTTCACCACCGGGATTTGGTCAGACTTTGTAAAAACTACAAGCGTCTTATCCTCGCCTATATTTCCCTCCTCGCACTTCGACAAATAGTCCCCAATGTCACGATACAGCTTTGCCATGTCCGTTTCGCCCAAAGCGTTTGGCGGTAGCGGCAAGTTGTGGGTAGTCAACGAGTGCTGTTGGGCGTCGCTGCCCTGCCCAAAGATGATGTGCCCCGGGTTAATTAAGGTGCTGTATAAGGACAGGATGCCCTGCTTCAACGAGTACTCGCAAGCAGCAAACTCGGCTGGCACATAGATATCTCTGGTCAGCGCCTTGGTAAAGAAGTTGAAGGCGGCAAACACGAATTTCTTGTTCTCGAGATCTGCAGAGAACCATTAAGTAAGGACTTAAATAAGTGGCAGAGGATTTACAATAAGAGGGTAGCTATTTAAATTTCTCACAAGGTCACTTGTAGCCTTATTAGGACCCAACTGTCAACATTATTGACCCTAACTTTTTGTTGTGTCGACTTCATTACAAAAACTGTCAGAAAAGAATTTAATATGATTTTTGACGTTAATCGACATTTAAGAATTTATTAAAAAAAGAAGTAGAAAAAAATTAAATTGCGAAGGTTATTTAAAATTGGTTCTTATGCCAACAAATATTTAAGAAATCGGATTAAGACATAAGATGAGATTAAGGCATTCTTGAGCATAAGTAAGACGAGTTTTTTTTGCATTGTTACTTCGTATTAGAAAAGGTATGTTCGCATTGGATCCAATTTACATCATGTGCTTCGAAATTTAAACATTTACATAAACAATAAATCCGTTCTTAACCACTATTGTGATTTTTCATTGTTAGACCAGCAATTTAAATAGCAACCTACGTACAGTATCCAATTCTGACATACCATGTGATTTTTTGGCATCCATTACGAGGCGCTCGGTGTTGCGCTTCATGTTCTTAAGGCTGTCGGCGGCTTCGCGCTCCCCCTGCTCAACCTGGGTCATCGGCTGACCGATAGAGTTGAGGCGCGGCTTCTGGGCCCGGGACAGCACGTCGGCGTTCTTGGCTGCTGAGATGTAGGGGCTTCGCTGTTGGGCAGTCATTTTCTGCAACAATATTGCTTAATCCCTGGGGATCGGGGAAGCTCGTGGATGATGGAACTTACCTCCCAAAAGCCGCCGCAGCGGGATACAGCCTGGCCCACAGTCATACGCCGGCCTTCGGGGTTGTTGCCGCGCCATTCGTTGACAAACATCATGAACCCGTTGTGCTTCTTCGGAGCCATCTCGCCTCGTCTCCAGATGGGCGTGTCGAACGGATGAATGGGGTGGTGGTTATGGATGGTAAGGATGGCTGCCTAAAAACAGATAGGCGAGCAGGTGCGTGTGAGTGAGAGGGATAGCAGCAGGCGTGCAAATGGTACGCATACAAACCAATGGAAGAGCCGCAGAAAGCCAGGTGTGATTAGAGCTGATTACTAAATTGGCTTGATTCCGCAGAATGTTCGAAAAAAGCAACACAAACCTGAACAAAATAGTTGTTAACAAAAGTAAACCAATTATAACTTAAGCAACCCGTAAACAAATCTCGAGGGCTTTTATATACAGCTTAATTAAATTCAAAGAGCACGGAAAGTAAACACAATTTCAGCTTATTCAACGAACAAAAAACTGAAACTGGCATAGAAAACATTCGACACAGGCAATGATGCTCAAGTTGAAATTCACAGTTTACTTTGTTTGAAAAAAACACAATTATAACTGTTTTCTTTTACACTAAGAAGAAACTTCGTAAATTCATTGATTTAAACTTATGCGACACACAAAAATATTGGAAAATAAGAGTAATTCACCCAAATCGCAATCGGTGAAAAAAGCACAGCGCTAAACAAGCTTCTATTGTAGCGGGAACTTGAATGAAACGCAAAAGCTATAAACAAATTTCACAAGACGCCGACGCAGCGGATTTGCAAGAAAAGAACGGTAGTGGAAAAGAGAGACCGCGAAACATTTCAGATGTTTTACAGACTGAAATAATTGGTGAAGAAAATGTAAAAAGAAAATATCCTTTACAAAAAACAAATTTGACTATTATAAGATCAATATATGAATATATCGTTAACTGTTTGCCAAGAAAAAACATTTTGACAAGATTTTTTCATACAACAGTGTTTTTTGATAATTTTTTTAATAGACCCCTCATCTTAAAAAATATTTAAAGATTTTAAAATAACATAATTGGTTTGCGAGCATTGTCTCATCTTTTTAATTTTTAAATTTAATATTTAATTCAATCTGATCAAACACAGCAATAATTAAAGAAATATGAATAAGAAATAATTAATTCTTATGTTATTAAACAGAACAAAATTATTTAAATTTGGAATTCAATATGATTAAACACACCAATAATTAAAAAATTAGAAGGGGTAAAGTGATATCTCTAGTATTCGTTTTTTAACAGATTTTAAAGGTACATACCAGCAAGGTTAGTTGGTATTTGGAAAAAGAAGAAGACTGCTAAATAAATTAAAATCTTTTAAAAATGCTCGGTGATTTTTTCCTGTGTAATGTTAACGAGCATGCGGTCTGGGCTTTTTTAGCAACACTGCCCAACACAGGTTAGCATAAGTTTGACGTTCCAACACTGTTTAACGGACTGTCAAAAATGCGCCATATTGGGTTTTGGATTGACAGACAGGAAGATCAATGGACGATAGTGTCTTGAGAAGGTGCTGCAAAGCTGATATCGCCGACCTGATACCGGAGCGGGAGTACCGCTGTCAGGGGTGTGGCGACAAGGTGTACAAAAGCCGCACCCGGTACGAAAACCACCTCAGACTTATACACAGTGTCCCGATACCGGAGTACCGGTCTTTCAACTGCTTCCATTGCCCGTGCGGGGACTGTCGGCACCACCAGCATCGTCCGGGTTTGTCCAGTTTCCGCCAGATAAGTCAGCTGCGTCGCCACTTTGAGGAGTTGCACTTAACAAGCAGCAGCAGATGCTCGTGCTGGCAGGGGGACAGCCAACGATGCAGTGGCCAGGACGATGACTCCCCAGTCGAGAGGAGTTCGTGTACTAAGAGTTCAAAGAGCCATTTGTGCGGGTTCTGCGGGAAAGACTTCCGCAGTGAGAATGCTCTACGTCGGCACAAGATTCGCACCGATCACCGAGATCAACAAGAAAATGAACTGTGTCCAAAGCCCCCCAACGCACGTCAACAGTGCGCCAAGTGCAGGAGGAAGTTCGTCCGTAGCCACCAGTGCCAGGAGCTCCCCTGCGCTTATTGTGGTCGCGTCTTTTACTGCAAGTCTGCTTTGGCCAATCATATAAGGAAAACTGGACACGAACTGCCAGCGGGGGATTTGAGCTTTGTGGATGAGATGCAGCAGCTTATTAGCAGCATAGAAGATGGAAAAGTTAGGGATCCTTGGCTGTTTAAGGAACTGTCTAGACTGCTGCCGGAACTTCAGCGCCTGCAGGATTCTGATGGGGTTGTGGGGCCATTTATTTAATTTGTAACGACCGAATAAATTCCAAGTTTTTCATGGCTAATTTTAGTGGCTTACTCAGCACTGGCCTGCGAATGATCAGTGTTGCGCAATGCCCATTTGTTTGTAAGAATTTCGCGAATTGGGAAGCACATGTTTTTGGAATTATTTAGATCAAGGGGGAGGTCCTTCGTCGATTCGAAAAATTAGGGTCGGAATTATTGAATTATATAAGGAAACACATCGTATTAAGCTGCAATATTATTTTTGCTCAAATTTTGATTAAAACACAAATTATTTTTCGTTTTCAGTAATATATTTAATGTATAATTAATAAAAGAAATACTCCTGACCATCCCGGTTTAATTTAAACAGAACTGGCAAGAAATTCACCATCCCAAGAATTCTTGGAATTCAAAAACGTTCCAGAAATGTCTTCCGACTCGGACCAGAAGCATCCGCTTCCCCAGATGCTGGAGCTTCGCTTTGCGGATTTTGGCTGCACAATGGACAAGATGGAGCCTGTGGATAGCGACTTTAGCATGAGCGGCGCCCTTATCGATTTTTTGCGTAACAGATCTGACGCGGACCCAAGCCCGGACAATGTATCCGACACTGTTGAAGAAACCCCTTCGCCTTCACCACCAACTGATCCGCATCCCTAGATGAAGTGCTGTGGCCGCAACTTTATGCGCTCGATATTCTCTCTGCAGACGAGTCGCGAGGCCAGGTACGGATTCTTGCGCTACCTACGAAGTCTCTCCAATAGGCAACGGAACTCAGTTCAGCAAGCTGAGCTTTAAGGGTTTCAAAAAAAATTGTTTTTTTTATTTCAAATTCAGAAAACTTAAATCAAATAAAGCATCATTTCCTCAATAATAATAGTTGCGCGGGAAATCCACCGTCCAATTGGGATATGCATTAGGGGCGAAAGGAGGTGCGTTGAAATTTGGACGATACGTACTTTGGATCCGATGGCGCAGATCTTCGGGCCCCAAGTAAACGGGGGATCGAGTCATTGTCACACAGTGGTTAAAGGCGAAGGAAGCCGGATTCAGGGGCAGAGGTTCACAGTCTGCGTGCATGCGGTGTTCGCAATACTCGAAGTGAGTGAACCTTGTCGGCGTGCACATCATTAGCGGTGCAGGCGGCACGTGGGAGCCAACACTGATAGAGTGGCCAATCTGATAATTGTGGAGCGGGACCATGGCGGAGATTGGCATTGGCCTGATCGGTGAAGCTGGTCGAAATGGCTGCAGAATGAAATCTTGTTTTCCGTTCTCTATTGCTTTGGGCTGCGGCATTTTAGACGAGGCCCGTAAACAATACTCTGGGACTGGGCTTCCTAGTGGATCTGCCTCAACGATGTGCGGTGAGTTGGGCCTGCTTCTAGAAAGCTTTTGGGTGGCGATCTTAGATTTCATGCATAGTTGCCCTAAACTCTGGTTCAGTGTGTGCTTCTCTGGCTGCTCAAAATGTGAATTCCTTATTGGTAAGGATGGGCTTCTCGAGTGACACAAATTTGGTCTGGATGGGCTCCTCGAACGACAAAAATGTGGACTTCTTTTTGGTCTGGAGGGACTCCTCAAACGCTTAAAATGGGGATGCCTTTTTGGTCTGGATGGGCTTCTCGACCGTTCAATATGTGGAATCCATCTTGGTCTCCTTGGGCTCCTTGAGCGCCTTTTAGGCAGTCGTGCTGGGGAATAGCGACGGCTTTTATAAACCGATCTTCGTGGGCTAGGTGAGAAGTTCCTTTTTTGTCTGATTGGAGAAGGTTTCCTGGACTTTCTATATGGAGGGGAAAGCCTTTTCCGAACTCTACTTCGATCTTTTGATTTGGATCTTCTACTGAGATGGGAGTGCCTCCTTCGATTCTGTCCCCTCTCTTTGGATTTGCTTCGAAGCGTTCTCTCCAGAGGAAGGATTGCTTTGCGTGGGCTAAGATAAAAAATCAGGTCTTGCCCTAAACTCTGGTTCAGTGTGTGCTTCTCTGGCTGCTCAAAATGTGAATTCCTTATTGGTAAGGATGGGCTTCTCGAGTGACACAAATTTGGTCTGGATGGGCTCCTCGAACGACAAAAATGTGGACTTCTTTTTGGTCTGGAGGGACTCCTCAAACGCTTAAAATGGGGATGCCTTTTTAGTCTGGATGGGCTTCTCGACCGTTCAATATGTGGAATCCATCTTGGTCTCCTTGGGCTCCTTGAGCGCCTTTTAGGCAGTCGTGCTGGGGAATAGCGACGGCTTTTATAAACCGATCTTCGTGGGCTAGGTGAGAAGTTCCTTTTTTGTCTGATTGGAGAAGGTTTCCTGGACTTTCTATATGGAGGGGAAAGCCTTTTCCGAACTCTACTTCGATCTTTTGATTTGGATCTTCTACTGAGATGGGAGTGCCTCCTTCGATTCTGTCCCCTCTCTTTGGATTTGCTTCGAAGCGTTCTCTCCAGAGGAAGGATTGCTTTGCGTGGGCTATGATAAAAAATCAGCTCTTTAGACTTGCTCCTTTCTCTATTATGATCCAGCCTGGGCGCTTTGGTTTTATAAGTTATTTCCACAGAGGAGTCTCTTCTTCGAGTGCGATCCGAATCTTTAGACCTGCTCCTCTGCCTTTTATGATTCGGTCTGTTTGTTTTGGTCTGACTGGATAAGAAATATTCTCGGTCAGCAGATAGGCTAGAACTCATTCTTCGAGTCCGGGAAAGCGATCCTTGGGCCTTGGACGGTGTCCCGGACTTTCTGTATGGATGGGAACGATCTCTACTTCGCTTTTTTGATTTGGATCTTTTTTTGGGAGGGGAGTACCGCCTGGTTGTTTGGGTCCGACATATATTCGAGTTATACTCGCGGTATGCAGATGGGCTGGATCTCTTTCTTCGAAACCGGGATAGCGATCGAGATCTGCTTCGCATGCTGGTGCCTGACTGGATATCTTTACCCTTGACAACATGTGTATTTTTCTTGGAACTTGTCCAGCTATCGCACTTGTTTTTGGATTGGTCAGAATTTGAAGTTTCTGCGCTTGCATTCACAGATAAACTTAATACAAGATCGCGATAGATGTTGTTTGTAGAACTCTCGAAAGATGGTGAGTGATCAATGGCTGGTTTCGTTCTTCTCGTAAATAAGGAGGTGTCGTCTTCCAATGTGATGGAGGGCGGCGGGGGAGTGATCAAAGGTTCCTGCTTTAGCTGATGGTATGCCTCCACTTCATCCATAATCTGCTCCAGCTCAGCCAGGAAATCCAGACCCTCCAATCCCGGCTCACTCTTAGCTCAGCCAGGAAATCCAGACCCTCCAATCCCGGCTCACTCTTGACACGAATTTCTTCCTCAGAAACTCCATCACCTCGAATAGATTCATTGTGGGTATCCTGGAGCAGCTCAGCCAGGAAATCCAGACCCTCCAATCCCGGCTCACTCTTGACACGAATTTCCCTGGAGCAGCTCAGCCAGGAAATCCAGACCCTCCAATCCCGGCTCACTCTTGACACGAATTTCTTCCTCAGAAACTCCATCACCTCGAATAGATTCATTGTGGGTATCCTGGAGCAGGTCCATGCAGCGGGTTAGAGAGTAAAACTTGAAGAAAACCACTCTCCAAATACCGAGCGGCTCACAATATGCACACCTCAAAAGAAGGCTCTCCTGTAGCCCCAGACTGAGAATCGTACGTAGGGAGCTTGTTGCTTCTTATTGTTTGAAACTCTTTTGAATTGATTGTGTTGCAGAGCCCTCGCGAGGCGTTAGTGCATTGCAATCACAGTAGCTGGGTTAAAAATATTAGAGTTATCGATAAGCGATTTATCGCTACTTTGAATACAAAGAATCGTCATATATTAATTTCTCAAATTGAATAGATAGATGACACATTTTTTCGTTATTATTCCGTATATTTTTGGTTTAAATTTAGCATGAACACTACTTTGTGGTCTCAATTTCCTTAGATCCAATTTCCTTGCTGATTTAAGTCTTGGACTGCCTCTGCACGACTGTAATTCTCTAATTGTGCAGATCAATAAATATTTGTCCTCTCCAAAAGTTTATTCAATTGCGCCTTGTTACTTTGATAACACTACATCAAGTGTATTTAACGGAATGTGTTACAATCTATCGAGAGAATAACATCGATGTCTTCGATATATCGATAAATATCGTGCATCACTACACAGCACACGTCCACGTACTTTCTGAAAAGACGAGGAATAGCCGAGGTTTTGTGTTTTGGAGCGCCAATCGCCAAGCCTTCCCTTGCCAACTGCCCGCTGCCAGTGTCGAGTTGCATTAGGAATCGCGCAAAGTGAATATCGAGTGCCAGGGAAGCATTCTCTCGCAGAAGCAGCCATCAACGTCGACAATTTTCACTGCCTTGAGAACAAGGCAAGGCAAACCTCCGAGCCCAGCGATTCGCCATGGCCAACCCAGCCGCGGGGCCCACCAAGCAGGAGATCGAGTCCGTTTTCAGTCGCCTGCGCGCCCAGCCAGCCAACAAAGTGAGTGTGTCCTACTTTCGCCAGTCCGCCCTTGGGCCTTTGACTAATTAGGCTTCCCTATATTTTCACGCTGCGTCATGCAGTCCTGTTTTGACTGCTCCGCCAAGGCTCCCACCTGGTCCTCGGTCACCTATGGCATCTTCATTTGCATCGACTGCTCCGCTGTGCACCGCAACTTGGGCGTGCATCTGACATTCGTGCGTAGCACCAACTTGGACACCAATTGGACATGGCTGCAGCTGCGCCAGATGCAGCTGGGTGGCAATGCGAACGCGTCTCAGTTCTTCCGCTCGCACAACTGCACCAGCACCGATGCTCAGGTTAAGTACAACTCTCGGGCGGCCCAGCTCTACAAGGACAAGCTGAGTAGTCAGGCCCAGCAGGCCCAGAAGGTGCATGGAATCAAGGTAAGTTCTGTTCCCTGTGCTGCCGTTTTGTTTGCTTTTGCCTGGAGTTCTTTTGACACTGACCTACCTATTTAACATTTGCTTCTGCTGCCCGCCTTTTGCTTGTCCCCTTCCAACACCCTCCTATCACAACCACGCAAACATCCTAAAAACAGCTGCATTTGGAGCAAACGGACAAAAGCGAGGGCAACGAGACACCCAAGGAAGAGGACTTCTTCGCACAGTGCGACGACGATGCGGATTTCAATGTGGAAAATAACAACGTCAGCAAGGTAGGAGGACACATACAGAAGACACGCCCGCGCATTTTTAGTTGAATTGTTTGTGAACAAAATACACGAGACCGTGATTGATATTTGATCTGTTTGCAGTTGGAAGCGAAGCCAGCTGCAGCTCCATTAATCAGTTTGGAGGCACAGCTGGGCGGTGGTGCCCCCAGCGTAGATCTGCTCAATTCTGTGGTGCCCAAGGCGGCGCCCGCTTCATTCGGTGTGCGCAAGATCCAGCCCAAAAAGGGAGGAGTAGGTGTCTTTACAAAAATAAATCACGATTGAACCTAACGTTTTCTCCACCCTTCTAGCTCGGTGCTCGCAAAGTGGGTGGGTTGGGGGCCACCAAGGTGAAGACCAACTTCGCGGACATTGAGGCCCGAGCTAATGCGGCAAACGAGATGAAGACATCAACCGCTACAACAGTCCAAGTGGAGAAGCCGCAGACTGACGAGGAAATGCTGGAGACGGTGGCTAGCATGCGACTGGCATACCAGGAGTTGTCACTGCAAAAAGGACGGGAGGAGGCCAAGCTGAAGACCATGGACCCGGCAAAGGCCAAGCAAATGGAACGCTTGGGCATGGGCTTCAACCTGCGAGGTTCTGACGTGGCGCACTCTGCCATCGGCGACATGGAGACCATCCAGCAATCGGCAGCTCCCAAGAACAAACTCTCTTCACTGGAGAACGATAATTTCTTCACTGACTACTCCCTGTACGGCAACAGCAGTACTGGCACTGGAACTGGCTCGAACCCGAGCGAGAAGCGCGAGAGCTCTGCGGGCGGCTCAAGCAAGCTGGATAAGTTCGAACTGGATGCTCTGGGTTACGAAACGATCGAACCTATCGGCGGCACGCACAGCAACATTACATCTATGTTCGCAACTAACAACGACTATGACAAGCCTAAGGCTTCGGTGACGGCGAAAACCTCCAGCGGATTGGCCGCCACTTCCTCCTCCAGCAAAAGCAAAGGCAGCATCAATAGCAACGATCCCGTAATCGCCCAGCAGAAATTCGGCAACTCTAAGGGCTTTGGTTCCGATCAGTACTTTGCCAGCGAGCAGTCAACCGCCGATGTCAGCGCGAATCTAAACCGCTTCCAGGGATCGCGAGCCATATCCTCATCAGACTATTTCGGCGACGGCATTCCAGGAGGCAGTGCAGGCAACAGAGGTGAGTGCTCAGTCAACTTTACTGAAGGTTAAAGTGTATAACGGATTATTAGCAGGTGGTGGCTACTCTTCATCAGTCAACTTCAGTGCCCCCGATCTGGACGTGGAGAGTGTGAAGGAGAGCGTGCGTCAAGGAGTGCACAAGGTGGCCGGCCGGCTCAGCAATCTGGCTAACGATGTGATGACCTCGTGGCAGGACAAGTATGGTTACTGATATCAGCGGGACTCTCAAACTGATCGGGGCAGCAGCAGCAACATGAAGAGGAACAGCAACTTCGGCGGCGGAGGAGAGTCTAATTTTAATGTTTTTATATATTAGTCACACACGAACCATTTAGCGAATATGCAAAAGTTATAAACAATTCCAAGATAGCCACTTAGCTTAGCATGGGAGGAGCAATTTTGCCGCATACCTCGGCTTGATCTTGTATAAAAAAAAAAAACAAAATTGAAGTCGATAAACAAAAACAGAAAAAATGCAGTTTAGTGAGCTGTACAATACGTGTAGATTCTTTTAAATATAAATGTATACAAATATACGAAAGACCGTGTGCATATTATGTAGAGCGCCAAATTCATTTATTTTCATTTAAGCTATTCAGACGCATTTAGATTTCAACTTAAAATATTTAAATCCCACAGTCCCACATATTATGAAGTCAACTACTTTGAATGCCTATCGTTTTAAGACAACTATTGTTAGGTTTTAAACATTTTTTCCAGTTGTTCAAACCGTCCAGGTGTTAGTATTCTGTTTGATTAAACGCTTAAATTAGCTATACACTGTCCAAGTCGCCGAATAAGAAAACTGGAAACTTTTTTGATTGTTTGCCACGCATTTTCTTGAAATTTTTTTAAATCTATACGATTATTCATTTTTTGTTAGACCAAACTAATTTTTTTTATTAAACAGCTTCCTGTTAAATCCCTTAAAGTATGCAATGGAAAAGGGGTATATTAAGTTAGTGCGAATATAAAGGGTCTTCCAAAATGCGGGTCCTTTAGTTAACATTGAGAAGACACAACAGAGACCACCCAAATTGACCACCCCAAGACATATCTGTCTGGGCTCATGTACGCTTGTCTTTATACAGAATTTATGGTAGAAACTATTATATTCGCCTCGTAAACTAAAATTTCCAATTTGATTTACAAAATTTGGTAAAAAGAAAAGCTAGCATCGGCGCCCGAAGCTTGGAGACCCTTGCAGATCCACTGCCCTCAAACACTTATAGTTATCCGATTATTTTATTCTTGCAAATCCGCTTTAATCCTAACCAAAAGTCTTTAACAGCTGAGATATGCTCAAAACCCAATTTTTTAGCCATTTGGAGGAATTCACAAGGCGCGGAAGATGGGTTTCACGGGCACATTAATAAATGTTAATAAACAAGAAAGGAAGGCTAGCTTCGGTACCCGAAGCTTAGAATACCCTTGCAGACCAGTTGCCTTTAAACTGTTCGATCGATTGTATGGCAGCTATAGGATATAGTGATCCGATCTTTGGTTTTTAAATTTCCAAAAAGCCTTTAATGTCTATGAAAACTGTTTTTCTCACAAATGAATTAATTGTCTTGAAAAACACCAGAGTTATGCTCAATGACCCATTTTCACCCATCGTTCCTATGGCAGCTATAGGATATAGTGGTCCGATTTTGATAAAACTTTCAGGATATGTCAAAAATTGCTAGTAAATAGAGTTTACCAAAAAATAAATAAATTATCTTGAAAAATGACGAAATTATGGCACTTTTTCCCAATCGTTCCTATGGCAGCTATGTGATGTAGTGTTCCGATTCCGGCCGTTCCGACTTATATACTACCTGCAACAGATTGAAGGGTCGGTGCAAAGTTTCAGCCTGATAGCTTTAAAACTGAGGGACTAGTTTACATAGCAACCGACAGACGGACAGACGGACATGGCTAGATCAACTCGGCTGGTGATGCTGATCAAGAATATATATACTTTATAGGGTCGGAAATGTCTCCTTCACTGCGTTACAAACTTCTGGTCAAAATTATAATACCCTCTGCAAGGGTATAAAAATACCTGAGTTAAGCATAATTTTTCCAATCGATTCTGTGGTAGCTACATATATGATTTCGACCGTTCGACTTTTATACTGCCTGAAATCATTTTCTGTGACAATACTCTTAAAAACTGGGAGGCGACGGACATGGCTAGATCAGCATGATCGATGATGATCAAGAATATAAGTATTTCATAGGATCGGATATGACAACTTCACTGCATGGCAAGTTCTGGTCAAAATTATAATATTCTCTGCTAATGGGATGAAGAATGTGAGCAGACTGGCAGGACCATGTTAGAAGGACCAATTAAGCAGATAGATCATGTTATGTTATGTTATGTTAAATGTTATGTCAAATATGTTATGTTAGATAGAACATATAGTGCGGCGATGTTCTATCCTTAATGCTGAAATAACTGTTATTCAAAGGCTTTTAACTATGACGCTATTTCTTGTTTGGTGCAGGTCTGGAAAAAAATGGGATATGTTTGGATCAAACAATTCCATAACACAGGGTTTTACTAAAAAATATCGATTAGGTTTCCATATACATATCGCAGTGTTTATTAGGGTCTTAGCTAAATTTAAAAAGCGCAATTTAAATTAAATGATGTATGGCTTTGAAATCAAATATCTCTTTGATTTTGTGTTCTTTAAAATAATTAAATTAAATGAAGAATATTGCTTTGCCCAACAAAATGTTGCTACTTAAACGTAAAAACTGATCCTGATATATTTTTTTTGAATTCATATGTTACATGAAAATAATTTAAAATCACCACAATCGATGGACCCTTCAACGATTTTAAGAAAAAAATAGGTTATTAGACCTTTTCAAAGTAATAAGCTGAATTCCGAGATTAAGCTCGTATGTTAGGTTCTTTTAAATGTTTAATGCTTTGTAGGTAGATGGGTGGTCCACGAAGAGTATCTTTGTTATGGAAGCATTTTTATCCTCCTTTCTGCTAAAAATGATTAAAAATCATATACATTTTATTTATTATAATATCACTCACTATTTGTATTCCACAATGAAACAACTGCATTTATGTTACATAAACTTTTCATCTTGCTATGCATAGGAAATAAAACTGGGCAATGCGTCGTATTATTTATCCCTTAGATAAAATCACCTCTTAAGGTGAGAAGCAACTCATCCCACCTTTATTTCTACAATTTGATTTTATGATAAAAAATAATTGAAATAATAAATACACTATAATATAATAATATACCAATTACATCCTAATCGTTCATATGCTCGATTTTAAAAATTCTATTGGTAATGTGCTCCACCATCAAGCATAAATTTTCTTTATTTTCCGTTGCCTACTTTTACCACACTATCTCCTAAAGATTAGACTTTCAATCAATTCCTAGGTGGGTGGTTTTCTAGGGGATTAAAACTGCATTATCCCCATTCCATTTACACGTAATTTTAAGATAGTTTATGCATAATGTTTAAAAACAGAAAGAATTTTATTTGAATGCGCTCAGAGATGGACAATTTAGCTAATAATTACAAGATAAACTTCATGGACTGGTTTAGGATTTAGAGCCCTCGCTGATGAGGGCTCCAGCAACATGGGATGATCTTTCGGCATTCGTTTAGTGGCGTAACTTGCTGGGATTGGGGCGCGCACGACGGGCAGCAGCGTCGGGGGAGCCGTAGGCGATGGCATGGCTGGTGGCTGATCCGCCCTCGCCGGTGCTGAAGGAGTTGGCAATGGCGATGGCGCCGCCGTTGGTGCCTCCAAAGTCGATGGGGAAGAAAGTGCCGGCGGGCAGAGGGGCGGCTGGTTTCTTGGAGGGCTTGCCACCGGCGGCCTTCACGGGCTTCTTGGCAGCGGGACGACGAGCGTTAGGCACGCGGTTGATGGGTTTCACGGGCACATACTGCTCCTCCTCAGCCTCATCGACATCATCGGCCTCAGCGGTTTCAACCTCCTCTTCGTCCTCAATGGCGGCGGCCTGGGGCTCCTCAGCAGACTGATCCAGCTCGACGATGACCTTCTTTTTGGCGGGCAGGTAACGGTTGGCGGGCACAACAGGGGCCACAGGGGCAATGGGAGCAGGGAGCTCAGCCTCGACGGCGACGGGAACGGCCTCCTCCTCCTCTGCGGGAGCAGCGGCAGCGGCTTCTTCGGCGGCAAAGTTGAAGTCACGGGGCACCTTGGCGGCATCGTCGTTCTCTACGGGCTCGGGCTCGGCCTCCACCTCCGTCTGGGGAGCAACGTCGGCATCGATGGCAACCTGGACAACGGGGGCCTGATCGGGATAGGCCTCGGCCACGGAGCTGGCGCCATGGGCTCCGGCAGCAGCCAGAACATCCTCGCCCTGAACTCCCTCGACATTCTCATCGGACTCTGCGTGATTACAATCTTTGGTTAGGAAGTGCGTGGTTAGTGTTGTCTGGGATCGCGATTGCTATGGGTCATGATGGGTGGCTTACCCTTCAGGTAGGTGCCGGTGGCGACGGTCTCGCCGGCAACGAGAGCGCTGGCTGCCTGGGTGGATCGGGCATGGGTGCGTCCGGGCTGCACATACTGCATGTACATGATGCGTTGCTGGGGCGCGGATCCATACCATTCGGCAGCGGCTGGCTGCTGGTAGTAGACCATTCCTGGAACAAGGTATTGCCGGTCTTCAGTACAGAAGCGAAAGGGATCGAGGATGGGAATGGGGATGGGAATGACGAAATGACGAGTAATGAATAAGTAATCCGTTGGCGGTGGACGCTCTGAACTCACTCTTTCTGGCCGGCAAGGCATTGGCGGAGGCCACGATCCCAACGATCACCAGCAGGGCCAGAGCAGCACTGAACTTCATGTTGAATTGAAATCGAGTTAAGGTTGCAAAAATAAATGTACTTTAAATCCTCGGGGAGTTGGATTAGATACGCGCACTGATCACGGCAGGAGCTAAACTTGCTACTGAAGTTTCCACCAAAGAAGTGATGCCTGCTCAGGGCAGCGCGTTAGATTTATATACGCCATGGAACGGGCAAAAAGGCCAAAACAACGAGCATAATGAGGGGCAGTCGCAAAAAATTGGATATACCCAAAAGGTAGCTACCGCTGCTTAGTATGCGGAGGGGATCCTCTCCGAAACGTGCGAATCATCTCCGTTCGCTGCCCGACGACAATGAGTGGAGTTCGCACTCGCACCATTAATCGGAGATGGTTACTGGGCTAAGGGATCGGATTTATTGTCAGATCAGCGCAATATTTACGTATCGGGGATTGGACTAGCGAAATATTGACGTCGCATTGAAGTGGAAGCTCAGAGCACATGTGGGACATAAAATCGCAATTGGCCATATAGAGCTGTAAGGTCATTCGGAAGCCTCGGAGTCAGGGAAGACGGCTTGCGGAATCGAGGTTTATGGGTGCGTGTGCGCCTTATCGCCCCGATAGAAGTGCGCCGCCTAGAGAATTCGAATTGCCATTCCAAGACATGCGATGCATAAGCAATCCGGAGGCATCCGCTCGGATCCAGACGGTGATTCACAGGCTCCCACTGACGTCAGCAAGAGTTCTTCTGCCGCTGCTGGCGCCAGAAGTTGCCTCTTAAATGTCCATTATTGCAGGTTCTTCCGTACTCCCCAAGACGTGCACTTCATCGTGAGTGTGCCTCATAGTCCTGAGGTCGCTTCGCATCAATCACATTCAAGAAATGCCTTTTTGATTAATATATTTAATAATAATAATGCGACTTCTGATGTGCAGCGACATCTGCGCCGCTATTTGTAAAGTGAATTGCATTTTTATTTGTTGCATATTAAAACGCGTTCAATGAGTATGATGAGAGTTTTTAATCTTTTTTTAATGTAATATTAAGCCTTTTTACATTCAGCAATTCGTAAGATGGCTGTTTTAATTTTTGTTTAAATACGATCCTTTATTATATTTTGTGGATTGGGATATGGTGCATATTTGATTAATATTTTAAGTATTTAATATAATAAATTTATTGGCTGACTTGATTATTTTATTAAGTCAAATAACATACTTGTTTAGTGATAGTTAATAGTATATTCGGTATTTTGTAAGACTTTTATAAGAATTTTATCAATACATTGATCCTTAGCTGCCTTAGGAATAATGGGAAAACAATACCTCTTTACTTTGAGGTAAAAAGTCTTTGTTTTCCCATTATAACTTTGAGGTAAAGAGGCATTGTTTTTTTCCTAAACACCCTTGATTTATTTATTGTAAATGGAAATTTAATTGGATTATTTGTAAATTTGTAGTTTATGAATATAGATTTGTTTACAAATTGGAAATTGCAATATTCTTATACTTGTAATATTATAATAATGGTTTTCAAACAAATAAATTATTTATTTTCGATTATCTTTATTTTGATATTGATCTTCTTTGAACAGTGTCCCAATATCAAAACAATAATATCTAAAGTCCCAGGCCACGCCTATGCCACCCAGAAGCCACGCAGATGCGTAATTGCACACTTTGTATTTACTCGGCCCATCTAATGATGTATCTACGACCCCTTCATAATTATCATATTTCTGGCAAATACTCGTCGATACCCGTCAATACCCAAAAAATACAAATCCTAGTCAATTTGTATGCTCCTCATGGTAAGCAAATGTGTCTTAGTTATACGCAATAGCGCAATAGCTTCGGAGCACAACATAAACAAGAACGTTACGATTAAATTTGTAGAGCCGACTTTTGCGTACTCTTAAATCTTACGCAATTATCTTTATTTTAAATGAATAATATATTTTTGTGGTGGTTAAACTTTAACACTCTAGAGTGCCCAAAAATAACTTTCACTACTCTTAAACAATAATAAAGGATTTCTTTTAGGGTTCCAAACTTTGCACACTACTCAAAATTCCTGGTTAAAAGTCATATTCTTAACTTGCACAGTCAAACAAATAAAAAAATTGCACAATTTTAGGAGTTTATGGGCCGGCAGTTTTATAATAATTATAAGGAAACGAAATCGAATTGTCTTTAAAAATTATCTGATCTGCATGAAATCCGGTTTTAGATTTTTTTTATGGCCAAACAAACGTGTTCGCATAAAAATTGAAATGTACCAATAAATATGTGGGTTCAATTAAATCGCAGGGGTGGGGGAGGATTCGTGGAAAGATTTTGAAATAACTTGATCAGCATGGTCATTTCACGGGACAACATATGTATATATGCATATAATATCGTAGATCTAGCTCAACGGTTCATACACGTAAAATACAACAAACAGCAGAAAAAAATGGATATGTAGACTCAGTTGTTGATTAATAATACGGAGTATATAATATCCATGCTTGGAATAATAGTAATAGTAGGTACAAATGTGTTGTTAGACCCTGTACCCAAAGGGTACACCGATCCTGAAAATTTCATCAAGATTGGTTAATTAGAAAGTGCACAATAAATACCTAAAGTTTACAGGCGCTAAACACAAAAAATCTGTTTATTTGCGCAAACAAACGGTAAATCGCTTGCGTTCGGTGGTTGATTTTTCTCGGAAGTGCCGCTGCAGCTGCGCTGCCACTACCTTCATATACATATGTATGAATGTGCGTCTTCAATATATTTATACTGTATTAGCTGTCGGTTCAAAAAGTTTGGGTTTGTAGAATGGTTACGACGTTCGACTTAAAACGCGAAGATCTTGGGTTCGAATCCCAGACCGGACTCGGTGTGTATATATATATATATTTTTTTTTTGTACAGGGTCTGTAACAGTCGGGAAACTCGACTGTAAAGTTCTTACTTGTTAGACCCTGTACCCAAAGGGTAAAGGGTATATTAAGTTTGTGCAAATGTATGTAACAGGCAGAAGGAGGCGTGGCAGACCCCACAAAGTATATATATTCTTGATCAGCATGACGAGCTGAGTCGATATAGCCATGTCCGTCTGTCCGTCTGTCCGTCTGTCCGTCCGTCCGTCTGTCCGTCTGTCCGTCTGTCCGTCCGGATGAACACACGGATCTCAGCAACTGTAAGAGCTAGAAGAACCGCATTACCAGTGTAGATTCTTCTAATACTGAGTAAATTAGAGTTTATTTTTTTAAGTCGGTGCCACGCCCACCGCCCCCGCAATTTGTATTTGAATTTTTGCACTGCCCTGCACTGCACAATTTTCAAGCTAAAATTTTTTTAAAAATACACATGCAATTGGAGCATAGATTTCTACCGATCCTGAAAATTTCATCAAGATTGGTTAATTAGAAAGCGCACAATAAATACCTAAAGTTTACAGGCGCTAAACACAAAAAATCTGTTTATTTGCGCCAACAAACGGTAAATCGCTTGCGTTCGGTGGTTGATTTTTCTCGGAAGTGCCGCTGCAGCTGCGCTGCCACTACCTTCATATACATATGTATGAATGTGCGTCTTCAATATATTTATACTGTATTAGCTGCCGGTTCAAAAAGTTTGGGTTTGTCCAATGGTTACGACGTTCGACTTAATACGCTGAGATCTTGGGTTCGAATCCCAGACCGGACTCGGTGTGAATATATACGTGTATATATATATATAAATTTTTTTTTTTGCTTATAACCAAATTTGTACAGGGTCTGTAACAGTCGGGAAACTCGACTGTAACGTTCTTACTTGTTTTTTTTTGTTGTTTCGCTTATAACTTATTTCACTAATTTTGTCGTGTTTTGATATTCTTTTTGTTGTTTCGTTTGTAACTTATTTCACTAATTTTGTCTTGTTTTTATTTGACTTGAATTGATTATTTTATAGAAATATTATGTTTATCTTAGAATCTATTTTAGAATTTCAATAAGCTTGCAATAGAGATGTCGACATCTCAAAAACTATAAAAATATATTTTAACGCTGTTGACTATGTTAAATGGGTACGGAATAACCTAATATACCCCGAATAAATGAGAGCCATGAGGAAAAACAATGCACATAAGAATAAGAAGCAATATAATTTTATATCCTGTTCGACACCTTTTTATCTGCTGCCGCATTTGCCTATTTATGCAAATGGGGCGATCTTTTTTTGGAGCGTTGCTGCTTTTCACCTACCATTTAATTTGGAACACCCAAGACCATTAAATCGAATGTCTAGATAATGACAGCTCGATACAGCAAAAGCTCGCAAGTGGCCCCAGGAAAAAACAAACCACCTATTATTCGACATTATTGCCGATATGCGAACGGAATTTAAATGCGCCCGAAAGCTATTTGGGCCCAATTGGCGGTTGGACAAAACTCGAGCACAGCACCCGTGGCAGAAACTTAACAGTTTTGAAAGCGCTCTTTACCCAAAAGTAATGACTTCGAAACACTCTGTTCGGCTGCACTTGAGCCCAGTTCGATTTAACCGCATTAATTTAAATTGTATTTAACTGGTTGCTCTGACATTTAAAACATGGCAAATTTCCGAATGCCGTTGGCCAGTTGGTCCAGACCTGCACCGCGACATTTCATCCGGCCTGACAATGCAATTAATCAATGCAAATTAAAATTAACTTAATTCCAGGAAGCATAGCGTTAGTACCATCCATGGCAAAGTCCAATTTCCGATGTATGCAAATGCTTTTGATCTTCTCATAAACTTTAACAACATGAATTTAGTTCTTCAGTTGAAGAATACAAAAAATACTACACAAGTTTTTAAAATTTAGTTCTAATTTTAACTGCAAACTTGATAAAACAAATTTGATATAGGATTATAGGATATTAAAACTAAATTCGTAACAAATGGATGCATTTCATAGCCAGAAGTCCTCCCAAGTTGGTAAGCCAAAAACTATGTAGCCTTTAAAAAAATACAGAATTAAGAAACTAATATCCTTTCATGACCAAAAATGATCGTATATCTCATTTTTGGTATGAAAACAAATCAAATTAATAATTCAGTTTGACATCATAGGACTATATAGAACAGATGTAGGGAAAATCTTCCAGTTTCAATCCAGCCTTTAGAACTACAAGCCAAATTAACCCCTTTAACCTGTAAAATAAATGCGTTATTTGGTACCTGGTGATCAAAAAGTGGGAACCATCCTATCCTCTGGGTTGCAGACGGCTGGATGCCGGCTGGCCCAGGCAGTGATTAAGTGCAGCTAGCGCAGGACATGTGACACCAGCTGGCCCGAAATCTCCCGGTGACCTCAACAGTGGTCATTTCTCTTGCCGCCTGTCACTGACCAAGTTGGCAATTAAAGATGTGCATTCTGGGCTTTGGGTGCGAACGGGGATTTTTCCCTATATTTTTATGGAAATAAATTGTGGAAATAGGAAAAAACAGGCAACAGATGTTTACTACTTACCGCTGACCGTGGAACAAGAGGAGGCGGGAGCGCATGCAAAACCGTTTCTATATATTCGTGGACTTTTTCAGAATTTATTTTCGCACTCTCGAGGACAATTTTCGCGGGGCACATGGCCCCATGGCCCCGGAGTGTAGCAACCATCTGTCCTTTCCTGTCTCGGGTTTCGCTCCTATTATTGCTCCTGCTCCTCCGGCGGCTTTTCCTTCGTGGTCTCTCCGTTGGGTGTGTGTGAGTGACGCAGGGCCAAGATGTTGCCATGTTTCGCCTTGTCTGCTCCACTTTAATGGCTTCATATTTCCTGCAAAATTAGAGAAGTTACTTTTCCTTACATTTCGAGTTGCTCTTGGCCCCGGGCTCCAACCTGGCTTTTCCCCCTCACCCCTTGCACCGATCTGTTGCTGCTGCCGCTGCTGCTGCTGCCAGTGTCTTTGTCTACTGCCGACTTGGCTTTGTTACAAGTTTCTCGCTGCTCATTATGGCCAGGCCAGCCCCTCACCCTTTCTCCGGGTCTACTCCATTAAACTGTAATTTTTGGCAACATTTCGGTTTGCATAAATCCTGACCCGACTGTAGTTGTTCCAAGTCCACACCCTGCCCGTTCTAGAACCGGTCTCTTGTGTCCTTGTGGCTCACGCTCGCTCAAGTTTCAAGTTTATTAAAAAGTCCTCAACATATTATGGTTACTTAAACTATTAAAATAACAACGTCTGACTCCCTGTGTGGGTTGCTCTCTGTCTGCCAGTGTGGGGCTGCTCTCGGGGACCACTACGGTCGTCCTGTGGATGCCCCATGTGATACTGATAATGTGTAAATAATTTGAGTGCCAACTATGTGCTCGAGTACTGGAATTATTCCGAGTGGGGACCGAGATATCCATCTACAAGGCACGAAGTGACACCTTTCCCTGGGGCAATTACAGGCCCTCTTCATGTCCTGACAATGCTTTACAACCTCTCACATTGATTTAAGCATTTCTGCTGCGCGATGGAAACCGCAAATCCGCACGAGGCTCATTTAGAAACTCGTTTGGTCAACGGGAGCCGACGCAAGTTCCCCGAAAGTGTCAGCAAAATAAATCGAGGTTGGGACGGAAACATTGGCAAGGTGAGGGATTGGATGGGGCAGATGGCGCCGCACTTAAAAACAAAACAACTGCTGTGTGACAAACATTGGGACAGTCGCAATCGGTTTTGCGGCAAGTATTCTGTCAAGCTGGAGTTGCCTGGCTGCAGACTCCACCCCCCGCCCCGCCCAGGGCACGCCTCCGCCCCTGGGGAAAGGGCGATAAGAGCCACAGACCTATGGCCAGTGTGCAACAGAACAAATAACCTGCCGAAAAAGCCGCAAATCCAAGCGTCCTGGGATAACAGTAGCAGCAAGTGACCGCTAATGTTTAGCTGCATGTGGGGACAAAAGAAGCGACGCACAGTGGCACAAAAGACCATACAAATATCAATAAAAAAATTGTTTTTTTTTGGTTAAGTTAAGTAATTAAAATTTTGTATTTTTCTATGTTATCAGACTGTAATTTCCTGTTAACAAAAAAACTTTTATATACAACAAATCCTATTAATCACTGTATACATATTATTTAATTTAGTATATTTTTTATTTGTTAACTTTCTTATACTTTTAGTGCGGATTGTTGTGTAGAATTAGTTTAGATTTTTGTTCGAAGCCACAATGAGCTTTTTTTAGATATACGAGTATGCTGATTTGATGTTTTTTAAATCAATTAAATATAATATAAAATACATTTTTTAATTTGTATTTCAATCGATTTCCATCGGTACAATGTGAAACGTACTACTTGATGATGATTTTACTATATTAAGATGAAATCGTTGTTAGAACTAAAAACAAACCATTAAAATTGCTTAAATTCTTTTATTTCTAAGACCTATCTATCCCATATGCCACCAAAGGCTACCAAATGTATTCTGAATACAATGATGAATACGATGGAGCAACAGTTGACGTAGCAGACTTTGCTTTTGTATGTTTACACATGGTTTTTTGTTAATACTAGTAGTTGATCAGCTGTAATTGATCATATTTCTGTGTTTTCCGTTGACGCTAAAATTCTGTAGCTTGACGCACCTTCGATTTACATATGTACAAATGTAAACATTTTTGTTTGATGGAGATTACTTTGGAATCTAAATACGTATTATGTTTTTGTTTATCTTAATTGGCTTATCAGCTCCACGAAAACAAGTAAACGCTACGGACATTTTTTTAAATTATTCCCAATATGGTTCTATTCAAAATTAAATATGACAATAAATAGACGGCGAAAATCGGTATTTTACATGCAAATTTTAAGACTTTTTATAGAGAAATAGTAAAATAAATATTATTTTTATATAATTATGATGTTATTATGAAAAAATTTATAAAATAACTTAGCCTCATTTTCTATTTAGGTATGGTTTTTAATAAAGTAAATGACTTTTTGTAAGTATTTTTACTATTTTCAAGGTAAATAACAGATATTACTAACAGATATTACTATACAAACGACTAATAGTTTATACCTGATTATTAATTACAAATAAATTAATCAGATTTTTATCAAATTTCAGTATTACAATAACATTTTTTTTTTAGTTTTCTTGTTTGGTTCAAATCTAAAAAAACCAACAATATTCATTGTTGGAAAAACATAAGCAAATAGATAATGTTAATGTTATTCCGTATTATATAAGTTGTTTTATGTACCTTTATTTTCTAGTATCAAAGAGAAAATTCTCAGTTTTTATGTTGCCAATAAAAATGTCCCACAGTGCGACGGGTAGAAGTGTCAGACCTTCGAAATTGCATTGTCAAAGTTTCTGGACGTAGGAAGGCTAATTTCCCTAAAACAACAAAAAGGCAAACCTACAAAAACGACAACAAAAATGTAAAAACGAAACCTTCCGCAAATAAAAGAAAAAAAGCAAAGCTAGTTTAAGGAATTAATAAATAAAATACTCTTTCTCATTCTTAAAACGATTTTCCTACAGCTAAAATTTGCAATCATCCATTATTAATTAATATAAATAACTACAAAAATAATACGTATATTTTCATTTCGGACTTTATAGTAAATAATATACTGCTTGTAAGTAGACAAATTCGTTGAACTGGATATTCATATTTAATTAATAAGTTTAAATTAGAATTAGAATTAGAATACTCAGATGGCTTAGTGACCAAAACGAATGATCTTGTCAATTACGATAAATGTATAATATTTTTATTTCTATACCTATAGTTCATCTATACTGAAAATGACCATAATCTCATAACGAAATAAATACAATTGATATACAAATAAAAATATAATATATTTATCATACTTGACAATCATTTTGTATATTTAAACTACCACATTTTTATATCTTACAATATGGAATTATATTTTAACAGTTAATCTTGTAAAAGGTAACCACTAAATACGGCTAAAAATATATATATATGTAAAGTGCGGGGTATTCCAAGCTCCTGTCTGCAAAGTAAGACTTTCCAGTTCAAATTTCATTAAGCTGCGCTCGAGTGGCGAGTGCACGCTCTGCTGGATAGCCCAGCATCTGAAATTGCCTCGGCGTAGTTTGCAATTAAGCAATGCATCGGGATGCAGTCCTGCGGGAAACCTCTTGCCTCGAGTTCTCGAGCGAAGTTCACCACGTAAACTCAGGTCGTACTCGACATATGGTAATGGGTATTTTAAATGGATTTTCAGTGTTAGCCCCCGCCCCCTTTGGTTCGCCAAGACCCAGTGGAAAAGGGATGCTGCTCCCTGCTGATGCTCTGTGGGTTTTCTAAGCTCGGCCGGCTAATGTCTTGTGTCGCCATCAAGTGCTAGGAGCCATTAGCATCAGGGGCGTAATTAAACGCTCACCGACCATTGGCGATGGTTGAGTTGCAGTTGCAGTTCCTGGCCTACGCTCGAACCTAATTGCCCGGCTGGCGTCGGGGCCAGTGGCGATTATGAACAGAAAGGAGCAACAGCAGGAGACACAAAGTGCCGGAGCAGGATATGGCCAAGTGCCAATTAGAAAGCAAAATAGATTGTAGTAAATTTTAATGACGTGCACGGCA
Source organism: Drosophila setifemur (assembly GCA_021224005.1). Lineage (NCBI taxonomy): Eukaryota > Metazoa > Arthropoda > Insecta > Diptera > Drosophilidae > Drosophila > Drosophila setifemur. Next base: position 2,071,434 of record JAJJHY010008789.1, on the reverse strand, counting down.
CAGTTGCATCCGTCTCGGGCCCAAGACGGGCTTTTTTGCACTCCGGGTGCTACCTTTGAGGGAGCGAGTCCTTGCAGACAGTCAAAGGCGTTGACCGCCTGCTGCATCATTGAATTCAAATCGCTCTGCCAAGTGTCCGGCCCTATGTGTGTCCAACCACTTCAATTAAAAAGACTTTCACCCAGCACAACAAGAAGTACAAAAAATCTGGCAAAGGAAAGCAGGAAAACACTTCCGCCTTACTTTGCCTCACTTTTGTGTGTGTGCCTTGGTAAACGCTGCAATTGCTTTGAAATTGCGCAGACGTGCAGAGCCGTGGCCAGGACGGCACAAGGCGACACCCGTTCACAGATCTTGGACAAGCTCCTGGTGAAAAAAAACCGTCGGCCTTTGGCGGCGACAGTCATTGCAGCACGACATGACTTCCGTTTAGACGGGGGACGTGGGGATGGGTTTTGCTGGGTGACGGCGCCTCCAGAGTTAAATCAATTCAATGGCCGACAACAAAGCCGCAGCTGCTTCTCAATTGCCTTTTCTACCATCAACATCGTCAACGCTTTCCTATCGCCCTCTTCATCAGTTCAGGCTCATGCCCATTACCACTTCCATTTTCATGTCCTGGCGTTGGCAATGGCCAAGTAGGAGGCGTAGAAGATTTCTGCTTCGCAAGTTCCTTCCATATTGGACAATTTTTGGTCTTGCACTTTTTTTTTTAAATAGCCTAATATCTATAATAATAATACTACATGTACTCCTAGATAACTCCCCCATAACTTTATTTATTTATTTTTGAGGAACCTTTAAACAACCAAAGGGGTAACTATATAGTACATTGGGAAATTTTAGAAATTGTGCAAATTTAACCGTAACGATAAATGAAATGGTTTGAAGAGATAATTCAAAATTACATTTTGTAAATCAAAATTGAAGAAATGTACGCTTAAATCAGATCTCTGATTGATCCAGATCAAAAGATTGAAGTAATGTCGGGGCACAAAGTATTGTGGGCATTCCATTGGGGGATTCATGGCAACTGCTAATGCTGGCGATCAATTATCATGTGCTGGCCAACAACATGCAATGAAAGGCACAGTTACAAGCAATAACGAGACGAAACGAAACGAAACCCTTCTGCCTTCTGCCTTCTGCCAGACCAAAACAGCCCCACAGACTTTCAACTGGAGGAGAGATATACGAGGGGGGCAGGATGATTGAAATGGCTGGGTGGGGGCTATGGGGGGCTGTGGGAAGGGACCTGGAGGACTCGCTCAGGCCACAATACCTCATTGTTGTTGCAGACTGTGTGAGCACACAGCCGGCAGCCAACGCGGGCGATAAAATAAATTTGCATATGAATTGAGAATTAAGAACATTTTGCACATCGTGCCACCTCTCCCCGATCCCCCTCCCTCCATCCTCGTGCTCTGCCCAATTTTTTATTCGGCTGAGACTGCACATGTCGAGGAGAGAGAGGGGGTGATGATGTTGGCATCGTGGCTGCTGTTTGGCCTTTGAATTAGAGCACACATACAGTTTCTGGACCATTCCTGCATTTCGTTCTCTGACTCCCACACTTCCATATCGCCAGTGTAAATGGCTTATTTCCTTGTTGCCTTTTTGGCCGCTTTTCGGTATTTGCATTTGGCCTTTTCGGGCGAGCATTTTTATGCGCACTGAAAGGGAGCACCCGAAACAACAACCACTCGTTAGGTTATTGAAATTGAAAATGCTTTCCGAACGATGTGAATGCGCACAGTTGTGGGAAGGGGTACCTACATACTCGTATATATATGGCCAAAGAGAGGCGGATTATAGTTTTGAAGTAACTTATGGGTCAAGTGATTGCTGGGGAAATAATTGGATTTCCAGTGATTGTCCTCATTCGGGGTAAATACATCGATTTTCAAAGTTATCATTACTTTGTTTATATGTTAATCATAATATTAACTAGTTTTTATAATTATTCTTAGTTGGCTATAGAAAATGGTAAATGTAATTATTGCAATAAATAAATTCTTTATTTTTGGGTTGGCTTATTTTATATGGATCTAAGTTAATTTTTTTTAAGTTCATTGAAAAGCCACCGGAATATATCTGTATTAGTCATGAGGATCTTCTTCAGTTCAGTTGCTTAATTTTAAACTAAATATATACGACATTGTACAATTGTCAAATAAATCTATTAAAGTTTGTCATTATATTTCATGAAATCCAATAATACCGCCTTGGTACGGAACTTCATATTTCAATAGTATTTTGTTATAGTATTTTAATACCATCATTAAATTTTTTTAAAACAAACTTACAGAGAAAAAAAGAGTCAATGAATTAACCGTGTCGTATTTAATGCATTGGTTAACAATCAGATAGGCGAAATGAATGTACAGGGGAATCTACTAGAGTAATTTCGGATTGGGAAGGCGATACCTCCCACTAAACCATGGAAAACTTTCCGTTCTCAACCCCTCTCGGCAATCGAACAATGAGTTGTTTCTTCTTTTTTTTTTACCTATTTCGGGGGCATTCTCCAAACTTTCGTCATGCTTATAAAATTGCTCGTTTAACTCATTTAACTTTTTGTGCTTGGGGTTCAAATTGTGTGAGTGTGGCTGTGTGCGGGTGAGCAAGTGTTATTTTTGTACTCTTTCCCAGGGTAATGTGATTCTATCAAGAACTTTGCCATGCGGAGATATAAATATAGTGAAAATATAATTAAAATATATTTAATCGATTTATTACTTGGGATGTGAATATCAATGCGGTTTTAGGAAGATCTAATTTATTAATAAATAATAATACATTTTTTAAACCAAATTTAAAAGTGATAATACTCGTACATAAAAATAATAACAAATTAATAAAGACCCATCAATCACAAAAGTGTTCGAATCTTCGGTTTTGGCGTCTAGCTTTCGATTGTGTTTTTTAGAAACTTTGCATAAATTGTTGCAACAAGAAAAGTTAATAATGCCAGCAGGCAAAGTCGAGCTGGGGCGACAATGAAAATAATTCAATTAAAACACTTTTCCCAGTTTCGGGTTCCCCACAACACCTCCCGGGCATGCATGTCAAGTTACAATTACGCCGAACCAAATTTACACGTAGACCGGAATGGAACCGAATGGGTTGTGGAGGAGGAGGAGGAGCAGGAGCAGGGGCAGAAGCAGGGGTGGAGGAGCATGTGTAGTGGCCGCGAGGCATTCTCTGCATAAAGTTATCGCCGGGCTGCCCTTCTGTGGCCAGGATCCCGTTCAGCAATACCCCTTCTTTAGTCGATCTCTCCTTTGCTCATCCCTGTGACGACACGACATCTATGCCATGTTTACTTTGCTACTTGTAGGCATTGTTACAGCTTAAAGCCGCAAGTGGCTTCGCTGGCTGGGGATTTGAATGTTTGGCCTGGCTTAGACGAAGCACTTGGCACAAACAAACCCCCCTTCCCCCCCCATTTCTGGATGTTTAGTGACTTATTTTTAGCTTTAGTTCAGCTCTCATTGTCTGTTTGGTTAGTAACTGTCTCTTTAAGGAGATGGAGCTTCCGGTGAAAAATATAAATTGGCCTCTTTGCTAAATAGTTTTTTTTTTAGGTAGTCCCACAGTAGATAGACGCTTTTTGAATATATTCTCAAAAATCAAATTTAAAAATAATAAATTTGTCAAAATCAATCAATTTATTTACGTCAAAACATGGATCGATGTTAATATAATTTTTTTTTACCACGTATAAAGAACCGCAATTTTGTCTATGTATTGTCTAATTAAATGTTCTTTTTTAATGCATTCCAAAATCTTTCGCCTATTAATAAGTCTTAAAATTAGTTTGTTAACTGTGATGATAAGTTAATTAATTGCAAGTGCTTTGTTGGGCAATTGTTTCGATGCTGAAATTCCAAATTCCCTATTCTCATCAGAAACTATTTTTGCTTTCACGTCATTATGGGATTGTATGCGGAGGAAAGAGTGGGATATCTTTGTTAATTTAGACGTAAAGATTTTCCAGAGGGATGCCTTCCCCAACCCATAGACATATAGTTGGGGGTGGGGTTACACATATTTTTTAGACCCTGTACCCAAAGGGTAAAGGGTATATTAAGTTTGTGCAAATGTATGTAACAGGCAGAAGGAGGCGTGGCAGACCCCACAAAGTATATATATTCTTGATCAGCATGACGAGCTGAGTCGATATAGCCATGTCCGTCTGTCCGTCTGTCCGTCTGTCCGTCTGTCCGTCTGTCCGTCCGTCCGTCCGTCCGTCCGGATGAACACACGGATCTCAGCAACTGTAAGAGCTAGAGAAACCGTATTACCAGTGTAGATTCTTCTAATACTGAGTAAATTAGAGTTTATTTTTTTAAGTCGGTGCCACGCCCACCGCCTCCGCAATTTGTATTTGAATTTTTGCACTGCCCTGCACTGCACAATTTTCAAGCTAAAATTTTTTTAAAAATACACATGCAATTGGAGCATAGATTTCTACCGATCCTGAAAATTTCATCAAGATTGGTTAATTAGAAAGCGCACAATAAATACCTAAAGTTTACAGGCGCTAAACACAAAAAATCTGTTTATTTGCGCAAACAAACGGTAAATCGCTTGCGTTCGGTGATTGATTTTTCTCGGAAGTGCCGCTGCCGCTGCGCTGCCACTACCTTCATATACATACATACGAATGTGTATGTATGTATGTATGTATGAATGTGCGTCTTCAATATATTTATACTGTATTAGCTGTCAGTTCAAAAAGTTTGGGTTTGTCGAATGGTTATGACGTTCGACTTTGAACGCGAAGATCTTGGGTTCGAATCCCAGACCGGACTCGGTGGAATATATATTTTTTTTTGGTTTTTTTTTTATTTTGGCTAAAACCAAATTTGTACAGGGTCTGTAACAGTCGGGAAACTCGACTGTAACGTTCTTACTTGTTAGACCCTGTACCCAAAGGGTAAAGGGTATATTAAGTTTGTGCAAATGTATGTAACAGGCAGAAGGAGGCGTGGCAGACCACACAAAGTATATATATTCTTGATCAGCATGACGAGCTGAGTCGATATAGCCATGTCCGTCTGTCCGTCTGTCCGTCTGTCCGTCCGTCCGTCCGTCCGTCCGTCCGTCCGGATGAACACACGGATCTCAGCAACTGTAAAAGCTAGAAGAACCGCGTTACCAGGGTAGATTCTTCTAATACTGAGTAAATTAGAGTTTATTTTTTTAAGTCGGTGCCACGCCCACCGCCCCCGCAATTTGTATTTGAATTTTTGCACTGCCCTGCACTGCACAATTTTCAAGCTAAAATTTTTTTTAAAATACACATGCAATTGGAGCATAGATTTCTACCGATCCTGAAAATTTCATCAAGATTGGTTAATTAGAAAGCGCACAATAAATACCTAAAGTTTACGCGCGCTAAACACAAAAAATCTGTTTATTTGCGCAAAGAAACGGTAAATCGCTTGCGTTCGTTGGTTGATTTTTCAGGGAAGTGCCGCTGCAGCTGCGCTGCCACTACCTTCATATACATATGTATAAATGTGTGCCTTCAATATATTTTTACTGTATTAGCTGCCGGTTCAAAAAGTTTTGGTTTGTCGAATGGTTACGACGTTCGACTTAAAACGCGAAGATCTTGGGTTCGAATCCCAGACCGGACTCGGTGTGAATATATATTTTTTTTTGGTTTTTTTTATTATGCCTAAAACCAAATTTGTACAGGGTCTGTAACAGTCGGGAAACTCGACTGTAACGTTCTTACTTGTTTTTAATATGGCTTTGATAGGAAACGAGTATAAGAGTAAGAGCTATCATATTAAATATTTAGATAGGTTGACCATTCCATATGTAAACAGTGATTCTATTAGGGATTATTGTATGTTACAGATAGTTCGATGGGTTTCAGCGTGTTTAAAATAAGTATATAAATTATTGATCGTTCTGTAATTGTAACATAAAAACGACGTATTTTTCCTAAAGGCATTGAAACCTTTTAAAAGCTTATTAAAGGTTATCTATTAGTTACATGTATAGTCATAACTTAATATTTTTCGATCAGTCGAATCGATGAAAATATAGAAATATGTTCAAAGGAGATTTTTAATAGCATTTAGAGGCTTTATTTGGTTGGTATTGCAGTTCAATGCCCACAATAAAACCATTTTAAATACCCGCAATTAAACTAAAATTAAACGTAAAATGTTATGTCTCTTAACCCTTTAATTCCGGGCACATGGCGGCCGCTTTACTGGCAATTTCATTCCAATACCTTTTTTTGCAGGTTTAAGCGCGAAAAAGTGGAAAAAATGCTCGTTAAAAATCAATCCCCCAGTGGGCGGGGATTGTGTGGTGCCGGTTCAGCAAAGGTGTCGCCTGCCATGTCTCACCGCTGCCCTATCAACCCACCGCTCCCGGCCTGGTCAATATTCGAGGGTATAGTCTACATAAGCGCCAGCTCTCCCGCAGTAAATGTCACAATGCTGGGGATATCTTTTGGTATCTATTTGTCTATGTTGGGGCTTTAAGCCTTCAGGGTGTGTGTGTGTGTGTATGTATCTGCGAGCTGTGGTGAGTAAGTGGGAATTTTTTTGTTGTCATATCGCTGCTTCAATTCTTTCATTAGCACAGAGTTCACTTCAACTAGTGGTAGATACATATCGGAAAATGTGCAGATACATTTATATTATGGCACTATAAAGTATACAAAGCTAGCAGAATTGATTTCGCTAAATATACAAATATATTATGTTGCTTAAAATATATTTATTTAAAGGCTAGGTAAATAATGAATTGAGTAGAGTATTAAAATGTATGTAATATACAAGGCCCGTAAGCTTCACATTTTAATACCCTGCTTAAACTTAACTTATTCCCTTAGTTTTAAAACCAGGGAATAAGCTAGAAACGTAAAACGTAACCATAAATAACCGAAATCTTAACCAAAACTGTAATTTTATTCTGTAAAAGTACAAAAGCGAAACTACTGAATCGGATCACTTTGTGGTTTCTCTTGATCTTAAATATTTCGAAATTCGAATTGTATTTATAAATATAATTAAGGATTTAATATATAATAAAGTATGGAAGGGCATTTTAACTTTCTTTCTCAAATTCATTTCATGCTTTTTGCGAAACTGTATGGAAATCACCACAAACTGAAGCGCAATGAAGCGCAACATCCGAAGCGCGACGTTTCCAATCTACGTGGTATCTATGTGGAGCCATGTCCGGCCGTGTGACCATGGCCATGACTCTAGCCCCCGAAATGTGTCCGATGTAACGCCACAACAAAGAACGTTAATTGACGTCCAAATGCTGAAGCATGAAAAAGCAAACAAAATAAAAAAAAAAACCAAAAACTCCAAGCAAAAAGGAAATAAACGGAGAAAATCGCCAACGGAGCAGAGCATCTGAAAAAAAGAATTTGTCCAGTTGGACACAATTTGTGGCAGGACGCCATCCCTGTTTCTTGCAGCGATCCGACCTGGGCCGACAGCAGGGATTCCAGCACCATGGTATCCAGGGGTTTCGTGTATTTAAATGCACCTTCGACCCCCGACCCCCGACCCGGCCCGATCCGAGGCGACCTGGGGCTCAAGTGACTTTATTAACCCCTTGAGAGGTCACCGTGTCCCATATCGCTCTCCAAAACGGCCTGTTCTCCGAGTGGGCGTTGTTGAATCAGCACACGTGATTAATGGCCTTTAATTATGTCAAAGCGCGACGGAAGCCTCTGACCAGGTCCCGAATGCAGCGGCAGTTAAACGCTTGACATTAAAAAATTGACACCATTCGGGGTGAAATGTCGACGGCGTAGTCGTCCTCCTCCCCCCATACTCCCCCCCAACCCGGCATGATGTTTTTGCTCTGACAACTGTCTGGCACACGTAACCGAGTTCCCTGCGCCTGTCTTTACGGTCTGCCCCGAAACAAATTTAAAATACACACCCACATCCTCACCCACACCCACACCGAGGAGCCCGGGCCGAGGAACTCCATCGGACATTTGTTACCCAGCCGAGATTGTGTGGGCGTTTGTCTCGCTTGTCGCTTTTAATGAAAGCGTCATAAATTATGTTGCAGTTGACGAAAGCAACAGCGAGGCTTCCCCGTCTGGGAATGGAATCCTCGAGGGCTGAGGTTGCGGGGTCACTTAGCATATGTCCATGCAAACTCCACATGTAGATCCATGTGGACAGATTCAGCAGTCGGTTCCTCATTATTGCGTTAAAGGAGCAATAGACTTAGGTGCATTACATAAATGTAGCTTTAAGCATTTCAAAAAGTCAGCGAAGTTCAGTAAGTAAATATAAAAGGCTTTAGAAATTTTTAAACAAACAGAAATGGTATGCTATGAGTTTCAGCAGCTTTATTTTTAAAACCAGTGAAACCTAAAACATACAAATATATTATATTTTAAAAACGTTTTTAAGAACTTGTTATTAAGTTTTTAAAAACTCTCCTTTCTATCTTGTTATTGCTGTTGCCAGCCTAATAAATCTCTTAATGTATCGCAGTAAAGGTACATCTATGATCATATAAGTAAGTAATCTTGATCAGCATCACCAGTCGAACCTATATGTCCGTCGGTCGGTTATGTTAGTATCTTAGTTTTTAATATAGTGGGGTTTAACTATGGGCCGATCCTTCAGTAGGCTACATTAAGTAATTGATTATATTCTTAAAATGGCTCATAAAAATATGACCAGCAGAACCCATATCTGCAATAGGATATATGTTGTTTTTAAGATTATTAACAATTATAAAATAATCATCAGAGTGGTATTGTATGATTTTATTGACACCATTATTCGGAGTGTTAGAAGAGTACATACACAAGGTAGCTGATATAGATGGTGAAGAAGAGTAAGTACATATTGACCTGGCCATCTGCTCTCAGCGCCTGCCACATATTATACTCCCTCCAGTCCGTGCTCGAAATGGAGTCGTTCACAATAGTTTCCGATTGAATCTTCCGCGGAGGCACATTAGCTTTCTGTGGTTCATCCATAATGCGCACAATTCGGCCTGATCTTCGCCGGGAAATCACAGTTTGGTGTGGATGGCTAGGCGCCTTCGACTGGTGATATGCGGCAGGAACACAACCATGAAAGGTGCTCTCGAGATACAGCAGACCCAACAGTAGGAGCCAGGCCAATGACATTCCCCGCTCCCGTATGTTGTTGGTGGCCAACAGTCTGATAGAAACTGTCACCATATGCGATCAACCAAACCGAATGCGAGATGCAGGTCTGTTTTTTAGTTTGCACACCTCACAGGTGTTTTATTTTTGACGAACTGCTCTATATATTTGTTTTTCTTTGTTAGCCCAGCCTTGACCTTTCTATATGGTATTCTAATTCTGTTCTTGAGGGGTGTGTCAATAGAAGAAATTCTAACGAAAATACAGGCTTAGAAAAATTAACTAATGCATGATTAATTTTACAAATAATACTTGTCGAAAAAAGAAATTAAAAATACTTTAGTAAATACCAAAATTCCATATATATATACAAGAAGAATTTATAATCTGCTTAAACAATAAGGCTGTTGTTGACCGCATTGAACTTTAGTATAGCTGTGATCAATATAATCAATAGTCAAAAACTAATATTGTCTGTCTCCTACTTCTCGGACTTGTTCTTATTAGTAAAAAGACTATAAAAACTGCAGCATTTTTTAAATAATCCTATCAGAAAAAACCATTGAAATTGGCAGATAACCCTAAATAGCAATATTTGGTTAGGAATCGCAAGGGTTTTCGATGCAGAAGATAGCTTTCCTTTCTTGTTTATTTATATTATATATATTGATATCCCAGAATTGTTATCCACAGATATTTTTTTATTACCATATTGTATATCATATAACTTCAGTGAAAACTCGCTAATTTCAGGAAAACCAAGAAAACATATTGTGTGCTGCCCATCATTTTTGTTGGCAGAGTCTTTGCTATTTGGTAAATCAAAGAATTATAAAAGTTTGGCTCAGAGCCACGCCCACCGTCTTTGGGCGCAGCGAGAGAACTTGAAAGAAACTTTTCTTCGAACGGTGCAGTGGAGGTAAAAGTTTTTCCAACTAACAAAAATTCATTTAGGCGCATTTAGGCGGCAGTTAGGTAAAAGGACGAGATCACAGGATACAGGCCGAGCTCAGTGCACAGATTCAGGGACTCTTAAAGCCCGGCGACTCTGTTTCAAGCATAGAAATCATATTTGCGCACAAATTTTGTGCAGCCTCAGCGACGGAGAAACTTTTTTGCCAACGCTCTGGGCGAAACTTTCTCCTGGGCCGTCGTGGTGAGAGGCTTCCTGTCTGTGCCCCGTTCCTGACCCTCCTGCCCGAATGCCTTTGTGCCGATTCTAGTTTCACAACTCCAGCCTTGCGTGTGAAATGCGCCATTGCCTGGTTAGGCCTTGAGGCTGGAACCTCTTTGATGGATTTGTGCCACAAATGGTTGCAGGCCAAAGATGCCAGCGGAGCCGCACTGAGGCGCACAAATTTTTGTTGTTTGGCCATTATTCCAATTTCGTTCTGCCCTGACTATACGCAGACAACTATTTTTTTTGTGCCACTTCAGTTTGGTGCCATTTCCAATGTGTTATCCCCCAGCTGGGTGATCAATTAGCTCTTCCTCTTGATCAGCTGATTCATCCCCTCGCTCCTCAATGCTCTAGATTCACCCCAAAGAGAATTGCTAACTGGGACCGCTGATGGTATCACGGTGGTGGTGTTAGTTTTGGAGGAGGTGGTGGCTGATTCCGTGGTAGAGGCACCACTGTCATAATCACCAATAAAAGTAACATATTTTATGTCTTAACTGGGTTAATGCAGATGCTTTTATGCCTAGCTGTCTGCTGAATAAACAAATTTGGACCCCCTTGGCAGTCAACTTTTTTTGCGAAGCTTTCCAATTTATATTTTCTGCTCTTTAAAAAATTTGCCATAGTGCAATTAATTATATATATTTGAATTTATGAAACTCTAAAAACAACGTTTGTTTATATTTGTATTATATAAAATCCGTATATTATAAAGTATTAAAACTTATATTAGTTTGCGGAAAAACTTTGTAGTAATTAGACGCCTATGAAAAATTGTCATTTTCAAGGCAGTTTGCTTTGCCATATTCTGACTGGTTTATATGTTTGTACAGTTGAAAGAACTATCTATGGTTCTCGCCAAGATTGGACACTCAATTAAGATGTGTTTTGTATTTGCAGTACTCTGCTAAACTGCTCATTTCTCTGTTTCTTAAAATAAGTATATCCGATTCTCTAATCATAGCAGTATTATAAGATTTTAGGCGTAAGACAATACGAGCAGTATTACTCCTAAAATAATTGTTTACTTTATGAAGAGAATCAGACTTATTTATATTTCTTAGATACAAATATTTGAAACTCTCTAAAATGCTTTCGTTTAATAATATTTTTATACATACCGCACCTCTGCTTTTGGTTTTTTAACTGACTAACATTTATCGGACATAGGATTTGCTCCTCGTTTTAATTTATGATATGTTCTTTATTTAAATGATATACAATAATTCCGAACTTGAAGAACCGATCGGAACTACTTCGGTGAAGAAAGACATGTCTGGGACATCCTGCTCCTTATCCCCGACGGTTCCCGCGCTGCCTCTGCCTCTGCCTCTGTCTCCTGCGCTGTTGTTGGCGGCGTTGCCTTTGGCGTTGCTGACGCCTGCGTCTTTGGCGGGCCAAGCGCCGTCGTCGGGCAGCTGCTCTGCGCCTGGCAGCAGCGCTGGAGGACGAGGAAGTTGTGGACGTAGTTGTGGTGGTGGTGGCATCTGTGTCGCTCGATGATGTTTCTGTTGTTGCAGTATCAGAAGATGAAGAAGAAGAGGTGGTAGAGGAGGAACTGTCCGAGGAGACAGTCGTGGAGCTGTCCGTAGTGCTCTCCGTGGATGAAGAACTTTGTCCGCATCCCTGCTGTGCGAAGAGCAGGCAGCCAAGGAGGCCCAGAAGCAGAACCAAAGTCAAACGCATACCGTGTCTTTCTTGACATTGTGACATTTGCAACTTCTTTTATACAATTTCTGTACCGGAAGTCAAGTTTATTTGAATGATGGAATTATAATTAATGATGTATTCTAAAGCATGGTCAAAATGGGGTTTAATTTGCTTGTTAACTATCGCAACATTTTCGAGTATCAGCTAAAACCAATTAAACAAACAAACCAATCCAAATATTTAATATTCACTATTTGGCAAACAACTTACATGGCACCTCCATGCTCCAAGTGAGATATAAAAGCGATGTCTTAGCGATCAAGTTCAACATATCAATTCACAATGCGGTTTATGGTTGTTGTTCTCCTTGCCGTTCTCGGTTGCCTCCTCTTGGCCCAGGAGGGCAGCAGTGCCTCTAGTACCACAACTACGGAAGCGGCCACTACCACTACTGCCGCGTCCAGCGACACCACCACGACCACTGCCTCCTCCAGCGTTACCACCACCACCACCGCCGCCTCCACCAGCGACACCACCACAGCATCCTCATCATCCAGTTCGTCCTCCTCATCCGCTGCAGCAAGGCGCAGGCGTGCCCGTCGCCGTCGTCTGGCTCGTCAGCGCCAGCGTCGGGAGCGCCAGAGGCAGCGCAGGACCGAAAGGCTCCGGGTGACACTCCAGAACCAGCGTCGCCTCATTAAGCAGCTGCGCGGATAAGGAAACCAAGGGGCAGAAACCTATATGGTTACCTTTTTAATCTTAAAAGCACCAGCTAAATAAATTTCTATACAAATTGAATAAAATCAGCAAAATTATAAATTAAAATAATATTGGTCTATTTATTAAATGGTAACTTGAGGTTGTAGTAGTCCTAATCAAAAAACAAGAAAGGAAGGCTAGTTTCGGTACCCGAAGCTTAGAATACCCTTGCAGAACAGTTTTTTTTCAAACCGTTCGATCGTTTGTATGGCAGCTATAGGATATAGTAATCCGATTCTTGGGTTTTTTATTTTCTAAAACGGCTTCTATGTCTATGGAAACTGTATTTCTCAAGAATGAGTTAATTGTCTTGAAAAACACCAGAGTTATGCTCAATGACCCATTTTCTCCTATCGTTCCTATGGCAGCTATAGGATATAGTGGTCCGATTTAGATGAAACTTTCAGGATAGGTTAAAATAGTCATGAAATAGAGTTTCCCAAGAAATAAATAAAATATTTTAAAAAATGATGAAATTTTGGCATTTTTTCCCAATCGTTCCTATGGCAGCTATGTGATGTAGTGTTCCGATTCCGGCCGTTCCGACTTATATACTAACTGCAACAGAAGGGTTGGTGCAAAGTTTCAGCCCGATAGCTTTAAAACTGAGGGACTAGTTTACATAGCAACCGACAGACGGACAGACAGACGGACAGACGGACAGACGGACATGGCTAGATCGACTCGGCTGGTGATGCTGATCAAGAATATATATACTTTATAGGGTCGGAAATGTCTCCTTCAATGCGTTACAAACTTCTGGTCAAAATTATAATACCCTCTGCAAGGGTATAAAAAAGTCAGCAGGAATAGGGTATAAATATGACTCTAGGACTCAAATCATTTAGAGATTGCTTACCAGTAATAAAGTAAAAAAAATGATTAAAGAATATATAACAGGAATGGTAGACCGATTTTTTGTTACATTTTTTAAATCAGCTTTAATACTTATGCATACTTGTAGTTTTTTGACCAAATATAAATGAAATTCGTATAAATACCAATGGATAAACGAGTTCCTGCAAACTTAAATCTTAATAGTTAAAAACTAGCAGACAGATCGCATTTTATGTAAAATTTAAATACCGCAAAATATGCAAAAATATATTAATGGAACGTTACGTATAAGTTAAAATCAATTATCCTGAAATAAATTATTGCTAATTTTGCCTAGAACCTTATACTGTGACTTTAGCATAATGTGATTGTATTCTAATACATTTTCAAAGGCTAAAACACTAAAATTAATCAATAATGGCATAAGGGCTATAATGTTTGTAGAGCAAAAGTTTCTAAACAATATTTAGCCGAAAAGCGTAAATTTTAATCTTAATTAATAACCCCTCAAAATTTACCATTTAGCTATGCATTCAGAGAAATTAACTTTTTGACGGGTTTGGGGTGGCGAAGTTATTGACCCCTTTACTATATTGTCCTTTAAGTAAACATTTTATTTAAATAATAACTTACCTAAATGCCAGCCTTCATTGGTAAAAACCTCTATACAAAACCAGCCATGGAATAGATATGATAAGATAAAAGTCGGGATTTAAATCAGGAAACCGAATAAAATATATTTAGTTATCAAAACACATTCAAGGGATATAATTCGCCGATTGCTTATCAGATTAAAAAGGCAACCTCAAAGGTGTGTGCCCCTTGGATTCCTTAACCTCGCAGCTTCTTGATGAGGCGACGCTGGTTCTGGAGTGTCACTCGGAGCCTTTCGGTCCTGCGCTGCCTCTGGCGCTCACGACGCTGGCGCTGACGAGCCAGACGACGGCGACGGGCACGCCTGCGCCTTGCTGCAGCGGATGAGGAGGACGAACTGGATGATGAGGATGCTGTGGTGGTGTCACTGGTGGAAGCGGCGGTGGTGGTGGTGGTAACGCTGGAGGAGGCAGTGGTCGTGGTGGTGTCGCTGGACGCGGCGGTTGTGGTGGTGGCCGCTTCCGTAGTTGTGGTGCTCGAGGCACTCCTGCCCTCCTGGGCCAGGAGGAGGCAACCGAGGACGGCGAAGCTCAGAGCGATTAAGAAGCGCATGTTGATCTGTTTTGGCTGTAAATCGGGTGGGCTTTTATATAGAATCTAAAAAAAAAACCCATTACCAGCAAAAATACTCCGATAGATAACTATGAGGTATTTGCACAGCTTCTCCAAATATTTTGATTTTGTAAAGCATGAACACAGCTGAAAATTCGGTTCGTTCATATAGACGTCTTTGCTGTCTCCAAAAATATCTATTCATAGTTTTTATTGTATTTATTAGACTGAACTATTGTTAAAAATGGATATTAATTTTAAATAATAATGGAATAATTGGAGACAATCTATATTGAATCTTAGTAGGAACATCCTACTAATCTTATGGCAACAGAAGAGTTTAGTTGCATGATTCTTTTTCTGATTGTAGAATTTGTTGTTGTTGTTATTTGTGGTTAAAAGTGCCTTCCTTTGGGGAAATAAAATCTAATCAACTCCGATCTCTTAAATATAAGCCTACATTCAATTAATAGAAAATTAAATAGTACTATTACATAAATTGTAGGAAACTAAACGCGTTTTCGATATTGTGTTCCAATTTTGTTATTTCTGTAAATTCCATAATTCTTTTTTAACTCATTTTTGTTGGACCATTCAGCTATTGTAAGAGACTCAAAAAAAAAAAATAAATAAAATATCAAAATGAACTGGGATATTTTTTTAATCTTGTAAGCTAAACATAATTTATGTTGTAAAAATTGATTTTGTTTCATCTTAATCAAGCCAATGTAAATTTCCGTGTGTCTTAGAAATACAAAAACAAATTATACATAAGTTTATGACCTTTTTTCTATTAAATCCCTAATCGCAGAATCGAAGCAAGCTCGTTTGCCCCAAACCCAACATACATTTGCACCGATCTACAAATGTAACATACATAACATCATTTAGATTCGGAATGAATCCAATGTCAATCGAGAAGCTGTACAAACATTTAATGGTGTCTTGCATGAAACCTTCCGTGGTATTTGCTATTTACAAGACATGATCATTTCTGAGCATGATTCCATATAAAAAGCCCACCCAATTTATTGTAAAAACATATCAACATGCGCTTCTTAATCGCTCTGAGCTTCACCGTCCTCGGTTGCCTCCTCCTGGCCCAGGAGGGCAGGAGTGCCTCGAGCACCACAACTACGGAAGCGGCCACTACCACTACTGCCGCGTCCAGCGACACCACCACGACCACTGCCTCCTCCAGCGTTACCACCACCACCACCGCCGCCTCCACCAGCGACACCACCACGGCGTCCTCATCATCCAGCTCCGGTTCGTCTTCGTCATCGGCTGCAGCAAAGCGGGCTCGTCGCCGCCGTTTGGCTCGGGAGCGCCGTCGCCGTCAGGAGAGAAGGCAACGTCAGTCGCGGAGGAGGCGTAGGATGGAGAAGCTGATCAAAAGGCAGCGTGTCCTGATCAACCAGCTGGAGGGATAAAGGCGATTAGAGCGTTTCAGAACTCAGTTTTAAATGCAATTTCATTCAATGTTAAATATCCTCAAGTCCACATTTTGTACCTTTTTGATTGAATTGTTAAATACATATATTAAAAGAATGAACACAAATTAAAATTGTTTTATTTTGACAAAAAAATAGTGCAATTAAAAAAATTATTTACCAATTAACCACGAAAAAATTTTCAATCTTCGTGATTATTTGTAATATATAGATATAGACTTATCCGTCCGTTTGTCCTTCTGAGTATCTGAAATTCATTAATATGACAATCCTGTTTAGACTCGAAGTTTAATTCCTTATATAAATTGTGAAGAAATCGTGGTAAATCGATGTCATAGACTTTAGACTTTATCAACGCATTAAACACATCTTCGACGGCATGCTAACATATTCACACATATGTATATTTAAATCTGCAGACAATTGGCCCTTTCCCAGCAGTTTATTATGGCCGGGAGTGAGCCTTTTGGTTGCAGCCAGGCTCTGCCGACAGCTAGGCTGGAATAAAATCAAATAAAATATTCATTTTGATCTTTGAACTGTGCATAAATATGCAGCCTCCTGCCGGAGGAGCACATAAACCACCCTTTATATCAAAATATCAATTGGAAGCGAATAAAAAAGGGTGATATACAGTGAAGCTTACTTAACTTGAATTTCCCTAGCCTAGAGAATGGAAATCCCATCAATAAAAATGATATATGAGTGTTTTATAATAGATACTTTGCAACTCGTCCTTTTAGTTTGCCAGAAAGGGTTCTAGCTAAGTGAGTTCTACTGTACTCGCACACAAAACGAGATTTGGCAAGGCACTCCATAATAGTCTTCTTACTGGCAGTAAGCCCACAAATAACAGACAAGAAAGAAGGAGGATTGATTTCTTTTGGCATGAATGAAGCCAAGGAATCATAAGTATGCCAAAGATCTGCAGGTAGGACAAGTTAATTCAGGGTTTTTGTGACTTGGTTGAGTTTAGTTTCCGTGGAATTTATGTTTAAGGAATGTCTCCAAAACAAAAGTATATATGCATTATTATTCAAAGTGATTGCCTTGTGTTGGTTAATTGCACATCTCCGATCCGAACAGTTCGCTAAGAACTCTACCACAAGAAATGGCATCCCCATATTTGTGGCCCTCAGACCACCGAAATCCTCGGGGCAATGCGAATCCCTTGGAACTACTTTATCAGATTTTCTAGCTACAAAATTGCATTTTAGAAACTTTGTCCGCATACAAGGCAAAAGAAAGAAATGCCGACGGCCAAAAGGTGAAAGTCGATAAGAAAAGGGGACAGCTTTGGCCTCTTTTATTGTGTCATATTTCCCGGACCCTTGCAATCTGCGATGCCAATTCCAAATGCGATGAGATTCATCCTTTTAGACTTCCGCCCCCCCAAAAGAAAAGTTTGCGAAATTTTTCAGCCTGATTGCTCAGAGAACTGATAAACTTAGACATGGTCTGGTTTGAAACGTTGCTCAACTCCGATAAACTTGGAAAGAAATCTTCACGTTTGTGCAGATGCTTTTTAATCCCTAATTGAAAATAAACAGCAGGCATGCAAAGATACATTTTCGGGGGACGTACTGCGCCAAAAGTGTGTGGCTGGGATTGCTTAAAATGTATGTCTCAGGTGAGCAATACAGATGTTAGCAGGTCCCCATGCTGCCCTTTAACATAGTGAAGTGATTTTAAACAGCTCCCTTCGACCGCAACATAAAATTGTCCATGTTCGAGATTTAAACAGGAGATTTATTGCCTCAAATTGGGAAGCTCTCAGCCCGAATTGTCCTGCACTGCACTAATCAACTAATTCAATATACCGGCAGTGGGGGACTCAAGCCCCATGGCAATGGGAAAGGGAATTGGTTGCCACATAACATCGGGCTCTGTGATTTATATGAAACGAGTGGGAAAGGCATAAAAAAGGCCACTCTTGTAGCAACAACATAATGCCCAATAAGAAGCAGCAAAGCAGTGACCAAAACAAAACTTGTCTTAACTGCAGTTGGAAACAAGGACAAAAACAAAAAAATTACATCCAACTGGGGAAGAGAAATGTATTGTTTAGCTTAGTTTCCCTTTTTCGTGTGTTAAACTAGAAAGCATGTCCTTTTATATTCAAACAATTTGCATATCCTTTTAGGGAAGCAAGTGTACTTAAGAAATCAACAACAATAGTTGTTGCACGCTAGGCTTCAGGGCAGGGCAGGCATTCCAACACGAAGTCCAAAGTCATTTCCCAAATTCCGGCCATAAACTAGGAAAACTAAGTATTCGGCTTGGGAAATCTATAAGTTCTCTGGAATGATTCTTATTATCTAAGATACTGTATTCTACAGGAAAGATGGAAGATGGAAATTTTCGAACCAAAAAAACTAAATTTTCCGAATTGGATTTATAAAATAAAGAAAATTGTATTTAAATTGGTAACAAAGCCGACTTAAAGCTCTAAATAATAATCAGTAAATCCTTAATATAAATGAATATATTTTTTTAAAATAAGATTTCATATATAGCTTGTAAATTTTTCTTGTTAAGAATTTTTCTGATATAAATAAATGCATAAAAATAACAAACCTAATACTATAATTCCCAACAAAAAACTCATATGAAATGTATTTGACTCATCCGTAAATTACTATTTGATTATTATATTTTTAAATAATAATGTAGTTTACGCTTTTTAAGCCTTTTTAATATAAGATTTCAGGCAGAGGAAATTACGTAAATGGGAAAGGAAGAAGATAAAATACAAGACAGTAAATAAAACATAAATAAATAAGTAAGCCCTTTAATATAATACATTTTTGCTGGGGTAAAAAGGCAAGGAGGGGATGTTAGTAGAAAGAGGTTCCCCTATTCCCTGCACTCCAGCATCGTGCTCCTCTTTAACCGGTTACCATCCAAATATACGCAGACGTTGCCAATAAGCTGCTCGAGGATTTATTAGGCAAATGGACAAATTTGACTGGCTGGCGTTAAAGTCCTGCTCAGCAGTCGGCTTGTGGCATATGTGAGGCTTCCCGAGTGGTCTATGAATAAGTCACTGAGAGAATAATACCGCGACACTGGTTTTTTTTTTACATTCTCTCCACCCGATTTGGGGTGAAATAATTTCTGTCTGTGCAGCCAGATTCAACGAAACGATGGCGAACGATGGCCATTGTTTGGAAGGAGTTGGAGCCAACATATTGATGAATGTTTTCAAAACGTTTGCATTGAACGGCAATTTTTCAAGATTTACTGTACTGCAATCCGGACGGGTCCCAGCAACCCCTTTGGAACCCAATCGAGGACGAGAAGGGCAGGAAACACAGCTGGACGAGTTAAACAATGAATTTCTTTACGGCGCTTTGTCACATTGTGTGTGCCTGTCTAATGGAGCTTAAATGGCCGTTGGCTTGACCCCTAAACTTTGCCATGGCTAAGAGAAAAGTTTCACAAGTTCAACAAAGTGAAAATAAATGCATTGTGTGGATTGGATTTACCTTTTTGCACCTCTTTTTCGGTGCGGTCTCTGGTCTCTGGTTAATTGATAAAAGTTGCTTGGGCAGATTTTGTTTTGAGATTTTTGGCCCTTGTAATTGAAATTGTACCTGGGTATGGTTATTAACATGGATTATGGAACGCTCTGCATCATTGCTTCCTCAACATAATTGTTTTAGTATGCCAAATGAAAAATTTGCCAATAACCAAATCAAAAGTTCGGCAAATCCAATCGCATAAATCATTCTAAGCGTTTTAAAATGCTCAAACTGTCATTGCCTGGATCGCAGGTCTCAAATATATTTTTATTGCAATATATTGAATATATATATTGAATATATATATTGAATATATATATTGAATAATAATTTGATGTGGTTGGCCATTTTTCACCTCCACCGAACCAATGTCAGACTATTTGAATTCAATTTGTGCCACAAATGCCGTGTGTGAAAAGTCGGGAGCAGCACGTTCAGATTTCGGCATTGATAAATGCCAAAAAAAATATATAATTGACTTTAATGGATTTAAGGGGGGATAGACAATATATATTCTCACGACCCCAATGGAAGTAGCCGACTGACTGTTTTGCTCTTTTTGGAGAAAACTTTATTTGCTTGCTGTAACATCAAAGTGACACCTTACTTAATACCGTTGAGACGCGCGACACGCGTGCTGGAAGGCTCAATCCGGGGCAGAGGGACGAGCTTAGCCGATCTCTGTATCCTAAGCGATCTTGGGCAGCATCGCAAAGATGCCGGGCTTGAGGTTGTCAACATCTTGGACGACGAACTCCCCGCCATAATGGTCGTTCATGATCAGTGTGCGCTTCTTGCTGGCATCCAGGTGCATGGCCTGCCAGATGATATCGAACTCGAGTTCGGGCAGGATGGCAGTGGTTGGGTCCTCGGGCCACCAGAACTTGTTGATGAAGTACGAGCCCTGTAACGGACGATATAAGTGAAAGCGATGCTGGAACCGATGGTGCCAGCGGTACCGTCCCTAGAACGGACCGAGAGGGTCAGGGGTCACCTGGGTCACTGCAGCTCCCCCGGCAGTCCACTTACCTTGGCGATGGGACAGGACTCGACGATATTGCCGAATTCGCGGATGAAACCGTGAACGAAACGGCCCACCGGCGACTTGTTGGCGAAGCCCATAATGCGGCACACGTTGAGAGTGGTGTTCAGAGTGGTGGTGTACAGGGGGTCCAACTTGTTGGTAATGCGCACCTCCAGGTGGATGTCCACGTCGTGCAGCTCCTGGTGCACCTCCATGGAGAAGTTCAGGTGCGGGTCGCTGGCGTCGTAGACCACCTTGTGGCTAACGTACTTCTCGTCACTCCAGAACTTGATGTCCTTGAACTTGGGTCGCATCATTTTCTGCAGGATCAGAGGATGCGGAGGGAGATCAGTAAGGGTAAGGACCTCGGGCCTTCCAGCTTTCGTAACCACAACTAACCTCGGCCAGGCTGCCATGGCAGATGGCCAGAAGGACTTGCACCAGTAGCAGAGCAGTATACAGCAACATGGTGGAACAACGTTCACTGACTTTCATCTTCGCTAGTCTCCATATTTATATGGCCCAGCGGAAAAGCTGGAACCAATTTGGACTCGATCTTATCGGATACCCAGTGAACAATGAATAATGCCTGAATGATTTTCCAAAGTCCAAGCATTTAGCTGAATTATTTCAGCATGACCAGCTGCCGGGTTCGTTGGACAGATCGATTGCCATGACAGATCGCCGACTAATGTTCGCAGCACTTTGATCCCTAATAGGGCCTGACTAATCCTAATTGTAGTTATATAAGTACTGACAAATTGAAAAATCTCCCAGTGGATAATTGGAGCAAGATGCGAGAGGTACTCATCCGTAGCTGGTGCTCTTTGGGATTGATGCTCGTGGTGATCGCTCCCATGACTGGGGCATGGGTGAGTTTTCATGGGGGTGGGATATATGTTTTGGTTTGAAGTATTTTCACTGATCAATCGCGGTAAATAGCGCTCGTTTAAGGTCATCCTCACGGATATTGATTTCGAGGCCAACGATAAAATCGTGGAGATCAAGATGGACTTGCGCAACGACTCAGGGGACTCAAGGCTCGATGTGGACATAAAAACCTTTCAGGATTTGGTGGATGTGCATTTTGTGGTGGACGTGGGTTTGGAGACGGACAAGGGAAACTTTTCGACCCTGATCAATCGTACCGTCAACTTTTGCAAGTTGATGAAGCAGCGCAACTCAGATCCTCTGCTCCGAGCCGTCTACGACGACCTACTAAAGCACGGTAACCTATTCAAGGAGTGCCCCATCCGAAGGGGATACTTCACCCTCTCCGACTACAAGGTGGACGAGGAAATGCTGCCCAGTTTCCTACCGGAGGCAAAGTTCCGGTTCGGTCTGTTAATCCTCACGCCCAAAAACGAGATGATCGTTCGGTGTACAGTCTACGGCCGCATCGACAAGTCCAAGGGCTTTGACAATCTCAAGCGATTCAGCCTGGGCTGATATCCCCTGGGGTCCTGCTGCCCAATAAAGATTCATTGTGCTTCCAAGACGGTTGTGTTTTAGTATGCAAAATGCTTTTGTCGACGCACGATTGACGTCGTCATTGTCGCCTCCACATCCCCACCACATCGAGTCTGCCCGCTCGACGACGAAATTCGCATGTTTACTCGACGGTGACAAGCTGTCTGCAGGAGCCATCAGCAGCGCAATTGATGACGACGATAATGGCAATGGATGGGTAGTTGCCTGATGAGCAGCAGACGACAATGATTTAGAGAGTGTGTGTGCCGGAGTGGAGAACCTGCTGCATATGCTGGTAAGGTGATATTCCGGGCGCAATTTAAGAGTACATATTTGGTATATATTTTTACTCCCTCGGGTAGATTCTGTTCCGACCGCTCCAAGCTTCAAAGGTTCAAAGGGCCTCGGGGAACACTTCTCCACTATCCGCGCCTCTCTCATTAAGGATGCACTTCACATCGCGGGTGGAGACTCGTTGACAGCAGGTAAAGTAGCGTCAAGCCAATGACTCACTGAGCAAATAAAACAAAATTGTACCCACACGACATATCTAAACGAATTTCGCTATAACGCCAATAAATCTTGGGTAGAAAAGTGCAATAACTTAGAAAAGAGCGGCTTCTTTGAAAGCCCATTAATGTATATATTATTTGGGGGCGTGATCTTGGAGCGTGAGAACAAGAATAATGAATAATTGTTACGAAACTGAGCGAACGGTAACTCCTACAATCTCCCCAGGAATATATCTGTTTAATTGTTTTAAATGGCGAATAAAGTTTTACAAGTTCCTTGCTCATGTGCCTGACGCAGTTCATCCGTTTCCTCACGTCCAACGCGATTCGTTGGCAATTTTCGTTGCTGTTGTATTGTCCAAATTAAATTTGTTATATAAAAATGTTAATTTTTTTTTGTCGCTGTCCCACTCTGATGCATTCGTTTTTGATGATTCTTTTTATTGTATACGCATTTTAATTATCGACATTTGAGTGACTTTTATTGAATTTATGTTATTTTGTTCGATTCACCTTCTCGGCTTGTCGAATTCTGGCTCTAGCAAATTAATTTATGGTTTGCGGGTTTTTTTTACTGGCCGACATCCATTGCCATTTACACTGGGCAGCAGGTAGCCAATAATAGTAAAAATTTAATTTTATTATGCATATACTTATTAAAGAACATTTGGTAGAGTAATATTTATGATTAAATGGCTAACTATTAAGAAATATATGTCGCAAACTTTCAGTGTAAATTTAAATAGCTTTTGTTGGCTAGTGTTATAAAACAACATAGTCGCAAATCAGGCTTTTGGGCTATGAGATCAAGAGTGAGAGAGGGAGACTTTATGGTGGGCTTAATTTTTTATTCCCATCATGTACTCAAATAAAACTTTTCTCTCTATTCGCCAAAAACCGATTGAAATCCGTTTCTAAATTGCATTTAAATAGAGCTCTTCTGGAATAACCGGCACAAACATTATGCGTATTAATAAAACAAAACAAAAAGTGAAGATAATCCGAGACTTGATCAGAGAAATTAATTGGATATGCTAATCGATCATATATGTAGAGGAAAGAATAATGATGAGCCGCCCATGAATGGCAAATAGAATTGAAAGATGATGTCTGGTTATAGATTGGTAGATACTCGTATAATGAAAGACCGCTCCCAGTTATGATTGGCTGAGTTCGTTGACCTGCCCCCCATGTGTGACCGTAAGGCGGAGGTTCCTCCCATGATTATATCATAACTGTTTAAACGTTATCTACGTGAGTCCAACACTCCGGCGACGCCTTCCACATTTTAATTGGGTCTCGGCAAGACCTTAACCTTAAATCCAAGAGCGGCCGATCTCCATTCTGTGGGTTAGAAAAGTCGGAGCCCGATTTTCATTCGCTTAGAGGCGATCTGCAATCGCCAACTTCTGGCCCGCACACAATTGGAATGCAAATGTTGGACAGTCGAAAGGGTTTCAGACTTTATTCGAAGTGTGTCTCTGAGTGTATTTGAAGTTATTGCATGAATTGTGAATTTAGCTGGGCCCCGGGTTCAAAGCCTTTGCGAAAAACTTTCTCCTCCTCCTATAGATTTAAGTGAATTTAAAGCGAATGCCGTGGGACAATGTTTGCTCAACTATGAAAATCCACTTACAAAAATTAAGTTAACTGCACTGTGAATAGGGGGGACGGGGACCGGGGGCCGGGGTCTGGGAAAATTAATTCTTATTAATCCAGGCCGGCCGGGCAAATAAAGGATGGGGGCATAAGTAGCATAGCTGACAGACAATTGGCAAACAAACAGATTGCCAAAAATAACAGTCTACGACAGCGAATACCAGTTTTTCGTCTGCGAGTTCGATGAAGTTCTCTGTCTTTTCCTGAGATTCGTCTTGATATTTGCACTTGTGAAGCATCTGCCAGCTAAGAGTTAATTTTCTCAGCCACGAGCTCAGACATCCATCATGAAGGGCTCGGCAAAAAAGCAAAGCTGATCAAATTTTGCAAGCACTTAATTTCTTGGGATAAAGTAATAACTTGGGCTTTGTTATTGGAGCGCCCCGGCCAATGGCACCTTGTATACTTTTAAATTACAAATAAAGATATGACTTAAATTGAGAGAATTTATTTGTTCCTGTACACAAATGCTATGCTTTTTTGAATGCCGCCGGTGACGTCTCACTTATTGCAATTGCCACAAATTTTTACATAAATTTACTGAGGGGCTCCTCTGAAATCCTCCTGCTAGTTCTAGTTCCCTTTATATTCTCGCATTATGCAAGGGCCGTAAGCATTTTCCCTCTTTTTATGAGTTTTTTTTTTTTGGTTAGCTTTCTGTTCGAATAGGTCTTTGCGAGTTTGGAATCCACTTTCAATGGTTTGGGGCTCTGCCTTTGGCTTTCTGGAGGTTTACATATTGCTCATTTTGTCGTCGAGGGAGGAGCGAAGGGCGGAGCAGGGACCGACTTCCTTTTTTTCATGCCACTGTCTGTTGAAGTGTAAATATTTTCCCAAAAGGTGTAAATAAAATCTTGTAAATCTATGGCAATGCCGCTGGCTTTTTTTGTGCTCCTCCGGCTCCACCTGTTTTCCGCCCCGGAAGTCTGCTAAGCTGCTGCCGTTCCTTGATTGTTTTTCCGTTCGCGATCCAATGGAGTATGTCAACAAATTTGGGAAAATAAGCTGAAATCTTTTAGAATATTGATGGGGCTCGATGCGCGCTGGTTTGGCGTCCCTTTCACTTCGATCTGAATAGAGCTGAATGACCAGCATTGACCAGCAATTAAGCATAATAACCACGCCATCGATTTACCTCGAAACTATGTTTGTTTTTACGACACTTCCATTTGTGCGGTGGGTTGCAAATTGGTATCGGATTGTCATATGTATTCTCCACCCATGCGTATACAAAATAAAAACCAATATACCAAATCAACCTTACTGTCTAGAATTAAAAACTATGTCTATTCATAGGGGAGAGTACTTTAAAAATTTAATACAGAGGATTTAAAAACAAATCTATAGCGATTTATTTTAAAATGATTTAAGGTTATAAGCTGGGAAGGTGGATTTTAAATCGAATACCTTGCTTTTTGAAATCCCATCAACTGTGAATAAATTTTAGCTATCAAGTTGCTGTAACTTGTTGTAATGGAATCTGAATTATTTTTAACCTTGACCAATAGAACCCATGGAAACAAAAGTTTCCCAACTTTCCATAAATGAGAATCAATAAATTAAATTACAGTTTTTTCTGTTCGCCTGGTGCAAGTACCATTCTTAAATTCCATTCAAATTCAAATTCATTCAAAATTCGTACCAGATCAATTGTGATTAATAGTTAAGAGATATTTAGTTAAGTATGTAGGCCTGCCATTTATAAATCTGACTTGAATTCAGAAAGTTGTGAGCTAAAAAGTAATCACTTATTCGGAAATAGTTCATAGTTTATATAATAAATGAGTCATTGAGTCATTAATTCTTAGTTTTTTTTTTAGTATAACTAATTTTAGAAAAATATTCTTTTCATAGTCATTAAAGCTGATTTTTAGAAATCGTCTATATCTTAAAAGCTGCCGTATAGAAGATCGAACGGTCTTGGGGCTGGTCTGCAAGAGTATCGTAAGCTTCGGACCCTGAAGATAGTTTTCCTTTCTTTTTTCTTATTTATTTTCTCTGTAAATAATTCGAACTGGAAACTGTACACAATAGTTGGGGGAAGGACTATATCCTTTCGCTATACTAACGCCCAATTAGATGTGATAAATTAATTACAACGTTCACTGCTACTTGCCAATTAATGAAAATATAATTTAAAATTAAATGCCATCACTAGACAAGGGGGTTAATTTTCGTATAATGCAGCGCTCTACCAAAACCAGCAACAACAAATTAAAAATGTGCCACATAGGAGGGCAAGAGCTTTAAAGCCTGAATAATACGAATTTATGGCCAAATAATTGCAATCTCATTAGGACACTCGACCGGCAAACCGAAACACGGACATGACACCAGCTCCGACCGGGCCAATTTGCCGTGTTAAAATAAATATTCGCATTTTGTAAAATATTTAACAATAATTGAGCGTAAAATAATCGCCCAGCCACGAGCAACGCCTCCCAGCGAAGATAAAGCCCTGCAACGACCCAACCACGGTCAGCTCCGATACTGTGCTCCCAGTCTGCAACATCCTGCATCCTGCATCCTGCGTCCTGCATTTAAAAGCATCCCGGACTCAGCTCCCAAAGGCCGAGTGCGTTAATTGCAGTTGCCGTTGCACAGGACACGGATTGCGGCGACAGCGACAATTGTAATTAAATAGACACCACACATGAACCTCGCCGCACTTGCTCCTCTCCGCAGCTTGTGGGGTGGACTGGGAGGCTAAAGGACGATGGCGATGGCGAGTGCGAGTACGAGTGCGAACAGTGGCTTGTGTGGAGTGCCGGGATAAGCATTATCTTGGGATTTTAAGGTCGAATGTCAAAAGCGAAGATAATTATTTTGAGATGCGTATTTAGTGCAAATGTGCATTAAAATATATATGTACATATATATAAAATTTATCTTAATTTGATAATGTAAATGTAAAGGGGTTTGTTCTGTTAAATACACTCCTTAGATTGTCGTTGTCAAATCAATTATTTATTTGTAAATAAAAAGAGTTTGACACAGGTAACATTAATTTTATTATTTATTTCAGTTCATAAATATAAATTTATATCGTTTGTTTTATTTTTTTAGTGTCTAACTATTATTTCCTAAATTAATAAATAATCTGTAGGATTTGCTGGTCGGATTTAAATAAAACACAATTAAAAACACTTGTCACTCAAATAATAATTATCTGTTTTAGGTTATAAATGTATTAATCGAATTCCTTGAAAACGGCCATTTAATCAGTACTTGGTGCACAGTGTGATACTATCAGTTTGTTAGTTTATATAGTTTTCTTGTTTTATAGTCAAACATTTTGGCCATGGAGGTGTACCGTGTTTTTAACGTTAACAAACAATTGGCTTACTTAAGAAAATGTTTTGAAAAAAGATCGATAACAGGTAGTAAGCAGTCTTTAGAAATCACTATTTAATGACTATTTTAATCTATTACAAAATTTAAAAAAAATCTGAAACTGTAATCTGTCATAGGAACATTGGAATAATATGGGACATGGGGGTTTTCAGGATAATTAATATTTGATAGATAAAATTAACGATACTTACAAACGATCGAACGCTTTGTGGACAAACGGGGGAGCGAGGATATTCTAAGCATGGGAACGCGAAGCTAGCCTTCAGTTCTTATTATTGAAATAAAAAGTTTATTTAGGGCATACTTTTATGAGGTCGCTGTTTAGAAATTTCCTGTATACTTTCAGGCCAAACTAATAGGTGCGACCGCCAAAGTCCGGCGCTCCAATGAGAGCAACCTGAGGGGCAACCCAATGACCTGGGGCGCAGAAGCTGATGCACAGTCACCGCAAATATTGAACAACAATGGCTGGGAATATTGAAATACTTTCGTCTCTGTCGACTGTTTCCGCACTTTGGGCCCGCGCACGGCACTTCGGTATAGTTTTTGCCTTCGTATTTGTCTTTTGGCTTTAACCGCTTTGCCATTGTCGGACTGGGCTCTCTTATCCAGCAAAAACCCTTTCCATTTCTCCCTCGACTCCTGTTGTCTGTTTACCTTGTGTGCAAACTGCATTTTGGGTCTTTGGTCCGGGAGTCAGCAAATTTATTGCAATCACGCACGGGATTTGTCGCTTGGCTTTGGCAGTCTCCAATCCTAACAAAAAAAGCATTGCAAGAGGGGAACGGGGCAGGGAGGAAAGCAGTGAAATAACCACAAACCGCAGAATGTTGTAACTAAAAGGCCGAAATCGCATGGCGCATTAAATTTAAACTAATTGTGCGGCATTTGTATTGGTTGCCGCTGCGCCAAACACTTTAATTGCGGATGCAGCATCGGTTCTGCAGCAACAACAGCAGGGCCAACAAATTATGGGGCAGGTCACAAAGCAAATGGCCTGCACTGAAACAAAATTTAATAAAATTTTGAATTAGTAGATGATCTGATGATCTGACAGACCACAGACATTTTTTAAATATGGAATTTGAATTTTCAAAAATTTGAAATATTAAATTTTTTCCACATGTTTTAAAATATTGTTTTTGGTAAAAAATGTTTTTTTTTCAGAATTTTTAATTTTATATGTTCAAACGCAACCCAACATACTCTAAGTTATAAATCTAATCCTTATAAATACTAAAAAATATGATGTTAAGATGACCAACATGACAGGCCCAAGAGTATGCAGTTAAATTTTGTGTACTTACCTTACGATTTATAAAAACAAGACCAAAATTTTGTCAATTCTGAAATAAAATGAAATTTAAAACTGTCGAAAATTTGGCAACATAAAAAAAAATCGTTTCTTTCTGTGTACAAAATGCATGCGTAAAAAATGAAAATTAATTTGGGGTCTAGGTCTGTTTTTGCGGCAATTAATTTCTTTATTTCCCGTTCTGGACATTGCCATATGTGCGGTTACCCACCGCCGGAGTCCCTCCCCTCCCCCCCTGCTCTCCACGCTTTTCAGCTTACGGCTTTATTGCGGCGAATGCAATTGTAATGCAAGAGGACTGTGCACTTTTTATCGAGACCGGCGACGTTGCTACCATTTGCCGACTGTCTCTGCAGTGACGTCTATCCTGATATATTCTCCAGAAAATGGCTGGACAATGTCTGCCGAAGGTGCCGCCATTAGTTTTTGCTTGTACTGCTGCCGGGCTAGACGAGGGCCGAGGACCGAGGGCTAAGACAACAGTTGAACGACATTAATGCCGGGAGAGAAGGCTGAAAGGCTTTTCGCCGTTCGAGTTGGCTAGCATGTCTGTGGCTAACTTAAAAGGGGTCACTTGAAATTTCCAGCACACTTTATTGGTCGAACTATTGCATTACTTTTCTACTTTCCCGCTTTCCCCGCATCTCTGTTGACCTATGGCTAACCCTCTCATTTGGGCTTCGGCCTGGCCTTCCCGTACAGCTGTTCCGGGGTGGGAATATCGCTCACGAAATAGTTGGCCGGAATAAAGTGGAATATCTTCTTCAGCACGTCCAGCAGGATGTCCTCGATGGTCTGGGTGATGACCGTGTACAAGGCATCGGCCAGCATCCGCCAGTTGTCGTTAAAGAACTTGTTGGTGCTGTCCTCTGAGGTCAAGGATTGGTTAGGAAAGGCGTTAAAGGTGTGTAGTAGTCCCGAGCGGGGCATGTACTCACCCAGTTGCTTGTTGCCATTGAACAGGTTGGAGAAGTATGACTTCAGACCATCCATCTTGAAGTCCACGTGCAGGCTGGTGACATTGTAGAACGTAAACCCACCTTTCGAGTAGAGCCGCGTCTTCGTGTGCATCGTCACGGTCATGTTCTGCGCGTCCAGGAACACCTGGCCCTTTCCATTCAGCGGAATGAGCAGGATGCGGCCGAAAAGGCTGTAGTCACCCTGCAGCTTCATCTCTGGCAGTGTGAAAGTGGTTTTCCAGCTGTAGTCCTTCTTGAAGACCCTGAAAAAGTGAGATCCTTATACTGAAAGAAGGCTCTATCCTGGACCTAACTCACTGACTCTCCAGCACGTGCGTGTGGCCAAAACCGACAATCTTAATGTTGGACAGCTCAACCTTGAGGTTGATCGCGTTGCTGTTGCCCTGACTGATTCGGATGCGGTTCAGGTAAAAGGGATCGAAGCTCTTGATGCTGGTGAGGCCGGGAATGCCTGCGAATCGATAAACAGACTCAACAACGATCCTCCTCCCACATGACTCTTCTCACCATCGTTGAGCTTGTCGAAGAGCTGCTGGATGCTGTGGGTCGAGCAGTTGACAAAGTCCTTATCCGCTATCCTACACTCTTTGATGTAATCTGCTGCGGTTCGAGTAGAATTTTCAGTTCAATTTAATTCAGTTCGATTTGAGACAGAGTGCGAGTAAGGTAACACACAAAAAAACACACAAAAATGCAGAGAAATAAATCTGGTTTAGTGGTGCAATATTTTTAGCGGATGAAATGGCGAGCTCTAAGTGGGTTAGTCACATTTGTGTGTGTCGGGTGTTAGGATGCCAAAACAACTTGAATGTTTGCGATGCATATGAGTGCATATAGCCCGATCTCTGTATTCGATTTTGATACAACGATTACACTTACGCGGCTCCGTCAGAAATCCATCATCGCCTCGAACCATCCAAATGCCGAATGCCACCAGCAGCAGCAGCACAATCTGTTCCAAGAGCACCCCCATCTCTCGCCGAACGCGCTATTCGTCGGATTGCGTATCTGCGGTCAATATTTGAGATACAACCAAACACACCTGCTCAATGCCGACCAACGTCAACGAGCAGCAAATGAAAACTGAATGAAAAACCACTTACGGTTTCCATATTTTCAGTGCGGCTTTCGTTGGCGGGAAAACTTGATTTGAGTGGCTTGCGAAAATTTCGCAATCGGCTAGTTGGCCAACTGCTTGTCCGCCCAGAGAACAGTAGTCCGCAGCTGAGCTGCGGCCCCAGTCAAATGGTTGTTGCCAGTCCAAGCAACTTCCAATTTCGTCATCGTCGTCATCGATCGCTCGCTCGCATCGCTTTTGTTCAGATCGCATTGCAGCCATGCCACAGGGAAACTCGGTGAAACGAATCCAAGACGATATATCTTGAATGACCACAACTAGCCCCAATTGTCGCCTATAGCCGGAGTTGACACTTGGCAACTTGTTGCAATGCATAACACTCGGTGGTTGTTCTATTGCCGCTAAGGAAACTTAGGCTAAGAGCTTTATTAACTTGAAGTTGGAAAATGGTCAGTGTACGGTTTTGGTTCGCTTTTTCTAAACAAGAAGTATTGTCAATGCCAACAAATACATATTCTTAATTAATTGGGCAGACTAAAATCTAAGTCAGAGCAGTTTAAAAGCTGTCAAAATAAAAATTAACCCGAAACTCTTAAATGTGCTTATGGCGACAGGAAAACTTAAATCAAGTTTAATTTAAATCATTAAAACATTTTTCACATATTTTAATGGTAAATTTCGTACAATTTTCAGTTCTGTTAGAGGCTTAATGCAATGCTGATAACTATGAAGATATCTCAGACATCTAATTTATAATGAATATTAATCGAAAAAGCTGGTGTTTAGTAGATTAATTAGAGTTTTTAGAGTTTTTGTGAAAAAAAGAATTTCAGCAGCTACATTTAATTTTTACTTTAAGTATCTGAACTATGATTTACAAAAGTGTGAACAAAAAGTTAAACCTCATTTATTTGCTGGTATTATTTCCACTTCCAGAACTAATACTTAACTTTGACACGATCAGAAAGATACTATAAAAGATTGTGAGAGACCTGATTAAAGCGTCCTTCAGCCATACATAATTGTACCTGAAGTTTAGCTTTAAATTCATTCCGAAGACAGGCTTCCCAAGCAGCATATCCCATAAAATTTCTGTGCAAGTTAATTTGCATGAAGTGGTGGGGCAATCAGAAAAAGGGCAGCGAGACAAATAAAGGAGCAACCAGTGAGAGGATTCCCTAGCAGGGACAGAGCAAATATTAATCCGCAAAAAGGAATTGTCACAAATTGTGTGTCGGGGCTTTGCTTTTTCCGTGCTAGCAGCGTAGCCGTTGTCCCTTTTCGAAGGGGTCTCATGGCCAATAAGCCAACATCCCCCTTTTGGCCAGGCTGCTGCCTTTGCAGTTTCCTGTCCTATCTGGTCTCTTTGGTCCCTTATTTCTGTTGGGACAACAACAGCTGCAGCCGGAGGAAAAAGGACAAAAGGATTCCGTAATTGCGTAGAGTGGGATTGAGCCTGGACCGGGATCGCTGATTGTTTCAAATCGCAAGTTTGGCTTACCTTTTTGGGAATTAATTTGCCAAATAAACGCTGACAAAATGCAGGCAACTGGACAAGGACAAAGCCAGGATGGCTAGTCATGGCCAGAGATCCAACTAATAGGATTTTGATGATAGTTGTGCTGCCGTGCTTCCTTCTTCTTTTTTTTTGCTCAGCACTGCACTGTGTGGTCATAATCAATTTTTGTCTATTTTTCCCATCCCACTGGCCGAGCCCCCTTTCTGCGCCCCCCTTCTCTGCCACTGAGATGATTGCAGCTCATGACCCATGAAATGAGTTTTGCCATGTGTGAGCGAGGTGCGATGGGGAGCAAGTGCGAACCGAAATGGCCAAAAGAACTGCCAACTGAGCCGCAAAACCAAAATCTGTGGCGCATTTTGTATTCATGACTTTCCCTCTTTCTCCCTTGCAAACATAAATGTCAGGGATGCGAGCAGCGGCTCAGCAATCATAAACTTCTGAAAATAGTTCCACCTAATATAAAGAAACAAGTAATTTACATGTGAAGTTAGTAGAAAGCGGTAACATACAATTTTAATTTAATAAATAAATTTAATAAAAATTCATTTAAAAAATATAATGCATATTATCTTAATATTATGAAAACAAATATTACATTTTTATGTTAGTTCTTGGTTCTTGTTTGTATATCCGAAAGTTTAATAGGGAAAAAAGTTTCGGCTTATAAGAAATAAACAAACATCGTCAACCATTTTTATCGAAAATATGTTAATTAATATTTGACCGAATAATTGTTTTTATTTATACTTCGAAGGTGGGATATTTTTTGAGATGATAATGCCGCCCTGATGAAATCAATTCTCATCATATTTTCCCCAGCTATTTCTCATGTCCTCTCTTGGTGTCTGAGATTGTGGTGGCATTATAATTAATTTCAGTGGCTCAAATATGTACATTTTTGATTACGAGAGCAGTAAACAAAAAACTTCAAATAATATGCTTAAAAATATTATGCATACGCACTGTTGGCGAGTACATGTTGCCCTAGAAACGGGCTCGGTCCCCACTAAGCGGCTTAAACTGACAGGCTTTCACGGTAGGAAATCGTACTTGAAGGGAGCTTAGAGGTGGACCAGGCAGGAGCCGGACCGTAGTTCACATTCATAGCATGTGTGTCCATGTCCATGTCCAGTCGCGGTCGGGTTGAGTTCATCAACTGAACTGCAACTTTGACTTGTTATAACCGGGGGAAACTTTTGGTTCCCTTGTCGTCCGTCGCTGGAGTTTTTTATTCGCGACTTTTTGACTTTAACTTTCAATGAAATTCCATAATAGTTTTTGCTGGGCGCTGGCCAGCTAACTTTGCATAGATTAACTGCAAACTGAATACAAATATAAAAAAAAAATGGATGAAACGATGGAGGGAAAAGTTTCTTGCGGCATACCACAGTACTAGACTTTTGGCGGATTATTTAATTAGCGCTTAGCGAGAAAAACTTTTACTTAGTCCTTAATTAATTATTCTTACTGGTCTTACTTCCTTAAATTTCATTATATTTATCTATTTCTATGATACTTTTGATACATTATACACGTAGTTATTTCCATTGTATTGAAAAAAGAGATGTACATATTTTTCAGAAGATGATTTGATCCTTTGATCTCTATTTCATGGGGATATTAGCACTTTAGGTAAGCTCATCCGAATATCTTAAAACCTTGTCTGATCTAGAATGATGTTTTTAGAACAAAGGGTACAAGTAGAGATCATAATGTTCTTAGTTGTTAACATATTTCATTTGCATTTCATTTTGAAGGCAAAGATGTTTGGCAGGAATCGAAGCCCAACTGAAAATTTACAATTAGAGTGCTTCCTTTTATACTAAAATAATGTTACATATAAACTTATGAGATTATTATAACAAAATGTAACTTAACTTAACTTAAACTTAATGTCATCTTTATATTATTATCATTTTGTAGCAAAAAATAAATTAAAACAAAGTAAATAATTCTTTAAGGTTTGATTTCAAATGATTTCTCATTTGTGATATAGGTATGCAGACTAAAAGTATGCTAAGGTTATGCAATTGTCACATATTAATGGTAAATACGTATTTACAAACATAATGCCTACATTCGGGGATAAATGCCTTTAAGGTTAAATATAGGATTGTTGAAATTGTATTTATATGTCAATATTGATTTACCATATGTAGGCATCAATGTTTTTATGGTAGAATATATATATATATATATATATTGGTAAGAATAGGCAATTAAAAATAGGTATTTTGAAATATTAGCTATTATCCTAAAAAATAGCGAATCATTCACATGACAACTTGGTGATGAACTGTTGATTTAGCTGTTTTGATTTACTACATGCAACAAAAAGATTGTTTAACTCCTAAGCTTAAAAATTGAAACAGATTGTGAGTATCTGAAGAAGAAATATATATACATCTTTTTTTTATGGTTTCCGAATATCAAATTTATGGGAATACTGGCAAAAAAGATTACTAATCTAGGGTCATTTTGAAATGATATTAATGTCGGACACTAAGTATCTTTTTAAAAGAACGCTATTTATCCACCATTCAAGATAATGTAAACTTAACGATTTTAGGTAGGGGTTTAAAAAAAATCCGATCAAGCAAATACCTCAAAAAGTAAAGATACAGTTTTGCTTAGATTGATTGAAACATATTAAGAGCTTTATCGAAATTGTTGGGAAAATGTTTAGAAACGCGTATCTCAATGTGTGTCCTGTCAGCAAGTTAAGCTCTTATAATAAATACCCAAAACTTAGTTCAAACACAACATAAGCTATTGCAGATATTATTTTGGCGATATATCGCTAAATCAATAATTTCAAACTGATGTTATAAAATTTTTATTTGTAATTGTAAAAATGGTTGAATCTCAATTTCAAAATAAAATGCTTTAAAAATGGTTCGAATATGTAATTAGACAATATTTTTATAGAATTCTAGATAAGCATGTGTGTTTTCTTGTAAACTAGACTCAGCTTAGACTGTATCTGACTTTTTTAGTCTGAATGCCCGGAACCGGCCAAAACCAAATTAAAGGAGGTCCTATTCTCAAGGCTTATGTCAAGGGGCTTGAATGCTCCCAGAGAAGGCGAAGTTTAAGCGAAGCCCTTCGCAGATAAAGTTTGTTTCATGATTTGGCACCTGCAATTCTTTATTTTTTGATTAAAGGTTCGTGAAGCCATCAGTGAAATACTCGATTTAAGAGTTTTTTCATCTGATTTATTGCACAAAGACTTACCACAGACTGTACTTGAAAAGCGCATCGTTTGGCTTTTAAAGAGACACTACGAATAAATGACCCTCCAGTCTTCACCCCATTTGTATCCATTTGTCTATCTATGGCAGCCATCGACATCATCATCAGCCCATGCCTGGCCCGCATATACATAGATACTTTGTCTAGCATTTCAATTGGCAAACACACTTGAGCTCTGGGAGCTACATGGGTTTAGAGTCGAGTAGAGTTGGGAGAAAGAAAGCATGCCACACACGAGGCTAAAGTAAACAACAACCCCGAATCGCGTTCAGGACCACGGCAGAAACCAAAAGCGTTTCATCTACTTCAGAGCTCTAATAGCAACAACAGCGCAAGGAGCAGCAAAGTGTGATTTTCGAAAATGGCAAAAGTATGTTTTCCAAATCTGACTTTTCAAGGCCAACAAACTCTTGGAGAATGGCCGGAATGGGGAACGACGGCGGCGTAAGAGCAATGCAAACTTTGACGCAGTTTTAGCCTGTTTTTTGGCCAAATTGTCGCCTTGCGACGTCTGAATGTTAGATGTTGATTTTTAAAATTATTTGTCAGGGTTTTCCCAAAATGATGATGCATGTCTTGCCCCCCGCCGTCTGGAGTTGGCGATGATGACTTCGGCACGACTTAAAATAAATACACACAGCCCAAATAAGGACACATATAAGGTATATCACAATGTGTGTCCTGTCAGCAATTTAAGCTGTTGTTGGTGTTTATTCAAAACTTTGCCGGTAGGGCCTGTCTTGGCCCTGTCCGCCATCTGCATAGTTCAACTTGATCCCTTCAGCCGAACGGATTCGTAGAGCACACAACTAATAGGTTTTCTTTGGGCCCAGACTAAGTCAAAGTCTTCTATTTGGTCTGGAAAAATTTACCATGAATTCTTGTTGTTTTTCTATTTGAAGCCAGATTTGCCTAACTCGGCTTTTGTTTGCCGTAAAACTTTACAGACTTACTAAGACGATATTCGATACATGAAACAGTATACACTAGTTGCCACTATTTTTGTGGGCTTATTTGTTTGGCAGCTAGATAGTAAACATAAAGATCCCATCTGGAACCAATAACTATTTAACGCATAATTTGTGGGTGCAAGAATTCAAAAAGTTATCCCCAGTTTTCAGGGGTCTGCCAATTAAACTGGGACATTGTAACAATATGTATTTTTTCCAACAAGGTGACGGAACAAATTAATTGAATTTAGTTTGATAATTAATGTAATCAGTTTTCGCCACAAAACTATTGTAACTGCCATAAAAAGTTAAGTTTGTTTTAAAATTTGTTACCACGCCTCTGCCAGCTCACACTGCAGAAAAAAACAAGCTGAAATAGCAGAAAATGTTATTACTAAAGAGGTTGGCATTATATAGAATACTACAAAAATTGAAAAAAATAAATGACAACGAATTTTGTTTAGTCTGCAGTTGATATGCGCACAAAATACGGAATGAAAATTTTCAACAACGAAATACGCACAAAATTTTCTTTGGTTTGGCAACGAAAATTTTGTGCTGAGCGCGGGAAAATTAATTAAAATATTCTCCTGTAACTGCCAAGCGCCGTCGGAGCATAACTGAATTTTAATTGAACGCAATCAATGCGAATTTATGAAAGCTCATAACCCTCCCACTGGCTCCTGGCCTCCTGGCCTCCTGGCCCTCTTAAAACCAACCTACCCAACCAACTGCAGGCATCCGGCAGGTTCCGGCAGTGCAAAGGGTCTATGGAAATTGGCGTTAATTTGTCTGACGAGAAAATATTGAAAAGAAAAATCAACTTTACCTTTCGGATTTCAATTGAACTGCGAAGGGTTACACGGGGGACGTAATTAAATGCATGGAATTCGCTTTAGGACAGTTGGACGGGAGTTGAGTTTTAATAGAAAGGAAATAGGAAAGGGCTTACCCATTTCGGCAATCCCATTGCATATTTATGCGTAATAAGAGGTTTCCAACCATCTTAGAGACATTTATTAAGAGAATAGAATATCACAGTTTTGGGAGGGTTGCATGTGCAAATGCAATTAAATAAATTTAAATTCCATCCCATCTCGCACACCTCGAGGACCCTCGAAGTGTTTATTCAGATTCTGGAGATAGTAGTGCATAGGGCATAAAAATAAATTCAGAGTCCGGAGCAGACACAGCAGCGGCAGTCAACTCGAAATGAAATAAATCGAGTAAAATCAGTGTGACAGGAGGAAACAATTTAAGCATGTTGGATAGGATAAGCCTCTGGAGGGCTCCGCGCCGCATTGGGTGGCAAGGTGTCGGTGACACTGCGGTAGTTCGGCTGGGCACTGCACAAGGGGGCTTACACACAGTTTGCCAGCGAGACAGTGTCGTAGATATTTCCGGCAAAACGGATTTGCAGAGCCAAACGAACCGAAAAGCGTACACGACATGAGGCGAGATGAGCGGCGGAGGATGAAATGTTCTAATGCAATTGTTGCATGTGCGTGTGCTTCAATCTGCGCGTATGTGCATCTGTATCTGTAGCTGTAGCTGTATCTGTATCTCGCATATGCAGTCTTGTAAGCATGCACGCATCTCTCTGTTGGTGTAATTGATTTTATCGGTCATGTTAATTTTGATTAAATATGCAAATCGACGATACAAATTCTCATTTGTCGCCCAATCGCCGGGGGGAGAGATGCCAACGTGAGACCAGATTAACTGGATGGTGTGGCCCTGGCTGAGGACTGGGCCCCTCACAGAGAGTTCGTTAGGTTGATCCGGAAGCTTTAAAATTTGGTATTCCAATAAAATAAAGTACTAGATCCCTTTTAAAAGAGTTTGGTACATATTGATGATCCTAAAAGAGGATCTTGACTGTTGGATGTAATTTCGATGGTCTGGTAACAAAGAAACCTGTTTTAAAAATGAGTGCTTCCATTTCGGAACATTTCTTGAAGGTAATGTATAATGTATAATGTGAATAATGTAATTATTTTATTTAAGACTTGACTATTTTGAACGATCCTGAACGTTCGATCCCTATATAATGCTGCTGCCATAGAAACGATGGAAAAATCAACGTCATTAAAAATAAATCTGGTGTTTACCCAGATAAGTAATTCATCGTTAAAAAAAGAGCTCCATAATGGATGAATTAAATTACATATTTTATGATTGTCAAATTTATAAATAATACAAACTTTTACAAAATCGAAACACTTTGTTGTCAGACAAGCGGAGAGCAACTGTTCTCTAAGGAATTTCTAAGCTTGGGGCCTTCCTTTTTTTGTTTTTAAACAATTTTTTATAAAATTAAACCCTATATATATTATCCTATCCTTGCGGCTTGAATTATGAAATTCTTTTTATTACAATACTTTTTTTTTATGATTGTAATAATTGTACAATCATACATATCGAAATTCGTTGATTGCGAATATGGATCCCTTGGTATTATTCATAAAGATCGCCTCTTAATGTGGTATGTAATTAGCAAGGGTAATCAAAACTTCGGTTCCCGCCGGTATATTGCAAGTTAAAATATATTTTCCGAGTTCCTGGTCGACCCACGGTGCACCCTTGTGATTTGAGAGCCAGAGCTTTCCTGTGGGCCCCATTGACAGTTATTATGTTAGGTATTATCTCGTTATTTATGCAGCAGATGACAAATGCAATTTGTTGTTTGCACAACGAACCTGGGCCGTGGACCATGGAGCCCTGCAGCTGGCAGGCAGCCCCGAGAATGGATGCAGGCACATGATAATTTCCAATCATTTGAATAATCTTCCCCGGCACCCTCTCCCCGATGGCCGTACTTCGATGTCCGTGCTAGCTGCGAAAATATTAGCTTAAGAAAATGTCTAACGAGCTCTACGTGCTGCGGCATTCCAAAGGGTTTGCCACCCCCCAACTGTCCATTTACCTTCCTGGTCTGGTCTGGTCTGGTGCTTAGATTCATGGACATGGGACATGGGGCATGGGCATGGGGCTTGGGTGAGGGCGTTGGTTGACTTCGTGCGGTTTTTGTGAATTGATTAAAATTGCCGGTCAAATGCGAAATTGACACATGAGATGCATGGACAATTAGCAAATCCGGGGGAGTGAGGCGAGTCTTCGATAGCCTGGGATAGTCTCGTTTGCCGCAGAGTTGATTTGAATGGTTACACTCTCTGACCTTTGGCCAGGCCCTCGACAAGGGCCCCTCGTTCCCAGTCGAGGCCCCGTCGCCTATCTTTACTCGGGGTGCATAAGTTGTTTGCCTATGTCCAAATGCCTAATCATAAATCGAAATCACTTGTTTAAAAGTAGAACACGCACACGGGAAGCACCAACAACAGTGTTGCTGTTCGTGCATATATCTTATCGGGGGCTGTGGACGGCTCTAAATTAAAACCACTTTCGAGCGATCGCATATAATATAAATTGGAATGGTATATAAACAAGTCGGCCGGGGAGCACAGCCCCAAATCGAGTACAGTCCCACGAAAGGGTTTTCCTCAACCAACAGGTGTGTCGGCCAGAAAACCAGAAGGAAATACCTTTTGGGAGAGCCTTTCTAGTGGGGCAGCCCACTTGATTTGGCCTGTTGATTGATGACTAGTTTGCAGGGCTCGATTGACAGCCCAGGACCATTAGATGAGTGATATGCTCCGGAAGATATTTAAATCCCTATTGAGTGGAGCCATTTCTTCTTCTGGAATCCCAACGGCACTGGGAATAGACATAGTCGCGCAGCAGATGTAATTGCCATAGCAAGAACCTGACAAATGATGCTGCCTGCCTAAGCCCCCCCTTCCCCCGCCCCTTCCCCTGTACTGCGCAATTCGGCACTAACACACAAATGTTGATCCCCTTTTCACGTTGCAATTGCAGCCTACACTCTCTGTCTGCCCCTTCTCCCCCGACGGACGTGAAAATGGCTGTTGAAATGACTGTGCAAAGGCAACCTAGTCAAAACGCTAGGGAATGGTCCTCTCACCTGCCTTGGGCCCGGAAAACCTCGAACCTCGAATCCCCAACCATAACCCCCCGACCGAACTGAACCGACTGTGTGAATGGTGTCATTAAACGATTTTTCATTGCAAGCTGCCGCAGGTGAAATGGATTCGAGCTGTGTGCAACTTTTTAGCGGTCCACGACCTTTGGCACTTTAATCTTCTGAATCGCGTTTTGTGTGGTTATGGCAGTAGTTGGACCATTTTTGTGCTGCGCCCTCTACTTGGCCGGAAATTGAAAATCAACTCACATGGAGCGGAAATTATTATTTCTTTATTTATTTATTATATTTTTATGACAAGTTTTTCTCCGTTTCAAGTGTTATATATTGATCGGCTTTCCTACTTGGAGCTTTCCTTTTTTTCGGCAGGCGCAGAGTTGTTGAAACGGATTCATTATGCAATCTGAACACGACATTTTTAATCAATTTACGTGCCAATATTACCAACTGAATGAAATCAAATTATGTTCCATTGGCCCTAAAATATTAGAAGTCTGCATTTTTAAATATAGAGAAGAAAGGATATATTTAGAAAATTCCCAAAGTCGTTCATAACCTGTTTATGATTGCAGATCTCTATAAAATGTTACCTATAATACCCTATAATACTCTATAATCAACGGGGAAGTACTTATAAAATTCCAGACCAGTGTCGCCATCGTCGTACAATAAAAATGACGAAGAACAACAAAAATCGGCAAACGGTGTCAAATAAAAATTCTAAATTTACCTCGGTTAGAAGAACCCGCTGACATTGCACATAAGCTCCCAATTTTGGGCACTCCCTACTCCCCTCGTTGTTTTTTTTTCTGAGACTTATGACCCGGACAGGTACATACCACCTAGAAAACAAGTTTACTCACGGCTTATCGAGCCGTGAAACTTCGAAACGAAGGGGGACATATCGATGTGAGTATATATATATTTTTTACTTTGAATCGAGATAAGATAAGGTGAAGCGGGGCGCAACAAAATCGTAAAAGAAGTAGTTTCGTCGCTTGTTTACCAAGACTTTATACTTGATGACCATGTGGCTAAAACTGGGTTATATAATGAAATAGTTAAAAACTTAAGTTGGTCGCGGCGGAAATAGCCGAGCAATCGATCGATAAGTCTAGAAATTGGGTTAAAACCTACGGGACTGAAGGAAAACTATGGCTATACCCAAGCACTTATCTTATCTCCGAAGAACTGTCCGTCATGCTCGATCTAAGCGATTCGGATAGCGACTAACATCGCGGTCATAATGTGTGCGGTGAAAATTTATAATATTTGATTATCCCATGGAATCGAATTTCTGGATTCCCGAATGCCTCGGTGAGCGCTCACGCGATTGGCATGTATCGAAGGTGCCGGTCACTATCTTATCTGAAGACTTATGCTTGGTAGGTGACTGCGAAGGTGTCTCCGTGGAAGCATGTACTCCGCCGATCCACAACACATCCGCAAACAGGCGGCGAGGGTCTGGGCCTGGGGAATTCTCTTATCGACCCAAAATCTATCGCCTCGGTTCGATTTCTTCCCTTTTTTTCCCTTTGTTTGCTGCTGCCGATTACGAATCTACAAATCAAGATGAAGAGCAGGCAGCGTTCTACTTTCGGACCTCGCTTATCTGTCGAGAATGCCGGGGTAAATATCGATGGCTACCAGGATTCGGATCCTAGGCGGTAGTAGTATCCGTAACCCTTACGAGTCCCAACCTGCCTGCCTGCCTGCCTGCCCTATCTGCCGGGTGTATTAGACATGTTTATCCAGCGCTATTCGTCATGAGTTCGTCATATCTGCCTTCAATGATTCCCACTACTCTCCGGCTCGCCGTGGTATCGATAAGAGGGCCCAATCCAAATCCAGTTATCTGCTCGCACTCTCACAACAGCACCCAAAGGTAAAGCAAATAAAAAACGCTGTTCAGATAAGGCATATCGTATAAAAAGCAATATCTATGAAAATATGTCATTATTTCGTTATTGAACTCCGAGGTGTGCGGTGCGATGCATTCGATGCGTGGTTGTAGTTCGTTTGTGCAGTGCCTATTTCTATATATGTACATATGTCCGGCAGACATATGGATAACTAAGGGATAACCCCAAGGATATTCCTACGATCGGTGTGTCTTTGGCAAGTAGAATAGCAGGCTTATCACATGTTCCATTCAATTCGCTGTGAGATTCTTCTATTCTACTTTCGACAAACACCCGTTGACATCGATTCACTGCATCACAACTGAAGGTAACTCAAGGTGGAACCAAAAATTCCAGTGAAAGAAAGTTCGTTTGCGAATTTTTTATTGTATGTATGTATCCCATATCTTAGATTTATTATCTTTCCGTGAGGTTTTGGCTCATATTTTTCCTATCAGTCCAAACGACCGACTGAATCATTGCTTTCCTATCATATAGACTGGGTGGGCATCCGGTAAATATAGAGCTGGTGCGAAGCCCTAGCCTCATGGCATAACCTCTTCTTGGAAACATGTGATAGCCGGGTTGCTTATCTTTGTTTTTAGTTATCGCTTTTTAGTATCAACCTGTGCTGGTGAAATCAATTTTGCTATAGTCGGGGCTTTAATAGATTAGAAATCGAATTCCGTTGCGTACTCTATCAAATATTTTTATGATGGCGGGGGATTTCTAAGATCTCAATGTGGTTGGTGGTTCCTTCCAGAGGTTAGGATTGATTATGTAAGTTCTGTATGTAAGGATGCCACGAATTCCACATTTCTCATCTATCCTATCTGAGATGCACATTCCATTCCTTATGTCCACTTTCGTTTACCCATCGTCCCGCACTAAATTGAAGTTAGCAGAGTTTATTCCTCCCCCATTCATTTGGGGTAGTCATCTCCCCCCTTTGCTGGATAAAAAATAAGCGCCTATATCCATGTCATTTGTCTGTCTGCTCCTGTTACTGCTACGCTCCCTTTTGACTCCGCCAGTCAACATAATGAAAATGCAATTAATTTTTTCCAGCAATTTCTTCTCCCAGTTCTATGCCCGGTCCCGGGCCCAGGCACAGGCACAGTCAAAGCTGACGCCTCGTCTGAGCCCGTCTCCTGCCAGCTTCCACATCCCACCAATATCCATCCACCCAGGCCCATCCACCAGTGCTGTTGCAATATTATGACTCCTGCTGTTTGCTACAGCTAGAGCGGGGAAAAGCGGGGAAAAACGGCAAAAGAAATGTTTATTGTGAGGCATTTTCTATGGCGATTGCAACGTCCCGCGCTCCATCGTTCCCGACTAGCGCCAGCCATTCGCATTAAATGAGGAAACCAATTATTCGCGCTTATAAAGATTTACCGCCACGGACCCGCACCCACTCTCGAACTGATGGGGAGTCGGAGATACTGATGTGAGTGGTCCAACTCCGCTCCTTCCTCCTGCAGCTGCCTTTGCTTTGTTTCAGTTTTTAATGGGAGCACTCCGCCTGGCCGCAGGCTTGCTGATTAAAGCTACGAATTGCATTGGATGATCCCAAAAGGAGTGGGATTGCATCGATAATCGGAGCAGGGCACTGCTACAGCCGAACAGTAGTAATTACTTAAAAATACATGCTGAGACGCTGTCTTGGCATCCTGGGCTTCTGGGTCCCCATTTATCCCTAATGTGGCCACAATTTCCTGTTTCCCAAAAAATCATTTTCGCAACAATTTGCTCATTTCTGAGGGAGCCAATTTGTGTGTGCATTGCCGGCGCCCAGCGAGACAAAGGCCTACGAAAGTCTGGGCATCTTGGGGCTGGGCATCCTTCTTGCGGGTCCTGCCGCTGGCATAACTTGTCATTTGCCTTGGACACTTTCGAGTTAGAGAAAAAAAATCAGGGCTACATTTTGCTGAAATTACCTTTCATCCTGTCATGAAAAACCACTTGAATGGGGACGTCGCGAAGGCGGAAGCAGGCGTCAGAAGTCGCTCGCCGGGTGTCCTGTCGTTAGGGGTTAGTCTGGCCCAGCCCGAGCAATTACAGACATTAATGTCCAAAAGCATCTCTGGCCATAGAACATTCGGTTTTGTCTTAAAGTCTTTTAGAGCCGGCTTCCGGATCGCCTTGGTTTGGCTTTGGCTTTGGTTTCTTCATTTTTCTGTTTTTTGTGTGCGCTTCCTGAAACCGAAAGCGCATTGGGACT
This sequence comes from Drosophila setifemur, assembly GCA_021224005.1. Lineage (NCBI taxonomy): Eukaryota > Metazoa > Arthropoda > Insecta > Diptera > Drosophilidae > Drosophila > Drosophila setifemur. Next base: position 2,026,453 of record JAJJHY010008789.1, on the reverse strand, counting down.
TCGCCAAGTTGGCGAAGGAGAGGATAGCTGAAAGAGCCGAGCTGTACCAGAAGCGTTAAATTAAAACGTAAATACCTCTTAGCCGGGCAATAAAGCAGGAGCTGGGCTTGGGCTGGCGCTCCTCCCTGTAATCAGTGGGTAATTAAGCGAAAGAGCGAAAAGTGAGCAGGACACCTTGAAATTGCTTAATTTGTGCAACCTGATTTAATGACTGGCCCGAGCTGGTTGCAAGTGGCAAGTGGCGGAAAGCCACCGGAGAGGATGGAACCAGGAGGAAGAGCCATAAGACCGAACGAACTTCATTTCATGGCACGCTTATCACGCGCCAAACTATAAATAAGCTTCTAAACATTCGTTTTGACAGCTTCATCTGCTCACACCACCAAAAGTCGGGGCCTGGGGTGCAGGTCGGTGCAGGCATCGCAGCCAAAGCCAAAGTTTTTTGCCACTTCTAGGGCCACGATAGGGCGACTGCTGCAGAATGTGCAAAAAATTCTAAACTGCAATAAATTCATCAAATGTGCAATGGAACATGCTGTAATGTCACGCCCACAGCCCCCATTTATACGCGCCACTCTCGCACACTCACACTCCGGCTTCCCTCCACTGGATGCTCCGTAAAATGTGCTGCCTTTTGGCCCGGAATTGGGTGATATTTTGTAGGCAAATGTGCAATAAATTGTAAACGTTTGTTGCCCGGCCAGGGCATCCCGGGGTGAGCATCGTCATCGTCCCCCTCCCCCCCAGCCGCTGTAAATTTGTGATGCGACCAACGAGTTGAGTTTGTCGTAAAATTGGTCCGCTGTACGCTTGTCAACTTTTATAAGTGTTTTTTGTAGATTGTTTTTCGCTTCCATGTTCTTTTTTCCATGGGACATTTAGGTTGGAGGCGAAGCAGCGATAGAAAAATCATAGAGATAGCGGTAGCATGCAGCGAATGCAATTTAGTGGGTGGGCGGAGTCCTCTAAAAAACTGGACAAAACGGTTCAATACCCACGCCCCATCCTGGTAAACAAAACAGCGGGCTTAGCGAAAAACTTTAACGGTGGCCGAATGATAACATTTTCGAAACTATCAGATACTTATTGTTGTTTCGGATCCAAATTAGTCTTTTGGCCGGCTTGTCCGATAGTTGCAACAAAATCGTTTGAATCTGCCCTAGAGATTTAAGAGTTATGGTTAAGAAATTTGGCCTAAGATATTAGGTTACATAAGTATTCTACGCATTCTTTGTTGTTTAATGTTAAATAAAGATATGAATAATATTTTATAATCTTGAAATCAGCTATTTTTCTCATTTGTTCCGAGTAAAGCATTTTTTCTTCTTCAAATTTTAGATTTTTATGCAGTGTTTACGATTAAAAATAAATATCGTACATAGTTGGTAATTATTGTCAAAGACTTAATCAATGATACTTGGTTTTGATTTTGGTGGTCTAGGAAATATCCTTTAGTGCGTAGAGAACTTCTGGTCAATGTGGTAAATCCATGGCAGTAGGACCCATTAATGGCCACTTTGAGATTTGTGTTGCATGTGCAGATTTCACTCACTAACCGAGTCATCAATTTAGCGTAAAACGAATTGACGATGGAACAAAGTAATCAGCCGAGAGGTCGGTGCAGATAGGCGTTAGGAGGTGCCACAATGTTGCCCTACGCATCGGAAATGGCCAAAACTCACATTGCAATTGGTTCCTGACAACGCTGGCGTAATTTAGATATTAAATGGTTTTTTTTTAGGACCAGGAGCTGCAGTGAAGAGCGAACCGAATTCGGGTAGGAGGTTACCGCATATTAAGGCCTGGGGCTACGAGACTGGAAGAGGAAGTTTTTGGGGAAACGTTTCTGCCAACGCATCGGAAACGGAAAATGTTCTATTGGTTAGCCCACATGTGTACCCCCCCGTCGGATACCCACACCTCTGCCCAATCACCAAGCAAAAGTCGCAATGTGCTGCAAATGGCAGGACTATAGTAACCTACACTAAAACAAATCAAGCGGAAAAGTTGAATAACCAAAAAAATGCACTTTCATGTTTCAATGCTAACTTAATCACATACAAAAAAATTCAGTGGGAGTCCAATCAAACTACTACTAATATAAATATGTTAAACTGCAACCTATTAATTTAAAATTTATTAAAAAAAAACTTCAGATTTATATTATTTATTGTTTTTTTTTTGTCCTGTGTAAAACTGCCGCTTCGGATCTGCATGCAACAACAACTTGACACAGTGGAGCGTAAAATGAATCGTGGCAGCTGCCCAGCCCCAGCACCAGATCCAGCCCCATACCCAGACCCATACCCACTACCAGCTCCAGAAGGGGTGGTCAAGGGTGGAATGTACCGAGAAATTCGGCTGCTCATTTTTTTCCGGCCTCCACCACGAGGCTGGGCCTCACCGTGTCCTGCTTATTGGTGTGGCTGCAATTTTTACACTTTTATCTTTGGCTTCACTTTTTTCGGTGGCCAGTCCTTGGGGTGGCATCAAAATAAATTATTAACTTGATCCTGCATAAATCCTTTACAAGGCAACCAGGAATGATTCTTGGGGGAGAGTTTTTTCAATGTGCCGGCAGTTAACGGGTTATTAATGAAGCAGCAATGCAATTAAGGAAATTGTTGAGCATTTAAGCAAATGTATGGTACATATGCTATATTTATTTTGGTGTTCGATGGTGTTTAAAGTTCTGTGGCTATCCTGTAAAACAATACACAAACCAGAAAAGTCGCAACAAAATAGTTTTCTACCTTAATAATCGTAAAATTAAATCCAATTTCTACCTCTACAATCCCCATATGCGTTGTGCCAATTAGTTCATCCGAACCTTTTCGTGCGAAATTACCAATATGACAGAAATCTTGGCTGCCGGACAGCTCCTCATCCTCTCCACTGCAGCGTTTTAATCTCAGGGGGCGGGTGGGGCTGCGAAGATAGAGCCACTGCGGCAGCAGACACAGACAATTAATATTCAAATTTATTAGCCACCTATGAACCGAGTGTGTGCATTATCAGCAGGCACTTCACGGACGAAGTTCCAGGAGTGGGGCTCATTTCCCTATCTCCGGGCCAGCTCTCCGCAGCAATCGCAGAAAGTATAGGCGACAATTGCACGTTGGGGACCTGGGGGAGATATTTCAATGGCTAAATCGGACTTGGTCACCGGGCACCGGGCATGTCCTGTCGAGGTCTACTGGACCGTCGTTCCCATGTCACTCTGCTCTTAATTATTTGCATATGATTAGACCTAATGGTCGAGTGAGGCTCACTCTACCTCGACTCGGCTACGTTGTGTAATTGTTAATGATGATTAGATTCAATTTAGGGCATCATTAGTTAGCTGACGAGGCTACCGCCCGCCCCAGTTGCTGTCCCAGCACCATCGTTTTTGTCTGCTCTTTAAATTTATGCCAACGCCGCAGCCGAGAAAACCGAAGGGCGGGGCAGAACGGACCCAAGTGACTTACGTGGACGTTGCAACGTGACCTGAGGCCGTTGTCGAGTTTGAGGTTAATTCTGCAAAATTGTCGAGTCAACGGGTTAAACCCCATTCAGCCGAGTCCAACCCATCAACCACCCCCCTGACAGACCTCCCCCGCCCCCCTCCGCCTGACATGCGCTTCCCGGTTGAATAGTTGAAAGTGGTATGCAAATGTGAGGCATTGTGTGGTTTTACTTTTGCCGGAAGGCGTTCTCCATCCTGACTCCTGAGTCCGCAGTCGGGAGTCAGGAGTCAGGAGTCAGCAGTGTTCGCTGGTCATCTTGTGGCCGGCCATTGTGCGATTTTAATCACTCTGAAAGCATCGACGTTGGAGTTCACTAATCACCGTCGGTGGTGGCCTCTGAGCTAATAGCTGCGGAGATGTAATTGGACTCCCTTGAAGGGTTATGTTTCCGGTGAGGGAGGTTAATTGGTTCTGCCATCGATCTAGGATTCACTTCTTCAGATTTTTCGTTACCCAAACGAACGTGTTTTTGTATCCCATATATAGATCGTTATAATTATTATTCAAATTAAAATTCCAGCATCTCCTCTAATATATTTTTAATTGTGTCCAAAATTATTTTCGTTTTTCTTCCAACTTTTTTGATAGCCCCAAGCTTGCTTTATGCGCTCCATTTGGCCGGCTACTGTGGCTGGCAATTTGCCTGGATTCCGATTTTAATTTCGGTTTATTAACGCAAATTTATTGCAATTAGAACAGGAAAAACAACGAGAGTGAAAAATAAATCGCTTGGTCAAAAAGAAAAGTTTTTAATTTAGGCGAAGCTTATTATCTGCTCACCGCCAGGCAGGCTTCTGGCAGAGGTGAGGAAATTATTAAAAAAGTTTCCAAAGAATTAAAGATTAATAATGCAAAAATATGCGCTATTTTTTTATTTCGTTTTCCCACTTCCAGCAACCAGAGCCACCCTCATGGGGCTGGATGGTGAGGCTGCATCTTGAATTCACGGACCATTCGGGCATGAAATTAACAACGCTCTCAAAAATATTGCATCGAGGACGATGCCAGATACCATGGATAGATTCTCGGGTCCTGGCTTAGGAGCTGACAGGAGCAGACGACTATATCACGAGGTATTTACCATACATGAACTCAACTTAAGTGCAACCGGCCAGATTTATGGTTATTGCTACTTTCTCCTGGGGCTGCCGTCAATGGAATGCAACATTGGCGAAATTCAAGTTGCGAATCTCAACATAGATATACTCGTAGAATCGGATAAATCTTTTGTTACCAATTAAAATGGAAGTCTACCCACCTCACGCTCTTAGGAAAGGTAACTTCCCTCAAATGCAATCAACTGTCTATAATTGTAAAATAAAATCAGATTTCAAAAATATTGCGCAGAACATATATATACTCGTATTTACTTCATCCCAGATTTATAGCATCATCTCCTGCTCCTCCTTATGCGAGGCAATTGTGTGGTTGACTGGCAGAAAAATGAACTTGTTAGGAAGCAGCCAGCCAAGATCCCTTGGGGTGCTGTTGTGATGATTTTATTTTCATTTTTATTTTCTAAGTGCTCGCCCTTTCTGGCCAAATGTAAAATTGTTGTATCCGCATTGTTGCGCCCGTTGTTGTTGCCCCTGTTTTGTGGAGCTCAAGCTGCTGCACTTGAGTGCTCACTTCATGCAACATATTCGAAAAAATTGACCACCACCAGTGGACTGGATTGGACTCTCGACATGGCTGCTACTCCAACGAAGGTGTAGCCCGGCTGCATGGCAAGTAAAGTCATAAACTAAATAAGCTAAGCTGAGTGATTGGATTCTATTGGTAGGGGAAATAACTGAATGGCCATCGTGTATATATAATTAACAAAAATATATTTAAGGCCGAAAATTGTATTATTTTTAAAAGGATGCGGTTACAAGCCTGTATCTGCTTATCCAAGTATTAAAATAATAAATAACAAACCATGCGAATTAGGCCGAATTAAATGTAATATAATTTTTTGCAATTTGATTTAAATTAATAAAGAATATATTTATTTATTATTATAATATGGTAGGCCCTAATTACCGTCCTCTTTTCCTCGCCTTATATTGACAATGGCTCTGTGTTAAAGCAGTTTTTTCTGAGTTACCGGCATAACACCATTTATTCGAGCTGTGAATATATAGAAAGTCATAGTGTTTTCTTGAATTGGTTTTTCCGAATTTTTGAAAAGTGGTAAACAAAAAACGTGTTGCGTACGCCAACAACAAATACTATAGCACATAAATCTCTTTTAGTTATAATTACATTTGCAATGAAAGTACCCATGATTATACATTTGATCGAAAATTCGCAAATTGGCATTACTTATAACTGTTAATACCGTTCAACGTTATTTTAATATTACCAAGACCATAGTCTATCTGTCGGTGGGTTTTTAAGCAACCTTAAGCTATAATCATATAACTTTGCCAGTAGTAGTATGTAACCATTATAAAATTAAATAAAAATGGAATTTGAACAGTGGGAAAGCATAACTCACTTGTTTTTAAAGTATTTCATTCTTGGAAAATATATCAGGCTGCTTGAGAGAAGTTTGTTAGCAAGGGTATTCCAAGCCTTTTTTAATTTTTTTTAAAGTTTCAGATAAAACGTTCGAGGATAACATAATAATAATAGTTTATGGAATTTTCCCCGATCACTTGTATACCTTTTTCGGAGATGCTTTATTTGATAAAGCTAAAACAAAAATCAAATTAGCTGGGCAGTAAAATCCCGTAAAACCAATTTAAAAGCATGAACTTTATATACAGTTTTTTTTTGTATTCGATCCCTTTATTGGAGTAAAACTATATTATCTTAGAAATTGGGTATATATATAAAGATCATTTCCTTTCCTTATTTGAAACCAAATATAGCTCGCATTAATTTCCTTTAAGAAAAGCTATCGCTGAGCCTTTAATGAGAAACAACGGAAAGTAGCGTCCCCTGGGAACTCTGGGACTTTAAACAGCTGTCAAAAAACTTGTCTCTCCCCTAGTCGAATTAAGTTCAATTACATTTCGAGGAAGTAGGCAAGGGAGAGGGCCATAGGGGAAGGTGAAAGAGCTAACCCATACGATGACGAAGTGTCACAGTTTTTATGGTGCTTTTCCTTGGCTGAAAATGGAAATCGACAGCCTGCATCAGAAACATTTTGCGAGCCCAGCACCAGACCAAAGCGGGTGGGGGAATGCGAAAAAGTGTGAAAACATTTTTGATTCATTAAAAATTGAAAGAGTTCAAAGTGTTTTGCAGACAATGTGTTCACGTTTGTGGCGTGAGTGGATGGATCCCAGTGGCAGTGAAGCCCGCAACCGGATTTGTTCGGCTCCTGGGCTCAGGCTGATGTCGTTGCATGCTTTTAGCCACACTCTCTCTAGTTCAGCTAGTTAGGAGCTCAGTGCATCCTTGGTTGACTAACAATTCACATTCAATTCGTCCACAGTTATCGCTTCGGTTCACGGTGAAACTTGCAAATCACCGACGACTGAGTACAATCCACAGAAGGCATCACCACAGCCCGAGGGTGGATACTCGAGCACAACTGTGACCGAACCAAAAAATCTGCCCAAAAATATTAAATCGTGGCCTTTCCGTTCTGGTAGCCAAGCGTCGTCGTCGTCCTCAAACCACCGACTTTGCAAAAATATGTTGGGCAAGTGTCTTCTGGCTTTGATCTGGCTCTGGCTGAGATTTTCGGCTTGTCCTCAAACGAAAATCAGTCGAGCGGCAAAAAGCGCACCTGCGTACGTTAAGACCCATCTCCGACCCATCTCCGCCCCATTTCCGTCCACTTGGATGAGGCACAGTGGTGCAAATGCTCGAGGTCCGCCCCTGGCGTGGGGAGCTGCTCAATTGCGGTCTGCGGCCTACTGTGCCCCGTCGTCGTCGTGCTCGATGAGCGTGTAAGCAACGAATGTTAAATGGGTGTGGGCAGAGCGACGTCACACTCAGGGTGTTTGGATCTGTCCTTTTTCCACTCCCACTCCCACTCCCTCTCCACCCAGAACTGGGGCAGCGAAGCATGTGACAAAACGATAAACACATTGCGGCCCTGCATTGTAATCACTTTGACATTTATGCATACCAAGCAAAACGGCAAAGCGACTTTCCTAGCTATGTACCATATATATATTTGTAATATTGAGTCGTCTTCATCTTCACCTCCATCTCCACCCTGCTCATCCTGATCAACTTGTCTCCATTCGAATGTGGCATTTTTAATGATGTCCAAATATATCGGCCCAGCTTGCATATATTTTATGCTGGTCTGAATTTCGTTTCATTTTAAATGCAAATGAAACAAATACGAATATACACTGGAAAAAAAAGTCAAGAATATGATGGTTTACTTGACAATATTTCATTTCAATTTTAACTTAATATTTTAAAAAGTCTTTTTTAAATGTTTCTTTAATATTAATCTTATAACGCTCATTTAATAATATATATGTTATGAAGGTTCCTTAATTCGTGAAACTTCAATTAGAAATTATTCTAAATTGTTCAAATACTATTATCTTTCGTGACAATCTAAAAAGGAAGCAATCAAAATTACCGTAATTAAATTTTTGATTTATCGAATTGAAACAAATAAATATTATAATAAATGAGATAATATTGAAATGGCCCTCTCAAAACATTTTGTCTTTATTAAAAATTTGACTTCGATTAGCGAATTTTGTCAATTTAAATGAGTTTCATTTTTCTCTATGTAAGCGGGCACTGTACTTCTGTATTTATTGAAATATACTTTTCTTTTGGCCCGGTTCCTATCTTAAGGATAAGCTGTCAAACAAGAACTTCAAAAGGAACTCAAAAGATTTATTAAATTTGAGAAATGGAATGAAATGAGTTTCGCTTTTGCATTTTGTTTAGTCAGTGAAATGTTTTTAATAGGTGCTAAATGATACAAAAAATGGATAATCTGCATCGAGTCAGAAGCGGGCAAAAGGAATAAAGATAGCGAATTTTTGCTTTTGATATTATCTTTTTCCATTTGTAAGAATATTTTATTACAACAAGGGAGTACTAAGCCCCATTGCTAAAATAAGGAAAAGACAATTTTCATTGTCAAATTCTGTAGCATCCTGCGGTACAGGAGGTAATAAGATTGTCTGTGAAAATCTCGTCGAAAAAGATTGTTATGCGCCCGTAGACAATTTAACGGTCTTTGATTTCTCAAATTGGATGGATGCATTTAAAATGAATAAACGCTACAATTCTTGACTTTCGTAAATGCAACCAACAACCTCGGCGCTCAACCCTTTTTTCAACTAATTGCCGCTCTACATGCCAAACACGTGGAGCTTCTTTTAAATTTTTATTGCAAAACTTTGTTCCAACTGAACTTTGCTCATAAAGAAAGCCGTAGAGGCTCGGAAGGCGCTCTTGGGGGCGCTGCAGAAATTCCATTTGTAATGTTGTCTAAACTCATTTGGCCATGTTAATTCATTAATTTAACCTTGATCCGAGCTGCCCCGTTTTCTTGGATCCGTTCGGACAGTAATTGCCATTTTAATGCTGCTTTACAGTCGAGGGAGGCAGCTTGAAACGGTATTCCGAAATAAAAGTTGAAATCATCGTATTACGTATACGCCGCGTGGGAGAGCAGAAAACTAATTCTCTGGCGCATTGCTTCCGCAATTAGGCTTGCCATGCCTCGCTCCTTCTCTGCTTTGTACCCAATCTGGCTGAGTTTACTTTATCCGCCAACATTTGGTAGTCTTCGCCAGTCCTGCACAGTGAACAAAACTGCGGAAGGAATTTAAACATAACATATCTCGAAGGATTTTAAATGTTTCAAAATAATCTTAATTAAGATATAAGATAAAACAAAAGTTCATACTTTTATGTAAAGTTATTCAATTTTTTTTTTATTATTCATTTTCTTTGCATTCAATTGTTACATGTAAAGTTACATTTATATTTAACAAGTAATACTATTAGTCAACAAATTGCCTGAATATTTGAATAGTACAATAATAATTCAACATATTTAGTTAATATATAAATAACCATATTAATAAAATAATTTATATTTTAAAGTTTTAAATATAATATTAATATAATAAATAGGACAAATTACAATAGGTTAAATAACGCCACACTGTTGCTGACCTTCGACTTTGTGCTGATTTTAGCGCCTTTGTATTGGAATCAATCAAGTGTGGAAGGGAGCACATTATCCCTAGGCAGTTGTTGGTGGAAACCATTATTGGCTTTTCTCGCATTCCCTTTATTTTTTGAGTCTAATTAAATGGTGAAAAGAAAAAAAGAATACTAAATATCTGCTCCCTAGCTGATTCATTTCGCTGAGCAGGCATTTGATTTAGCCTTCTTTTATTTTGAATTGTCACATCAGTTGGTGAAAACTAATTTGTCTGCTTTGTTCTGTTATAAATCGTAATTAATATTGTAACTATCGAAGGCAGCTGTATAAATTATTTGGGGTACTCTTTCTTTTTAATTACATGAACAGAACTTTGCGGTGTAAGAATTTCGGAGCGTTAATTACCGGAAAAAGTTGCAGATACCATTTACACCATAGTTCCGCTGAGGCGCGATGCCAATTCAAGTTTCCAGATTTTTACTCCCACCAAACATTGTTAGGACAACTACTTGGGCGCGAACCAAAAACTTTCCATGTCTGGCTTAAGCATTTTTAATGATTGTGTGGCCCACAAAACATTCCGAAAAGAACAATAAAACACAACAACTGAGGCTTGTTCGGTGTCAGGGCGCAGCAGCAGCATATGCAATCGAAAAGTGGAAAAGTGTCTGCAAATTGAAAGCGAAATGTGAGCGCATTTTAATAAAACATATGAGGTGCCCACACATACCGGCTCACTTACGACAAAGGACCTCGCTTGCCAATAACTCTTGCACTATCTTGAGCAGGGACGACAGGCCCAGGGACCGACCTCATCTTTGGCTGAAGAAGTGCAGACAAAGCCGCAGTCACAGTTCGCTATTGCGGTTGAGTTATGGGCGGGACGGGCCAGAGGGCGATGCACGACCACGCCCACGCCCATGCCGCACTGGCGAAATGTGCAAGCGACACAAAACATCTCGGAATATGTAGCAGGCTCTTTTAGCTCTTAGGCGGCCCAGCAGCCGGAGGGCCCAAAAGCAAAGAAAAACAACATTTTGCGGCCAACATTAACCCCAAACAGAAGTGGGCAACAGGGTGGAGAGCGGCAACAATGAACCGAAATGAAATGAACTAAAATAGAATGGAATAGAATAACTTGGCCAAAATGCGAGAAGAAAATTGTATTACAACAATGGAAAGCGATTGTGGTGAAAAGTACAATAAAATGTCGCTAAATTAGACATGAAGGCAACCGCACTCGAAGGGACGGAAGGAGACTAAGTGTAGTCTACGGAAATGGAGGGCCGGGACTGGCAACTGAAGTGGGGCTTGGAGTGGAAGGCTGGCTAACTAATTGAGCTTTGAGGAGGCGAAAGATGATAAGCGGATGGGTTTAATATTTAAAGGAACCCTTCGGAAGAACGGTTCGATCGCAGTCCCATAATGTTGCAGTTCTATTTTGTTTTATAAAACAAATAATTCTAACCAACAATTTTAAGTTCCAAACTAATGGCAAATCCCTTTCGGAATTCAAAAGGTAAGTCCAAAGACATGGAACCATTTTAAGAACAATTTAATTAGACAATTTGGGCGGAAAATATTAAGCAATAAGGTGGTGCGAACATAACTTGGAACTCTTTGGCTCAACTCCCACAGTGTCCGCGGGGATTGAAAGTTATGCGATTATCGTGACATTAAGGCGAGAGAATAAAACCCAAGCAAGCCGCTTAAAATGCTATCAAAGCTGTACTGGTCGAGAGCTTCCGTCTGGGTCGAGCTCCTTATAATTTTACCCCGCCCCGCCTCCGCCCTGCGCAGTCCTCCATCCATGTCCACCCCACTTTATCCCCCGAATACTGACAACACAATGCTCAATGACGACGGAAAAGTCTCTGAAGTCTACAGCCATCCAGCGCCGACTGAGACTCTCACTCTGTACATTGTGTGAAATAATTGCTAGGAATTTTCACGCGTATTTCCGCCTTGCCTTCCGCCGGGCTGAAGGCAGTCCTGCCAGCGACTTCCTCCGCCTGGGCACTAAAAATTTCACAGCAATTTTCAGCTCACCTGCGCGCAAAGCATTTCCACAGCTCGTTCCGTCCGCCGTTACGATTTTAACAATTTTATTAAATTGAATTTATATCATTTACACGCTTGTCGACTTCAAGTCTGCCGAGGACAAGGGGGCAATCCACCTGCTGATACTCCGCTTCTGTTTAATTTTGCGCTTTCCTTAAAACGAAACCGTTTCAGCTGGGTGTACAGTTGAACTTCCCTAACCCGAACATTACTAACTTACATTTTTGTCGAGCTGAACAAATTCATTGGCAAAATCGTTTCATTCTACATTTTCGTCAATATCGTGAACAACAACGGCTGATAGCAGGTTTAGGAACGATTTAGAAAAATTAGATAATTAATCGATTTTTTGGGAAACACTATTTTAGGATTATAACTTATCCTGAAAGTCCAATAAAAATCGCAACACTGTATCCTATAGCTGCCCTAGAAAATGCGAGATTATGGTTCATAAAGCTTTACTCGTGTTTTTTAAGATTCTTTCTTTCTTAAAGACTTTTTAAAGACATTAAAGCCGATTTAGAAAAAAATAAAAGTGGTATGAAAGTGTATTCTAAGCTAGTCTATCTTTCTATTTTTACGCATTTAAAATCACTTTCATAAGAAGGATTTGTACGCTCACAAAGAAGAGTAGTAGATTATGTTGCCCAAAAGTTGTGACTTCTCAGAAAACACTTTAAAATTATATATTTATGAGCCGTATTGTCCGTTGTGTATCTGCGAAAACTAATTCTATTGACTAAAACTTTAGTGAGACCTTTGTGAATTAAGGTCTTTACATAAAATTACCGATGTGTTGCTTTTTTTAAATTTTTGAAAAACAAATTTTGAAAAAAACTCTGTTCTTATTGGTTTTTATACACTTTATATTATTAATAACGATACAATTTGTATTTCATCGCAATGAATTAAGCAGTTTGTAAAGAATAGAAAATAAATAAATAAATATTAAAAATAATATTCTAATGTAAGTATAAAATACATTTAGTTTGATATAATTTCGAATAAAACTATTTCAAAATATGTTTGCATATTTTGTAAGCCTAAATTTTGAGGAAAGGCCAAATATGTTATATTCCAGAAAAACATATTCTAAAACATTTAAAATATACTTCATAAGTGACCTTTTATTTAGGACAATTTCAAATTTATTTACCTAATTTTCTTACATTTATCGTTATAAGGATTTCAGTTTGGCAAGTAATACTGTTCTCACGTATATTCAGGGAATGACACTTTTTTCCTAGGCATGTCGAGCTATTTGAAATTTTTGCTTTCATGATTATTGATGCGGGTAAAATTTAATTGGTTGGCTTATGTTTGCTTGTGCCTTGTTCGGATCTTTGCAGTTCCTGTCTGCTGGCATTCCACATAGATAGTATCTTCTGAAACTATAAAGCCGCCATCGCAATCCAGACTTGTTACCATTAAAGAAGCAGTTTAGGATGAACCCTACCTGCAAATATATATTTTTAAAGCTAAAACTTATCTGTTGACTTACGATTTTTTTTTTTTAATTTAGAAACAATTATTTTCTTCTAAATTCTTCTCTTCTGGTTTTGAAGTATTTCTTGTTCCGAAATGAACTTTAAGAGAATTGCCACGCATGTCACGCCACGCCAAAAATTTGTTTAAATAAAAGAAAAACTTTTCTTATTTCGCGCAAAGCCCTGCCGAAAAAAAAAACTGGTATGGTGTGCAAGGGAAGAAACTACAAACAAATAAGCGGCAAAGAAAACTTCGACGCCGATACAATTTCGTAAAATGTCGAAACTGTGATTGCGTAGCTGGCGGAAGGGCTTACTCTGCCGCTTTAGCCCCTTCTGCCACACGGCCACGCCCCCTTTTTGGAGGAACGCAAACAGCTTCAGCGACCAACTTTGAGTCAAATGTAAATACTTTGCTGGCAAATATTATCACAATTCCACGCGGCTGCTGCCAGAGATACTAAATAAACTGTTGGCTCGGGTCGCAGTCGAAAAGGAAGGAGCAGGAGCCGGAAATATCCTGCAATTGCAATCAGAGAGGAAAATCGGGTGGCTGGGGCTGGGGCTGGGCTGGGCAGATGAGTTCTATTGATGACGTTTCATAATCCACCACCATTATCGTAGCAGAATAGCTTCAAGAATGGGCGAATTCAAAGTAAGGTGAATTGTAATCATTAAAAAACATTCGATGTTTTTGCCAAATCGACTTCTAATCACCGACTGCCTACCCTTGCTTATGTATTTTCATGCGCAATTAGCCGGCACAATGTGTCGGATAAATTAGCCGAAACCCCCTCTCAAGTCCGGCTCACATTGGAGACTCGTAAAAATTGATGTCCTCGGATATTGCGCATACGCCGCGTGGTGCAGCGCTGTTGCCTGGCATGCGATACAATAAACTTCAAGTGCCCTGCAATGGGCGACCACATGGCCATCGTTTGACCGGCAATGACTAGAACATGGCCCTCCGCATCGGCATCGATGCCCAACTCCCCGGAAAAGGGGTAGCGGGTCCTCAGATTCGGGGGCTGTCAGAGGCCACGCCAAGCCATATTAATCTGGTTAATGATGAAACTGAATCAGCGTTTTAAACGACCCACTGCACAATGAAGTGCTTGGCTGCTGCTGTTGCTGGCGATGGTGCTGGTGCTGGTGTGGCTGCCTGGGTCAACACTGTGTCGCATAAATGGCCCGGACGGCAAATAAATTAGCTGCGGCTTCTCTCGGCTCTCGACCGCTGGCCATAAAGTTGGCATTCTTGGCGCTTTTTTTCACTTCCTCTGTGGCGGCTCGAATTTAAAGCAACTTTATCTGGCTGGTAGGTTGAGTTTTACATTTCATATTTTATGGGCTTGTAAAGGGAAACAGCGGAACAGGAGAACACCTCTCTTGCCTTATTTAATCAGCCCCAAGTACGCCTTTTAAAGCACACGCCGCCGAAAATTCACCTCTGCCCACGTCTGAGCTGCCTCCCCATTGCCAGGCGATGCTCGAAAAATTGCTCAATTATTCAAACGAATTTCACGCATTTAATTGTGTAAATTTAGCCAGGCATGACAGACACATACTCCTGTGCCCTTCTGCCCGTCCATGCACGGATCCCCGCCCCACACCGCCCATGGCCCATGTCCAAATTGGGCCTGCTGTGCGTCGACTAACGGTACGTAACGTCATAATCACCCCGAAGCTCACGTAATTGGCCAATCAATTGTGTCATTGTTCGCATTTATTACGCGGTCGCTCGGACTCTGACTCTGCCCCAGCCCCTGCCTCTGCCTCTGCCCCTGCTCCTGCTCCTGCCTCTTCCTCTGACTGTGACTCTGAGTCTGTCTGGGCTCTGGGCATGTGGGCTGTGGACTGGGGGCTGTGGGCTCTCGCCTGCTGTGATTTATGGGGAGGTGGTGGGGCGAGGTTGGGCAGCAGCCCAAGTGTTAGGGGTAGCGGGAAAATTAAGAAAAATAAAACTGCTGCAAATGAGATCCTGCAACAGAAGTTGCCATGCAGTTTTTGTTTCGCTTTGTTGCGGTTTTGTTTTCGTTTCTTTTTTGCTGCTGTTTTCAGCTGTAACTTTTTAACAAATGCACAAAACGAATGACAACTTCCGGTTCCGGTGGGAAACCGGGTGGGAAGGGGAGGGGAGGAGGGTCTGGGGCCGGCTGTCACTGCGAAAAATTACATGCCTTGCGCAAAAGTTTTGCCTCTTCATTATTCTAACATCAAGTCGACACGAGTTGCGGCTTTTGCAATTTTTCTTTAACTTCCCCCGCAACGTCGCCGCATTCTTCTCCAAGGAATTTCTGCACAGTCAGACAAAGTGCGAAGCGCGCACAAAACTTCCTCCGAGGCTCCCACTCGGCGCACATGCTGCCAACTTGGAGACAGCGCCTCAGACACTCCACGGACATGGGCCGGAGGCGGGGTATTCAGAAATTATACGCTGCATTTTAATCACAATTCAAATCAACAGAATCATCGTCATTATTCCGAACAGCAGTCGCTCCAAGTCGCGCCCAAGTCTCTCCGTGGAAATCTATTCAGGCCATCCTCTGCATGTGGAAGAATGTTCCCAACGACTGTTCGAAACGAGGGCGGAAGCACTTGAGGAGACACACATTTTTGGTAGTCCTGTTCCTCATTAACCCGTATTGAGTCGAAAACGCGGTTAAAGTTGTGTGGATCAGGCTAATGTACGACAGGAATAACTCCTTTATTCGCTAAATGAATTTCCGTGCAAGTGCACAAGTCATTCACAGTTTTCCCAGTTTCATATTAAATCTGTCATGCGTAAACATTTACAGGGAAATTGAGCATACAATCGTCAATTATATGTAGTGTCCAATTTAAAAAATTGCCGCTAAACTGGCCCGATCTCCGTAATCAGCGGAAGCGATGCAGGAAAACATCACAATTCATAGTGTCATGCCGAGCAGGAAGGGCACGCGCACCTTGGACTGGATGGGAAAACTTTGGTCGGACATTTTGTGGGTGATTTATTAATATGTAAGCCAATGCAATTTGCCAGCCTTTGACAGATGGCGATAAGCGCCGCACAAGGGAAACTCAACTGGAAAAACAGCAGGAGAAAATGGAAAATGGAAACTGTCAAAATGAGCCAAAACCAATGACAGTTGCAATTTGGAAAAGTTCGCAAGTTCCCATCCCCAATCCCGAACTAGAGGGAAAACCAAGTCGCTTCGATCGTATCGTGTGGGGCAATTAGCATTTTGTGGCAATGTTGCAACAATAATTTAACGAGCCAGCAGCCAGCAGGAGCCGCAGCCGTAGCAAGAGAAAACTCGCAAAAATGCTAAAGTCCTCCAGAGGAGGACAAGAAGAGGAGGCACAGAGAAAAAATTATTTGATTATCCTGCGGCCATGCACTGTCACAATTTTGCAGACTGCCCGTCGAGCGTGTCGGGTCTGGGACCGTCCTGCAGCAGGAGTAACAACGGCAACGGCAGCACCATGAAAAGTGCCACATCAGCGAAAGTCTGTTAACTTCCGGTTTATGGTTGCAGCAGCTTATGGAGTCATTTCCGCCTGCTTCTACCCCCCTGCTCTCCCCTGCTCTCCCCAGGTCCCATTTATTCGGCTCAGCCGGGCAGCCAGCTGGCGGTGCCCGCAGACCATTCTATTAAATCATCATTTCATTTCAAACCCCCCTTCGCCCCTTCGCTCCTCTCGCTTCCTTCGGCGCACTGCGCTTGTGGTAATTTCTTTTACATTTTTTTTCGGTTGCAAGTGCTTCCTTTAGATTTATAATTAAGATTTGGAGAGCGGCAAATAGCAGGTCCATTTCTACCCTACAATGGGAATTAGTATTTTGTTTTAGTACTTGTAATGAAAGAAATTTACTAACCCAAATGTATGATAGTTAAATTACAAAAAATAATAAAAGTATTACAGTCAGGTGAAATAAATGCCAGAGTATACAAACTTCGGCCTGCTAAAACAAAGTTTATCGCAGAATTTATGTTTCCCTGCCGAGGAGGCAACTGCAGCTGACCATAAAGCGGTAATTTATCATATTTTTAGCGTCAGCCTCTAACAAATTATATGGGCAGCAAAGAGCCAAGAGGACCACCCCGCAGAAAGCCCCGCCGCCGGATGGGCAAAACTTCAGCGCAGAGCAATTTAATTGCGTTGAGAAAATTGGCCGAAGAATCACCTGATTGGAGCTGAGGGAGGCGAATATAATTATAATCGAGCGGGGATCCCTTCTGACCGATCTTGATCGAAAGTTGATGAGCTTATAATGGCTAATTGCAAAAAATGGTTGGACAAAACACAGGCAATCGAATTCAATTAGGTGGACAGAAGTGTTCTACTCAGACAATGATGAAGACCCTTACGGTTTTGTATCTGGGACTGGTACTCTCAGTCTCAGTCTGGAAGTGTTCCAAGGGACATAAGGTGAGAACTAACATTTGGTGCTGTTATTTGATCTAACTTCTTCTACAGTCGTTGAACTCTTTGCTTTTTCGGAGAATTGTCACCGACTACAATAGAAAGTATGTCTCATTTTATGAGTCGGCGATCAGCCAAGACCACACTACGATCAATTTTACTCTGAACTTTGCGCGGAACATCACGGTGGACTTGTGGCTTAGGACGACCATTGCAAATCGGGTAACCAAAAGCGAAGACGAATACAGAGACGTCTTCACCTACAATGTGAATCTGTGCCAGGTGATGGGTCGGGGTAAAGGCAAGAGCCTCATCAACTATTGGATGGATAATGTTCTCAGGGAGTCCAATATGCCACGTAATTGTCCGCTAAGAGAGGTACTGCTCCATTATGCTTTGGAAAACAATTTATCCTTTCGAACTATTATTACAGGGAAACTACTACATGTGCAATATTAAATCGGATAAGGAGACAATTCCCCGATTTATCCGCTCGGGCAGATTCCGTTTAGACTCGAACGTTTACGTGCGAGATTGGCACAACGACAACCTGACAAACACAATCTTCTACATTGATATCAAAATGAAATGACCGGGATTTGCCTGTTTCCGAAAAAGAGGGGCAATCGGGGCAAGCCCACGCAAATAGTCACATTAAAAACCAATGAATCATTGAAGAGTTCAAATCTCTACTGGCCAACACAATTTCTCACTTCCAATCGAGTAAATCGTTGCACGTGCGTTTCGCATAAATAAATTAATGAGCCGTTCTCAACAAGGACACGGGCACCACACGGGCAGGGACTCCTGTGCGGAATGCAGGCGGGAGAGCTGCAAGCTCCGAGTTGCGAGCTGCAAGCTGCGATTTATGTGAGTGCGCAAACTAGCGCAAAATAATTTAAACATTGTCAATAATAGTTTGGGGACCAAGTATTTTTCCCCCGACAAGTTCGCCTTTTGCTCCTTGTCTCTCCTCCTGCTCTCCTGCTCTCCTTCGTCCAGCTCGCCTCGACACTTTCGCACGCGCTCCCAAGGATGCCACGGGGTTCTTTTCTTTGCATTTGCCATCAATTGCACTTCCGCCGCTGAAGTGATGGGGCAGAGAGCAATTTCTTGTACTTTGTTGGGTCCCAGGCACCAAGAACCAGAGCCAGGCCACTGCAGCCCGGCCATTTGGAGGATCTTTGAAACAAACGCAGGCAGGATGCAGGAGGCAGGAGGCAGGATGGAGAAGTGGCATCGTGTACTCAAGGAAATTGCCATCATTATACTTGTCGCAGCAGTTGCCGAGCTTTGTGTTAAATAACGTTTAATGTTTGTTTGGCGTGAAATTGATTTACAAATGGGAATCGCATTGGCTTCCGCATAGACATCCGGCAGGACTTATGAGCTTTCTCCTAACCTAGATGGGATTTCAATAAATTAAATCAACTGCCAGCCTTTCTGTGGCTTTATTGCAAAGGCCTCCAATTACATGACTGGGTGGGCATTTGAACTAATTAAGCAAAGCCCACCTGACTTTCGCTCATTCTCCTGGCACACTCTCATTAGTCATCAGACATGTCTGCAGGCGTTGTCAGGGCCAGTAGCTGCTTGTGGGTGAGCTGCTGCTGGGATGCATCCTGGATGAAGAGGGGGCCATCATCACACACAACCTATAATTATACCAGCGGGAATCGAAACAAATTGGCGAGCAGGAAGGCCTGCGGCAAATTGTTGGGGATGCCTCCTGTATGACCAGCAAGATGGTGGTGTGCTGGTGCGGATCTGCAGATGGCAATTAGGAAGCGATAAAGTTAAACGCTCGCACGTCCCCGCACTCGAAATAAAAATCCCCATGTTGAAGTGCCTAATGTATATATTTTTTCCTTGTAAGATTTTCCATTTCCTTTTGCTGCTGCTAGCGACAGCTGTGAGCCCCAGCACCAGACACCCAACTAAATTGAATGTTTCTTTTTTACTCTTCCTGCTGCATCGATAATCAAGAGGCAAGCGCAATGCCGTGCAACACGTTGCAGCCTTGTACAGGATATTATTATTACACGCTATGAAATTGCTACCATCACCCGGAGCCACCCGGAGCTACCCGGAGCAGACGTCTTCCGTGTAAAAGCAAACGAACGATTTTATTTTCGCTGCTTTTCACTGCGGAAAGTGCCAACACCTTTATTGCATCGATTTCGTTTGAGCTCAAGCAAATCGGCAGGTTTATTGCCTTTAGTTTCCTCTTAGTTAGACAGGAACGTATCAATCGTCAGACTCAAGGCTTCGTCGTATGACTTGGTGTTGTATTTCCCATAGAAGAAGGTGACCTTGCCGCGGTATGACCCGGGTATGAGGAACTTGTGGGTCATCGAGCTGCCCATTCGCCAATTGCGCATATAATAGTGCCCCACCTCCACGGGGCAGTTGTACATAAAGTTGCTCTGCTTGGACATATCCTTGAACCAGGTTTTGAAAAGGCTGTTCTTCATGCCAGATGTTATAGCGCACACGTCGTTCTTCTGGTTGAAGACAGACTGAAAGTTCTTTGCATTGGCAAGACGCAGCTGGACGTCGACCTCGGACTTGAAACCCCTATGAATTGGCTTGTTCAGTACCATGTCCATGTTCATCATGTTTTCCTCTATGGTCAGGGAGAAGTTTTTGAAATATTTCGGATTGAAAGTGCAGTTACCCGTAAGGAACTTGACGCTGTGTTCCTAGAATATCAATTTTAAAGCCTCTATTAAATAGATCAAAAACTAACTTACCCCATGAACGAAATGGATATTCAATGCTAATTGAACAATCGCGGAGCAAACAAGCAATTGCCACATTTCGATATCCATTACGAAATACAATGACGAATCAAAGCCAGCAAAATCAATTTGGAGTTAATGTCATTAGCAGGGGTTATTTATTTCCAAGTCATTAACTTTCGGAATCAGTGCTTCAGATATGTATGATAGCATCGGCCGTGCAGCTCATTATAAAGTCCTCGTCTTTGCCCCTGTAGTGTCCGTAAAAGTTGTATGTCTCCAATCGATACGATCCGCCCGCGATGAAAGGTGGCACCAGGCCCTCCCCAAACTGCCAGCCCTTCAGGTGGCTCACATTCAACGGGCACTGCCGGAGGAAGTTTCCGTACTTGAGTAGGTTCTTGTACCACTTCTTGAACAGGTTCATCTTGCCTGCGTTCACAATGTTGCACACGTCCACGTTGGTGGAGAAGAGACTCTGGAAGCTCTTTGAGTTCCCCACCCGCAATTGGAAGTCCAACCTCGCGCGCCAGCCCCGCAACAGAGGCTTCCGTAGATACATATCCAAGAAGACCTGATCGTTGGTTATGCTGAATGTGAAGTTCTCAAAGTACTTGCGATTGAACTTGCTCTCTCCTGCAATGAATCTCACACTGCGGTCCTAAGATAAGACATTGAAATATGAACTTTATTTTTTAAAGCCACTTACCGCCTTGGCGCAAAAGAGTAAAGCGAAAATACCTATTTGTATTACCGGAGCCATCCCTGTTCCTCAGCATAATAAAAATATTTTGAAAATCATTTTCTTTGTGCACAACATTTTAATTATCAAATGCAGTGAGCCCTGACTAACCGATACAAATATAGCTATTGTATTATATTTAAGCAAATGCGATCGCTTATCATTATAAAATCCATGAGGTTCAGTTTAACACGGCTTCCACCGAGCACTCGAGCAGTGGATTGGGCACATGTTTTTTGAACCTCCCAAAAAAGAACGATCCGAGGATCCGGTAGTCGCCAAGGTAGAGAAAGGAAGGCACATAATTTGGATCCAGGGTCCATCCGTGCAGATAGTAGTAACCCGTCTTGATCGGGCAGCTGGTGGCAAAGTTCCCGAACTTCAGCATGGAGGTGAACCAGCGGCGGTAAATGGAATTCTGGGCGCCTCTGATGAGAGCACAGTAGTTCATGTCGTGCTGGTAGACACTCTGGTATGGCTTCCCCTTCGACAGGCGGAACTCGAAGCTCAGGTGCGCCTTCAAGCCCTGGGGCAGAGTCGCGACCAGAATCATATCCATCAATACTTTGGTGTTGATGATTTGCAGGGTAAAATTGGAGAATATCGCTCTGTCGTATCTGCAGTCCCCGGTTTTGAATGTCATTCTGGGGGCCTATTTTTTGGCAAGTGAGTTCCCAACAGATCATTGGCGGTAGGAACTCAATTACTTACCACGCTCTCTTTGATTAGGCCCGTAACAACAATCCAACCCAAAACCATTGGCACTCGTTGGGGGCCAGACATCGCGGGGTGATGTCAACACAAACTTTGCCACTAACACACCGATTTGTAAACTCCGAAATAAAAGCCATTTATTGGGTTCGTTATTCGGTTAAAGTTGCGTGATTGATTAATAGATCGGTCAAGCCTGATACTAGTAATTACCGAAGCACATCCGCTTGAACCCGAGTCTACTTATTATACATTGTCGCCTCCACAATGCACTCGACGAGGGTCACTTTGTTTTTGCTGCGGTACTTCCCGTAGTAGGCCAAGGCCTTCAGGCGATAGTCGCCACTTAGCATGTACGAGGGCACCAGATTCATGTCGATGTGCCAAGCCTTGAGGTAGTAGTGGCCCACCGAAACGGGGCAGTTCTCCATGAAGTTACTGTTTTTGGCCACACTCTTAATCCAGCGGCGGAAGAGCGAGTCCTTCAGGGTAGAGAGGAGATCACAATAGTCGGTATCGGTTTGCACCAGGCTCTGGAACTTCTTGGCATTGGTCAGGCGCAGCTGGACATCGACGTGGCCTCGGAAGCCGGCTTTCAAGTCCTGCACCAATACTATATCCGCCCAGATTGTATTGTTCACAAGCGTGATGTTGAGAGTGGTAAAAAATTTGGAATTTGTATCGCACTTGGCACGGCTTACGTTCACCAAACTGGACTGGCGGTGGCAGAGTCGGGAGTTAGATCATAAATCGGCCCACAGAACACACCTTTTGCTTACCTCAGCCAGCGGCAGGAGAACACAAAGAAGGATAAGTACTTCCTTCGACATCACAACCGGTTTTTGCTCCGAGTGCAATGACAGACTACTCCCAAACGCGGATTGTAATGTTCGGGTGCACGCGCGCCCAAGCCGCTAATTTGTTTTAAATTACTCAGAAATGGCGCATTGTGAAAATGCTATTTTAAGAACTGGTTATTTATTTACGCGTTTTTTTTTTTTGGGGCACAGTTAGTCATGAGAGAAATCACGAGATTAGGTGGCGACCTAATCACCCTTTAATATAGCAAAGACATCAATATCGAGCATAAAGTCCTCCTGCTTGGACTTGTGCTTGCCATAGAAAAAGTGACCCGACACGCAATAGTTCCCGGGCATCATATAGATGGGAATCAGCGGTGAATCCATCTTCCAGTCATGCAAAAAATAGTGACCCGGGGGCACGGGACAGTTCTGCATAAAGTTGCGTTGCTTCAGCATGCTTTCGAACCAGCTCTTGAAGAGATTGCTTTTCACCGATGAAACTATTCCGCAGGTGTCCAGGATGTGGGCAAAAAGGCGCTGGTAACTCTTG
The DNA here is from genome assembly GCA_021224005.1 of Drosophila setifemur. Taxonomy (NCBI): domain Eukaryota; kingdom Metazoa; phylum Arthropoda; class Insecta; order Diptera; family Drosophilidae; genus Drosophila; species Drosophila setifemur. The sequence continues at coordinate 2,003,348 of JAJJHY010008789.1, read as the reverse complement.
CCCGTGTCGAGGCTGATTTGGACATCAAGAAGGACCTTGAGGCCCCGGGTAATGGTCTTGGCGGTTACCATATCCATAAACAAGGTATTGTTAGTGATATCTAGCGCAAAGTTTTCGAAGTGCTTCCTACTAAATCGGCACTTTCCTGTCTGGAAAATGAAGGAGGACTTGTTCGCAAAGATATGGTTAAGATATAGAAGGAGTAAATCAAATAATCAAGAAACACTCACTGAACGCGTGGTCACCAAATGGTGGAAACAAAGTAGGGAAGCAATGATAAATACTTTCAACATTTCCACGCTAATGTCGATTGCGAAATGAGGGCCGAAATTCATTTTTGTCCAGCCGCAAATCATACTAAATTATTTTTTATCGAATATAGGCAATGTCTTTTAAATATCGATTACTTTATTTCAACTTCGAATGTACAAAACAATACGAAATCTTTGAATTGATGCATCTCGAAATTCACTCGATACCTGCCTGCAGATAGAAACTTTGGAATAAATAGTGTGTTGTAGTTATAGTTCTTCAAGTAGTAGTAGTTGGGATCAACGGGACAATACTTCCTGAAATTACCGGCATTGAAGAAAGTAGCGAACCATCTCTTAAACATATTGTTCCTTTTCTGAGCCAGCATACTGCACATGTCGAGGGTATACTGAAAGATCTTCTGCGATTTTATAGCGCTTCCCAAGCTGATTAGAAACTCCATGTCCATCTTCACACCCGGAACCAGAGCTTTTATCAAGTTAAAATCCAGAAACATTCTAGAGTTCTTCACCAATATTGTCACATTGGATAGGTAACTCCGATTGTAGTTCCCACATTGGTTGTCCAGCATTATTATTTTGCCCATCTGTGAGCATTTAAAGGTGGGATGTATGAAAGAACATGGATCTCTGGATATTTACCACTGGGGCCGACATGATTATTAGGCTCACAACTACCACAATATATGCAAATTGCATTTAACTTTCTTGCAATAAGTCTGGTGATGTGTCAAATAGAATCGTATACTAAATTCGACTACAAAAACATCGACGTTTCAGTTTCCAGTATTTTTCAAAAACCGTTTAAAATAATTGTCATAGGTAAATTGAAAGAAATTGTTTTTAAATGGTCATTTAAGATCATTTATACTTAAAATAATAATGCAAAAATTGTTGATAAAAATTAATAGATTTATATCGGAATGTAGACCCCGAAAATAAAATAATGACAAATACAGCTATTAGCAAAAATGGGCCAATCCAAAAGTTCATAACCACCATCAAAACAAGCATTTTCAAAATCGCAGTTATCAAATAGAATTACGTTAATGACAGTTGCTCATCAGCCCATTATAGTTATGGCACGTATTGCGGAAACATATAAAATCATCATAGCAAATAACTTTATTAATCACAAATGAACTCCATATTTTAGTGGTTGAAGTTTAGCTAAATAATTTATTTAAAGTATAAATAATTTATATTTAAAAAGAATGCTATCCCGAACCGATCAACTCTAATTGGATTTAAGTGATTTCTTGGACATCTATTGCCTCTTCGGATCTTTTACGATAAGTATCTTTCATACCAGTACACTCGCACTAAAAATTGTTTTTTTTGTTTGATAGATCTGACTAAATTAAATTGAAAAACTGAAGAAACTAATAATTAAAAAAAGAAAAGATTCCTACAAGTATAATGGAACATTCAAGCAATAACTCCTTGGAAATTGAATTTTCCTAAGCTAAGGACAAAATCTATAGATTGGAAGTGAGAAGTGAAGTGATTAGTGAGCTTATGGCTTTATATATATATGTCTTATATATCTGCCCTTGAAGCCATCACTCGCTCAGCTCCCAAGCTCCGAAGCTTCAAGCTTATCCGCAGTCTTCTGCCATTGCATGCATTTAACAACGCAGTCAGGCATTCGTGGCACTCATCCCGAATGCAGTCAACGTGTCTATGTTTACCCAGCGTAGTGCCCCATTCCGGCTCCCCAATGCCGCATTTATGTGCACGAACCACTGCAGAAAACAATTGCACGTAATTCTGCTTACGCCGTTACATTGCAACAATGCACGGCGAAAAAAAAAGAACAGGCGAAAAGCAAGGCCTGCCTTGCCATTTGTTAGCATTTTCTGTTTTCCTGAATTTTTCCATTGCCTGCCTTCCTGCGGTTGCGACAGTCTGATGGCCAGACGGAGTGTCGGATTGTCGGAGTGACGAACAGACAGATAGATAGATGGTCTGACCGTCGGCGGGACGACGAAGTTGTCAGAGACTACGCTTAATCAGAATCGGGTCTGTCGAAACTAAGGCGTCATTTACAATTGTCCAACGAGGGTGGGCTCGGGTTCCAGTTCGAGTTCGAGTTCGGGTTCGGGTCTGCGCCTACTTCCTAGATCCTGGTGTTGGGCAAATAAATGTCTTGCTTTTCTGTGCTCCTTTTGTTTTCTGTTTGTCCCTCGCTCTGCTTTCACTCCGTGACTGACTGCCTTTCCCCCGATTTTCCGGACCCCGTCCGCCCGCCCGCCAGACCTGCCTGCCTGCCTGCATATTGCATTTATTTACATAGGCCTGGCCTGACTTTTGATTTTAAGCTCTTTGGCTCTTCTAACTCAATTCCCTGACGAGGCTTTAGTCCTTGCAGCTGTCATGGCGGCGGCGAGGCACCTGTGTGTGTGTGTGTGGTTGTCTGCCATGGGTTTATGTATTTGCGGATGCATTTACGTGCTGTGCCTCTTGCGGGTGTGCAAATAGGACACTCGCTCACAAACTCCCCTTACTGTATAGGTCGCCAGGATGCAATCTGGGCCCGTGACCATCGCCATAGTCATGACGTGTGACATTTGCTCTTCAAGTCTTTGGATTATGTGGGTTGCCGGGAGTCGACTAAATGATTTCAAAAGATAGAGACTATTCCACTAAATTAGTTTGACAAACAGTTATTTTTTAAGCAATGAAATAGAAAATTGCCTTTAAAGGTTTCTTTTATTTATCTTTAATAAAGTAGTGCTAACAATGAAAACATAGAGCAATGTGCATATTCTTAAGTTTTTTTTATAAACCTTTAATTGATAATAGTTATTGACCAGGAATGTTTATGTTTAGAGATAGTGTATTTAATTTTTATATTCAAATATTAAAATTCCCGGGTAACTGGTATGTCCGTTCTAGCCCTTAACTACCTATCAAAATCTCACATACACCAATGAATTTTTCGCCGTGAATATTTTTGTATGTTCCAATAAATTAATATATTATGGCTAACTTTGCCCAGATTTTCTTTTTTGCTGTATGGGCAGAGTCTCGTTTTATCATTATACTGAACGATCAGAGGAAAGTCAACATAATACCAGCGATCGTACACTTTTTCTGTGTGATACATTTGTTATAACAAAAAGATGTTTACAATACAATATAATTAGTTATTGAGCGCAAGTCATAAATTCGGCTATCGAATATTTTCTGAGATTTGTTGGGAAGTAAAATATTAATATTTGTATTCTAATGGCAATAATTAAAAGTAACTTAAGCATAGATTTTTGTATTTAATATGATGCTTAACTGAGAATAAATGAAATGACTTCAAGGATCCCACCATTTTTGTATACAATCTGATTGGCCTTAAGTTTCTCATCGGCTCGGAAAAACTATAGAAACTGCCTCGTCAACGATATAGACCACATTGCTCTGATTTGGCTTGCAACAATGCCTCTAGCATTCTCTCCGGGTCTTCTTCCTGCCACTTCAATTTGAAACGGCAATCAAAAGTGCAACCGAGGAAGACAATTTTCACACTTGGCATGAAAGAAATATATTTTGCTTGGCAAATATGCTGACCTGACCCCTCCGAGCAAACAAGCTGGCAGTGCAGTGGCACTCGTGCGAGGCGAAGGAAAACGTCATCATAAATGCCCAGAAAGACTCCGAAGACGGAGCCTGAACAGGAGCAGCAATCAGAGGCGCCTGGAAATATGCAATGCGAAAAATCAACACAGGACAATGGCAGCGCCAGAGATGAGAACGACCCCAATTACCCTCGTTTTGCAATGCGAATGGGGAAACGGGAAAATGGGGAGCAGAAGGAAGGAAAATCCGTGCATATTTACAGGCGTTGGCATGAAAATTTGTCACCTAGCAGAGCAAACACCTCCAAATGCACCGGGCCTAGGGGGTGTGAGTGCCTTTGCTGTGTGTGCGCCTGTAATTGAGCCTACAGATATGCAACCGACGAGTATCCCCAGTAATCGACACTTGGCCGAGGCGGCAAACAGGGCATCTCGGAGCCCTTCATCCTTTGCGCCGCGTTTGCGCCTACCGCCTGCAATTGTAGGGGCACGCGTGCATCGTCGTCCTGGAAATGTGCAACGCCGCGATTGGCCGTCGCCAGACATGCTCATAAAGTTAGCAGGAGCCCATCGGATTGGTCCAAGGGCCAGGTTAAGGGCAGCTCCCAGTGCACATGCGCGCAGAGCGAGAGCGGAACGGCTGCTCAGCAAATAGAAGGAGCGCCCCCAAGTATGCAGCGTTATTTTACTTTTCCCTTTTCGCTCACCTCCAGAGTCCTTCGAGTGCGTGTGTGCATGTGCATGTGCGTGTGTGTGTGTGTGTTTGTGGGGGCGATTAAAGCTTTGCGCGTGGTGAAAACGGACGGGAAATCGTCCTCGAGTGGTGGTGGTTTTTCCGCTCACTCAGTTTTATGAGCACACTAATTGCATTGGAATGTTTTTGTCTCGCCATTGTTGTTGTTGTTGTCGTTACTGCAACTTGCTGTCTGTATTTGCATTCGCTCTCCGAACATTTGAGTTTGATTGCAATTACAAATTGAGCTACGATGAATACATAGTTTGTTGTCCAAACTCAAAAATTAACTTATTTTGATAGTTTAATTTTAATTTGCAGCATTCAGATTTCAATGCTAATTCCGTGAATTGTTTACTTGCTTTGGGTACTTTATGTACAATTGAAATTACTATATCATTCGGTTTAATCTTTCAACCCCCAGTAATACCCTTGGCACAGCTTTCGTGTAGACCCATCCATTCGTCCTTCTCTCTCGCCCGTTCGTGTTTCATTTTCGCCAAAGTCTACAAAAGTGGAGTCGAATTCGCCGCGTTTGGGCGGTTAGCGAGAGCTTTCATGCACTGCGAAAATCATGGCTTTAATAAGCGTTACATTTAAATTAGAATATTTGAAGGAGGTTAATTTTATATTGCCTACAACGAGATTATCTACTGCAAGGAGCACAAAACTGTTAAGAGAGCCCAGATCCGATAAATTTACTAAAAAAATGAGTCTTTTTTATATGCATAAATTTAAGGCAATGGTTTTTGGCTTGGGTATTTAAAAATTCAGTTTTAATTTGTGTTTTCAAAGATTATTTATATTATAAATAAAACTTTTAGAGATTTTTCAAATGTTTTGAGCTCAGTGTACCCAAAAAGCTCTCAGTAAATGTCTGAGTTTGAAACTTACTCCGGGGAGTGTGGAGAGTTTCGAGAGGGCGGTTTTTACTTGTTGCTATTGTTGTTGTTTGAGGCGAATTCAAAACGCAACATGTTCGAGCTTGTCTTACCTCAATTGAGACGCTGTTGCATACTGGAAATATTTACTTAACTTAAATAAATTATTTGATTTTGCCAGAAATTTTGTTGTTCTCATCAGCGGCTGGTTTTTTAGTAGTTGCTATACGCCTTAAAATCCTTTCAGTCATATTGGCAGGACCTGATGTTGTTGTTGACGTCTTATTTGCCGGCTTTCACTACGAAGTTGCGATGTTGCCAGTCCCTCGTGCGCCATCGTCAGCCGCAGCTTCGTTTCGTGCTCGTTGTCGTTGTCCTCGTTGCTGCCTCGTTGTGGCAGGTGCCGTCGGCTGCCGCAAGGACTCGTGCATTTGGATAGGTTCGTGTGCGCTGCACTATTCGCCAGCGATGGTGAGCTTCAGATTTTTTCGGAATGCGCTAAGGATCAGTTTTGCGCGAATTACGGTCACGAATGGTTGCTGACGACAAAGAGACGGCGTCCAAAACAAACATTTCCAAGAGTCTTCCCTTCTCTGTGTGTGTGTGTATGTGCCGCGATTTTAAGACCTCTTTTTGGCGATTTAAGAAATACGTTCGAAGGAGCAATGCCCAACATATCGGCTCAGGAAACTGACCTAGGCCAGGGAACTTTACTGACCTATGCCATTATGCATTAGAAATCTGTGACTGGACAATATCGAGGAAACAAGATACTTTTTCACATTTATAAGAGTGGCGTCCTGTCGACAGAGCAATAGTTTTGTAACTTTAAAATAAACTGAAAGTACGATTGTAGTTAGTAGGGAAAATATTCTTCCGTTGATATTATCATATCAGTTGCATTTCCTTAGTGTTGTAAGAATTCTTTGAAGCAAAGCAAGCTTCGAGCCCAAGCTATTTAAAATTATCCACGGACTTTTCACCAATATCGCTCGCTTAAACTATAAATGGTTGTGAACTGTAGTAAGCCAAGTAGCGAAATGAATAGCATTTGTAATACACATCTTAAGTAACTATTGCATAATCTGAGATGCTTTCTTCTGAACTATCACCAATTAACTACACCACAGATCTTAGAAATTATAGAGCAGGACACGTAATTATAATTGTGCTGAGAGAGGTGTAAGAGAACTTCAAACTTTGAAGTGAAATTAGTGCGTGCAGAACAATAATTGAAAGGTCAATTATAGTGCCGGAAAATGTGAATCAAATTTTAAATATTAAATAATTGAATAGTTCTACAAACGCCAGCGAGCTGTATTAAAAAACTGATTATATGGTAAGCGGAATATTGTTGTACAAAATCCAAAGATACCGTAGATATACCGATACTTTTTCTTGCGTAATCAGATTCGATTAAAGTATTATTACAAATAAAATAAACTTTGTCAAGAATTCCGACAGAAAGATAATGGGTTGGTTACCAAATGCCATTCGCCGAAATTCTATTTGCTTTGATACATTCTTTTTGAAATCCGACCGATCTGCACAAATTTCATTTAATAAAAATATTGGCAAGATAAATATTGCGAAACCAATTTAAACACATTAGATTCAATGAATGTTCATAACTTCTTTTAACCTAATAATATTTGATGGATCATTTTCCCACTCTAATATCATTAATTTTGTTATTTGAATTTATCGCTGTCAGTTATAAATATTTTGTGTATGTCTATCTGAACTATCAATAATTTTAGAGTGAATACTTACTATATTTAGGGTGATTAAAATTCCATTACCTAAAAAGATCACAAAGGAATTAGATAAGGTCCGACATCTATACAGTGATTTGATTTTTAAAACTAATGCAACTTCTGAGTGGATCAACTGTTGAAGCTGATCAAGAATGTATTTATGAGTATTATTTACTGGTGACTCGCTCTAAGCTTGTAATATTGTTACGAAACGCAAAAACAACCGATTTTGTAACGCTTTTACTTTTATGTAAGAAAGTTCGATAAAAAAAAACATATAATTATACAAAAAGCAAATAATATTTACTTATTTGATTGAAAAGCTATTCGAATTTGGATGGTTAGTTTTAACGGCAGATGGAATATAAGTGGTGTGCTTTTAATATATTTATTTTTAAACCTAATAAAACTATATTCTTATAAAAACATGAATTATCTTGAAAGTTGCAAAGCTATGCTTTTTCTATGTGAATTTTTTTATCGTTCCTTTCGTGTTATATGGGGCTCCGGTTCCGGTCGTTTAGATTTACGAGTATACTAATTAGAAGAAAAGAAAGTTCAGTGAATGGTTAAATCATGATAAATAAAAAAGTGAGAGGCAGAAATTGCTAGATCGACTCGACTGTTAAGACTGATCAAATCAGATCAAATATGGCTCCTCTATTGCGTTGTAAACTTCTGTGCATATTTTCAATTTCCTCTGCAGATGTTTTATATTGCTACTAATATCTCCTGTATAACCAATGGCAAATAAAATCCCTAGCTTCCTTTATATTGTACGTTAGCTACTTTAAACTTTCCAAAATTCCGATAATTAATTAATTAATTGTCAAAAGTCGTTATCACATAAAAACTAACATAGAACTGATGGGTTGAAATCTCTAAAAATTCAAACTTTTGGTATCTTTAAAGGATCAGGGAGAAAATAAATATCCATTATATCAAAAATAAGAACTATCGGGCTTAATATTCTATAATTTATTGATTTATTTTATAATATTTTTTATCCGGTAAGTTTTGAAAATAGTCGGTCCTACACAACCAACAGCTGATCAAATTAAATAAGAATATAGTAGATATTTACATTTAAAATTTGTTGTTATTGTGGCATGTAAGGCTTAATAGTAAGCGCACACAACGAAATATTTTGTATTCTAAAAAAAAGGTGCAATTGTCAAGTAAAAATTATATTCCGATACAGATAGTATACCATAGACTTAAAATACTTGTATTATATTATTCAAATCCCTTGAAGTGGTAACAATGGTGCAACTAGACAAACGGAAAATTAGTGGAAATCTGAAAATGTGAATAAAGTACCTCCATATGTGATTACACATAATTAGTGTTACTAGTTTTACTAAGAAAATAACTCATTTAAAATATCATGTATGTTAGTTACAATCTCTTGCACGAAACTAATATCAAACTATAGAAAAAAGTTTTTTTTAGCAAAACGTAGATATCAAAATGAAAAATCCGGATCGAAAAAATGAATCTGATATCCTGCCGTATATCAAAGAACCGTAAACAATATTGCCATCTTAAACATCATCAAAATAAAAATAAAATGTTAGGAGATAAATAAACTTTGCGTTTGTTAAATATGAATTAGTTTTGTAATACTTTTGCAATATCACAAATAAATATACATATAAGCTTTAAAAAAACTCCAGCCGCAAAAGGATTCAAGTTCTAATTAATGTTATAGTTATTGTTATAGGTATATTCAAGATTTGTGGACGTGTGTTTGACAAGAAATAAAGGTTAGGGGTCGGAAGCTTAAAATACCATTGTAGACCAGTTACTTTTGAACTGCTCGATCGTTTTTATAAAAAAAACAAACGATTTTTAATGGACAAAACTATAATAATAATAATATATGTCGATTATTATCTCACACCCTGAATATACCTTCTACTTAAATATTAGAACTACCGGGTATAAAAAAAGACTGTAAATAATTTTGAATACCCAAGTCAAATTATTCTTGAATGAATATATATGCAACCTTAAGAACAAATAACTGTTCAACAAAATTATGGCTATTGTCGATCAGATCGGTTATCCGATGAATTCATTGGGCTTAAAACTTCTTTTAATTTCCTTGCCGCCTGTTCGACACTTCAGATTCAATTAAAATCGTTGGGGAAAATTGCTTTTTGCCAGTTGGTCAAGTGCAACATCAGCACATTTTCGCAGGTTGTGGCGGGAAGCGGATGCAGATTCGGGAGGCTGCGACGCTGGCTAAACAAACTCCAATCCAAGCAATTTCAGAGTTGACTGCATTGCAATGGGCGGAAAGGCGGCAAGGCGGAGGCCGAATGCATTGAAGAGAAGTGATTTTTGCAGTGATCCGAGCCCAAATCAAAACCCATTTGTGTGAAGTGAATCGCACAAATGTGCAAGCTGTTCAAGTGATTTCGAGTGAAAGGCTCTGAATGAGACATTGTCTGGCTTCTGGATACTGCTCCTTCAGCTCCTTATTTTTGTTGCATACTTTGCTGCGTCATTAAACCAATTGATGAACCTGGGCATAACTATATGTAACTGGAGTGCAATCCAAGCGGGGCGATATGAAAGTGCATACGTTCATCGTAAACGAAATGAAAACCGATTAACATACTCGTACATTGAAATGTTTATACTTAAAGCTGCGAGTATCTTTAATATTATTTAAACGCCGCGCTGTAATTTGGCCGCAAAAAGCTGAGGGCGTTTGCTGCAGAAGATTGAAGTCAAAACATTTCATTAAAGGCAGTAACGGGCACTGTGAAAAAATACACAAAAGCTGCTGAAAACAAAATGTTGACAAAAAGCGTAAAACACACAACTCAATAGTGCACAAAATGAAAATGACACAACATGCAAAGAGCAGAAACAAAACAAAGCGAGAGCCAAGCTCAGAAAAAATGTACCCGAACCGAATGACCAGCGGACTAAAGGACCCGCCGACAGACAGTCCGACCATACAAATAAATACGCAGTCAAAGGCAATCAACGTCAGCTAGGACGGCACGGAAGGCACGGAAGGCACAGAAGGCAGATACCCTCCTCCTCTTGGCAACTACCGATATTTGATTTGAAAACATTCCGAAAAACGCTGCCCGAATGCGTTTGCCCATCTCTTTGAAATGCTCGACAGCGTCATCAGCCGCATTTGGATGACTACAAGGATCGCTGCAAATAAATAAATGAAACCATCGCAGAACAATTACAATTCCATGCAGACATTTCCCTATTTTTGTACACTTTTTTCGGTAATTTCTTGCTGCCGCTTTGTCACTTGATGTTTTAATTGGAAGTCAGTATTTCGGCGCAAAATATGTGACCGCTTAGGATCACCCTGGAATCTACATGAAATATGAGTTTCGATTCGGCTTCCAACAAAAGTTTTGGTAAATGGTATAAATCAAAATGAATTTTAACTTAAAACTATTTGCCACAGCAAAATTTAATATTATAATGACCCTATCTGGCCTCCAATTTAAATGTAGTAATGTGCCAAACTCCCTTATAACTTATATTCTAAAGTACTGGTAATTGCGATTATTAAATTTTAAAATTAACTTCAAGCTTATTTTATAAAATGGTAGTAATGCTTGTCGTCTAGATTATCCAAAAGAAAATTTGTACAAAATATATATATGAAAAAAGGGATTATTTTTTAAGTCTGATTTAAAAGGGTAAAGTTTATTATAGCTATTCATAAAACTGTAAAAAATATACAAATCGCATAGTAATAAATATATTCAAATACGAATAGGTTTAGATCTATTCAACATGTTGTTTTGATCAAAACCTTACATTAATTGGTCAAATGTATGTCCTTCTAATAAAAACATGCAAAGGAAAAAACCCTAAAATACTTTATTCAGAAATTTGACTATAAAGCTATTTGACTTTTGGAAAATTCGAAATAAAAATATTATTTAGAGGGACGTTTACATATCTTTCTCTAATCTGTAAGCTCTCGGAATTTAAATTTAAAACTATTATTTCTAACATATTTCAGTTAGATCAAACGCAATCATAACAATTAAAATAATTATTTTATCTTGTTTTTATTTGAAAGCTTAAATAATTTTAATTTTTTTTTTCGAAAACATTTATTATAGTTCTGTCTTTAACTTCGATTAGTTTATTAAATGAAAGCCCAAGCTTAAACGGGTTACTCTTCTTAGAACATTAAGGACAAATGAAACTCCCCTTCAATTAGCAGACAAAGAAAAATAATTCGGCAAATCCTCTGGGTATGGTCAGAGCCCCGAACAAGGGTCCGTTTCGGTTGGCTGAGTTATGACCCCCAAACCCCCAATCCCAATCCGGAGGATCGAGCTGGAACGAAAATCGTTTGAGTGTCTGCAGCCGTATTAAGTTTAATGAGCCGCAATTAATCGTACATGACAACACTATAAAAACGTTTGCAAAGAAGTACGAGTATGTCCGTTTTACCAGTTTCCTCTGTCTCCATTTTGGACTTCATATATAGAGGGTAGGGTCCTTGTTATTTTTTTGAAACATTTGTGCTATGCGCAGTATGCGATGGTATTAGAAAAACTATGGACCCCAATTCCATGTCCGAGCGCATCCTGATCAATTTGTCATTGCGATTGCCTTTCCTAATTAACAATTCAAATAAATCGCGTCGCGTTTTCATCGAACCAAAATGTTGCAAAGTGAATGCAATTTAATTGGAAATTTAATTGCTTTTGTGGTCGGAATGTGACATAAGCGCCCTTTCACCTGTACACTCCACCCCGGTGACCATTTCCATGACCAACCATCACCAGCACCATCGCCATCACCCAATTTATTTTTTCCGTTGTTGCTGTCGAGCTCTTAATTTAGACGTGTCCATCCATCGCTGACGCTTGGCTTTTATTGTTTTAATTATTTGCGGTTAAATTTATTTAAATATTTACCTATTCAATTAGGGTGTCCATTTTGTGTCTTGCCCTGCATTGTTATTTTATAATTCGAAAAGGAATTGACTTTGACTAACCGTTCATTTTTCATGCCCCAAAATAATTTCAATTAATATAATGTCATATCTGACAAATAGTATCTGCAGACATCGCTGCGAGAGATCTGGGGAAAAACCTTGCAGACGTCTTCAGTTTCCATGCTCTCCATTTTTCTTGCCTCCCATATTTTTTTCTCCGGGTTTTCTTTTGGCTGTGTGCCAATTATAAAAGTGATTTTGCTGTAAGCTCCATCCAAGACCCAAAAGCAGACGCAGACCCAGACCTCGAGCCACACTCACGGGTATACATGAAGCTCACTTCCGTCAACGGGAAGTCATAAGACGTATGAACTTGTCGCCATTGCCAGGAGAAGGAAGTCGGAGTCGGAGTCGAAGTTGGAGCCAGAGCCGGAGCCGGAGCCGAGGCCAAAAGCCGGGAAAACTCGGAGAGAAGTTGATGTCGAGGTCTCTGACAGATTCCTCTGTTTGGCTTAGTTTGGCGTGGGCCAAAGAAATGCGATAAATTGAATGACTGACGACGCAGTAAATACTTTTCAGACAGCGTAGGAGTGGGTAGGAAAATCACTTGGATCAATTTCCACAGCCACACACGACAAATTGCGCGTGGTTAGATTTTTCTTTCAGAGTGCGTCCTTTATCCCTTCCAGTTTGACATGTGTGCGCAAGGTGAGAATGGCCCGACCATCGGGTAGGATGGGCGGAGAGTCTTCAATTTTTTGTCAGGAAATGCTCAGGTTTATTGCACATCATAATTGCGAATATCAAGCGTTGGTCCATCTTTTAGATTTTCACTTTTGCAATTCGATGCACTCATCTTTTAATGGACATGGGGCCTTTGAATCCGTGGGCATGTACCGCCTGGGCGGGCTCCGCACAAGGGACACACACTAATTTAAATGCATAAAAACTTTTGCCAAGCTGATTGTGTTTGCCCAAAGTCTCGTTTCATAATTTTTGCACAAATTGCGGTTTTCCAGGCAACGAACTGCGAGCAGCATCAAAAGCAACAACAGCGATAACCGCCAAACGCTTTGGCAACTAATAAAAATGAGGAACTCTCCGCGCTCCTATCCGCCCTCCTCTCAGTCCCTCTGCCCATCTGCCCCTCTGGCACTTGCCCCACGACTCCATACATGTGTAAAAATTTACACCACCGCAGTGAAGGGGGTCAAGGGGCGGGTAGCGAGCCGGATTCGTTAGCCAGACTGTAGAGACACAGGATAAATAGGGGGTAGGCAATGCCAGTCGTTTGCCATTTTTGTTGCCAACTCGACATATTTCAATCACGTAAATTTATTACGTAAACATTTGCTTTGCTTTTCGCACACAATTACGAAGTGGAGCGGGCAGGGCGCGGCAACCGCAGAAGGTCGAGGGGCACGAGTGGCTGAAGGAGGGGAGGAGGCGCGGTAAGGCCAGCGGATCTCCAATGCTACAGCAGCAGCAGGAACGCAAATTTCAATTTCAATCTTTTCATGCTGCATCCAGCGCAACACTGCCCCCGGGCAAAAGGCCTCCTGCCTCATTTTCGACCTGCCTCTCGATGCCCCTTGCCCATCTGGCGGCCGCCTGCCTTTTGCTTGCCCGTAATATTCATAATGGTTTTACCAATATGGTGAACAATTTTTATTAATGCAACCGACGAGTGGGGTAACAAGAAGTGAGCGGTCAGTCGGCCACCACCTCCTCCTCCTCCTCTGCGTTCCTCTCGCACCCTTCGGTGTCCACACGGGGGCGGCAGAGTTTTGATGGCCCTGATGGGTGTATTTATGTATCCGTCGCCTTCGGACCGGGTTAAATGGGCTTTTGGCTTTTTGATCTTTAAATGTTTGTTCAACGCTTTGATGTTGCCAGACGTGACCTCTTCTTTTCAGTGTGAACCTTTTATGTTGTCCCCATTTTTCAGGGCTAGAAAGGAACTGAGAATGGCCTCTAAACCTACCTACAATTTCGACACTTATCTCAAAAAATCAGCAAATCTTTGGCAATAATATTTACACCTTTAATGCGTCCAATCCACTTTCCAGAACAGAAAAGCCACCGGGGACAAGCTGAATAATGATCAATTGGAGGCGCCAAACTTTGCCCACAGCAGCATCTCAGACGAGAAGGCTGCAAAAATTAAATGGGTTTCTCGAGGATGCTGACAGCCAGACTTCATAATAATAAAAACCGAATAGATGAGCCGATAATAAGTTGGCGGGGAACAGGAGAATCACCTGCTCATGGCCTCGATTTGATGAGGGTTTGGCATGCGCTGAAAGTTCCCTTCAAGCACTTTAAAGGCATCTTACGGAGCGACTGTCCTGGCATTCAATAATTGAAATATTTGCATAATTATTAACTCGGCTCTTGCGGGGAAATCGCATTAAAGGACGACGTTGAAGACTGGTAGTGGACTAGAGTCTAGAAAATTCAAAAAGTCGTGAAATCCGGCGGCAGTATGAAAAAGTTTTTAGCAGGGAAAAAATATAAAAAACTACAAAGAGTACGCCTAAAAGCGCACTTCATGGGGCGGAGAATGCGGCGGGGGGCTCGTGTGGGAGTGGCCGCCCCAACAACTTTGACGACTCCTCCGAGTCGGGAGTCAAGAGCGACGCCGGCAAGGCATATGAACATACAAAATATCCCTACAAAGGAGTTGATTACACAAAGGAAAATTACGACGAATCATTTCCGCTGCTTGGCTGCTTACACGACCAGCGAGTCGGGACTCCAGCTCCAGCTCCGGCACCAGCTCCGGCACCAGCTCCAGCTCCAGCTCCCCTTCCGCCTCGGTCGGGGGCGGGCCATTTGGTAAACGGCTGCAAAAACAAAGCCTTCCTTCCCCCCTCGAGTGAGATAGCACAAAAAGGGAAACAGGTTCGGCTTTCCCTCTTTTCCCTGTTCGCTAAAAACTACTAACGAGCAACAAACGGAGCCTTACGGACGAGCCTTAAAGCTGTGGAGGCGGGATCCAAGATTCCGCTGAAATTGTCCCTCGCATCGCGTTGACATCTTTTTGGGACCCCACATAAATTGTATTTAATTGAAATTCTTTCGTCAGGCCCCACAAGTGAGAAATTAGCGCAGAGGCCCAAGTAGACAGCGACCAACTTGCTCGAAGCTCGAACTCATAAATCGCTCCGGTGTCAGGGCATTAGCCCAAGGCTCCAGCTCAGCCCCAAAGGTGGGTTGCTCCGCGGACTTGTAAACGTCAGCGATCGCCTAATGTTTCCATGCGTCATAAATTTCATTGAAAAGCGCTTCCGTTGCGCCATTTCCAGACGTTTCGGGTGGCGGCGAGGCACCTGGCCTCGTTGCCTTAGCATATCCAGCTCCTTGGGCCGCCTGTCCTGTCCCGCCTCATACATACAAAATGCATAAGGAAAATGAATTGCTTTACGAGCAACCGCAGTCCCGGGCGAAGACTCCGGAGGCGCCCATGGAATATGCAACTGTAAATCAACACCAACCACACACTCGCTCCCGCAGACAGCGAATAGTTCGGGTGGCATCCCATTTTGTAGGCGTTTATAAGCTGTCGAAAGTAGTTAAGCGTTTTTCATAATTTATTTATGGGGGCCACGGATGAGGACGACGACGGGGACGGGGACGAGGACGGGGATTCGCATTTAAGTATGTTTCATATTAAGTGCGCACAGTTTATGGCTCACTCGGCCATAAAGAGGGATTAGTGGGGCGCAGCCCAGTTTTCTGTCGCCCAATATGCAAATCGGGAGATTCGGTGGAATGGGAGAGCTTCGGGTGCAGGATCTATTTCCGGGCCGTTGTTGGTCTTGGAATTAGCGAACTTCGCCACAATTAGAGCGCTGCAGCTCACTCATTGGCAAACAGTTATCCGCAAGTTAAGCTACTAACACGATTATAACATTTCCAGCAAATAAAACTCGCAACTTGCCAGTGGCCCGAAAACTTTCACTGAAGAAGAGGTAGAAGAGGTGGAAGGGGGGAGGGGAAACTTCCACCTAACGACTGCCAATTGAAGTTGTTAATGAAATAATTTCTTATAACGGGTGGAAAAGTTTTGCCCAACCGACTGGGAAAGCGAAACTCAGCATTTAAGTTTTGCGGTTGCCTGGCCGATAATTTGGCATAGATTCTCCCCTTTCCTTTCCTTGGCTTTCCTTCCATTGGCATCGGCGCATAAAAAGAGCAGCTTGAGCAGCGCTGGCTACATTTATAAATTGTATCCCGGGTCCGGTCTCAAGTCCTTGGAGTCCTTTGTGCATTTGTGCTTCATTATGCGCAACTCGTTTTTGTTTGACTTGGCTGGGCCAGAAAGTCTAAACAAATTTTCTTTTCTTTCCTGAACTCGGTTTGAGGCCATCCTCCTATTTCTGCCCCCGCTCCTGTGCCTGCTCCTGCTCCTGTTCCTGCTCCAGCTCGCTCCACCGCGTGTCCGTTCGCACTCATCAGCAGGGCCCTCAAGTCTGCCGTTTCGTGCCATTGTGCGCTTTGTTTAATGTTATGTAAACTTTTGCTCCATGGCTACTTTTCCCTTGTCCTGCCACACTCACTTCGACTATCTATTCAGCCATTCATTTGCCGCCTTCAGATGTTTTGTTGCTCCTTTTTTTGGCCCATGCCCATGCCCATGCCCGGCCCCACTTGAATCCACTTTAAGGCTCTTAAAGTTGCTTCGAATTGAGTCCTTGCATACGCCTAGCGTACTCAAAATCGACTACCGGCTACCTGCACCAAAGATTCACAATCTACTCGCTCAGAATTTTGCCAAGCTGACAAATTTTTTGCTCCACTGGCTCTGCCAGGCCGCATGATTGATGACTTTTCAATGGGGCAACCGCAACAGCCACAAATGTAAATACTTGCCGTTCGTCCTTATCGCGCTCCGGCAGTCCTCCGCCTCCGACCATCAAGTTAAGCACTCAATCGTGGATTACATGCGTTTTATTTATGATTTTCTTCGCTGGTATTACCGAATGTTTCCCTTTGGCTTATATTTATTGTCATTTGCCATTGGCCCAAAATCTGCTCTCCCCCGGGGGAGATGGGCTTCGATTTTTGCTTTTACTTGTCCTTTTTTTTCCCGACGACTTTTTTACGCTGTAACTTTCAGATGGGCAACAACTTTTCCATGCCCAACTTTTGCTGCCAAGTGGCAAAATTTAATTGCTCAGAAAAATATTTCACAAAAAAATCCAAAAACGATGCAGACGAAATAATAAAAATGTTGTCAATTGTTGTATTTTATGATGTTGCTTAAAAGTTTCCAACTAGAAGGGCGGCGATTGAGGGAAAGGGAGATTATGGACTTCAACGCTTCAGCAATTTGTTGTATTTCATATTTTGTTGTCCGATGAAGTTAAGTCGAAAAGTTTTAGTACCTTCCAGGGAGTCCTGTTGGATGTTGGATGTTATCATTTGCTAAAGGAATAATCATATAAAATGATTTGCAAAAGATTTAAAAATTTCTGAATAAAAAGAAAATGTTAATATTATAGGGAAAAATTTGTTATTTACAGTTTTCATATGATTTATTGATATTGATATACTGTACAAGTCCTGATACTTAAACCGATTTAAAATTTAATTTAAAAAAAAAAACTAGAGTCCAAAAAGGTTTTTTTATATTTCGACTTTTTATGTGAAAAAAAAGTTTGTGAAATGACACGAAAATCTTCAGATTAATTGCTTTTACAGGCATAATTGTAGAAACAATTATTGCAGTCGACATATGCTTGAATTTTACCCATGAAAATCAAACAAATTTGGTATCGTATCGTATCGCACTCGGATTGAATTTTTGAAGAATTAGCTTTCGTCTGTCAATGTTTCGGATTACCAGGCTTAATTCCCAGGCGATGCCATAACGGGTTTAAAAATGGGTTTTATTTTAAATGAAATAATAAATTATTGGACATTATATAATAATAATTTGTAGGCTCTGTTTGTTTAACACGCAGAAGAAGACGTCGGAGACCCCCCAAAAGTTACCTAAGCCAATTCGAGCAAAGGGTATATAAAAGTCGGACATACTCGACAGTTAAAAATAGTTTGAGCGGTGACCTATTCTGCTACAGGGTAAATCTTGTCGGGCAAGCTGCACTGAAACACTTTTCCTTGTTTTTATTGTGCAAGTCCATTTACAAGTGGACTTCGCACAGACTCATCAGGCGATGCCTTTTTTTAATATGTGTAAACATCAGCGAAGAGAATGCAGTGCTGAAAAAACAAATAAGCACTTGACCCAACGAATGTGTCCCAAAGAGCACATCAAAAATATTTAAAATGCTTAAAATGTTAACCGTTTAAAGGGTATTAAAGCCTAAACTGCCGGGCTTATTCATTACAATTCTTACACGTTCTTTCTATCTCTTTGCTGCTGCATATAGGGCTTTTCAGATTTCAGTTTTCATTTTGAATTTTTCTCTTCTCATTTTGTTTTTCCGCTCCTCGGCGGCGATTGCGGATTTCTACACTGATGTTTGTTGTTTGCTCGCTGCACTTAATGTAATTAATTTTAATTAAAATCCAACGGGAGCGTGAACAAAAAATTTGCCACAGTAATGAGCACAAAAGTCCGTCTATCCGACTGACTGAGTGTCGAATGGTGAACTTGCCTCAATCTCCCATTCTGCCCAGCCCAACCCAGCACCCTCCGCCTTCAGCTTCCCGCCGCATCGCATATCTTTTCGCGCCTGCAGAGCAGAGTACAAAAAAAAGGTAGTCTGCTTTTCAGCGCAATCCTCTCGGTGGGTTCAGCGCAAATAGAAACACAGGGCGGATGTGGAGGTGGATGTGTGATGGCGATGGCGATGGTTGTGTTTGGTTAGCTGCTGGCCCGTAAATTTAAGTTACAACCACGATGAAGCGTTTGGTAAACATTTTAAAGTTACCATTAAAATTATGTAGTCCGCTCTCGGATGTTGCACTCAGTCTGAGGATGAACATCGGGAAATGTTTGCCAATCGTTGAGCAAATATTATGGAGGATTATAGAGGAAAAACAATATTAGTTGGAAACTATATTCCATCGAGAGGGCAAACCCATAAATGTACTTAGGCTTTAACAATTCATTTAAGTTTTTACACAGCCTACGGCTGGCAAGGAAGGCAATTGGGTTCCAGGCACACGCAATATCACAACCAGACAATAGACACATATATGCTGGGGAAAACTTTCCACGCTCCATATTGACAATGGGCGCGACTGCGAGTCGTTTGCACCTGGTGGGTCCTGAAAGTCCTTGGTCTATTCCTCGCTCCTTTTTAAATGGCAGCTGCGTTGCACTTTTTGTGTTCCGCTTTCAGTGCTATAAACAAATAAAATTCTTTTTCCACTGCCACCCATACATATATATACCCATATTCCCCCGTCCACCACTCGCCTCCCTGTGTTTGCCTAGACATTGCATTTTTACCTCCTATGCCGATTCACGCGCTGTTGCACAAAGCAAAGTCGGCGTTTCCTGCCTCTCAGTTTCCACCTTCTGCCAAGGCTCAATTGCAAGGCTACGTTTCACTGGCTCCTCGAGTTTTTCATGCTGCAAAATGCAAGCTACAAAATGCGACGCGTCAAACAAATAGAAAAATGTTGCACGTGGCTGGGAAGATTTAAATAAATCAGAGCCGAAGCGTGAGCGGCCTTAAGAGCTGCCAAGTAAAGATTTTAAGGATTCTCTGCGAGTCCAAGTTAAAGTTAAAGTCATTTTTTTGTTGGTTTGTTTAAAGCAGGCCAGACCAGGGCAGAAACCGCAACCGAGGACACAGTTTAGGCGACCCCTTAAATCCTCCTAACGAGACACTTGCCCCGCACATCCGTCACAGCACAGACACAAACCCACCGCAGGCGCTAACTAGCGTGGACACCAACACGCAGGACCTTCAACGAAAAAGGGGAAAACTGCAAGGATTGGTCTAGAACTGAAGAGTTTATAAAATTAACATCGTCATGACATTCAGGCAGACGCCGACACAGCCATCTCAGCCCCTCAGCCCCATGCCCATCCAGGGCCTTGAATATCCTTTGAGCTCGTTACAGCTTTGCATTTGTATGGAGCGGCCTGATCTGTGTGTGTCACTGCGAGTGTTTCCGTCTCGTGTCGTGTTGGCATTTGTCGTTACAAACTTAATTAATGTTATGCTGGGGCGAGGCAGAGATGCTGCCATGCTCCGCTCAAAACTGTTGACTTTTGCCGAGTCCTGCAAAAATAGGCAACCTAACTGGGGCCAACTACCAACACGCTGTCAGCTGGAGCTGACGTTTTGAAGCCTCGGCCACCCAGTTCGGGGACAGAACCCGTTCCGGCTGACAAAGCGATTAATCGGTAGCAGACGCACAATACGAATAGGAATATAATTTTAGAACAATCGCTATTGAGGGATTTGCCTTAAAGTCGTCGCCTAGCGACACCGCAATCCTTCGGCGCAATCCTATCAGCTTATGACGACTTCACTCCACAACCTTCCACAACCCGGAGCCGGTACGGGTCGTAATTTCGGTAATGCTCAGCTGCTTACCCGGATGGCAGTTAACTGATATTGTTTACAGGACTCTCGGCAGGAGCCAGAACTCCTGATTGTTTGTCTGTGCCGTGCCGAGCTCCTATCCGCTTGTTTGCTATTTGACTTAATTTAATGAAAATGTTGCAACCTGCAATTTACAAAACTAACGCCAACAAAACTTGAGATTGTTTACACGAGCCAAGAAGGGCTCTGCTGCTGCTTCTTCCTCTCGAGCATCTTCTGGGATGCGGGCTTTCAGTTCTCAGTTCTAAGTTCACATCGAGAATACTGCCATCTTTTTGCTTCGCAAAGAAGTCAAACAAACGAATGCAAAAACTGCCTTAAGTAGTCGCCGAAGTAAAAATGTGCTAAAGTGGCAGAAGACGATGATGATGGAGTGTTTGCCAATGGGCGATGGGTATAACGTCTCTTTCTATATTAAGATGATAGCTCTGAGAGGTCCAAGGGATAGAGTGTAGTATATATAGTGTATAATGTTTTAATATCATCATCATCGGTTAATCATATTCATTTCTTTCGTCTTGCAGGTCTCCACACTGGCTTTGCTTTATTAAATTCGGTTTTCTAACTCTCATCTATGCGCATCTAATTTGAAATGATGAGCTATCAGAAAGGTAAGTCACCGAGCATAAGATGCATTCACTACCATGGACCATGGACCATGACGAACCCCAAATCGCTGACTATCCATTAACGCATGCCCAAAGTCAGCCGCAAATCGGCAAATCCACATTTCGTACGGGTCAATCAGTTTGTTAGCTGTCTAGCACACCATATACAATTTTTTTTAAAGGATTTCCCCGAAATCTGTGAGGCACAATACAATTTACAGTAAATCAGCTAGAAAGCAAATTTACGCGGGTCATTCTCAAACAATTTGCTCGACAAAGACTTCACAAGATAAGAATGCGTTCGAGCATTAAAAAGGAACGAACGAGAGCGCCTCAGATACAGATACAGATACATAGCAGCAAAAGTTGCAGTTGCGCGGTGTGGGGTTGCGATACAATCGCACAAGGGATCTACTATATCTGCTGACTACTTTTTGGGGGTTGGCTAGTCTGCCAACTAATGAGCTTTCATGAATCGACAAGTATTGGTGGCTCCATTGAGCCTCATGGGGCCGTTGGCCGTTGTCGGTTTAAGAGTGGGACATCCTTTCTGCTAGTTTCAAAATTAATTGCCACCAGTTTTTGTGTTGGCCCGGCTAAAACGAGGCCGGACCGGGCCGGGCCGGGCAGAGTGGCTTTGGCGGACTCGTCGAACAATGTTTGTTATAGACCCCTTCTCCTTTTCGCTGCGTAGCTGCGCCGTTCAATTAACTTGTGCGGCAATCCAATCAAAAGTGTATTAACGGCCCGTTTACGAGGCATCGCCATTCCCCAGCCCGGATGCAGCAGCGAGGACATTTTACAGAGCCATCCGTTGTCGATAACAGCAATTACATAAACGTTTTTATGGCAATAGCCTGGTGGAGAGGCGGACCTGCCTATCGCCAAACAAAGCACCCGAGCGACAACAATCGGCTAACCAAAAGCGATTTAATGGCGCTCGCTGGAACAGCTGCAGCTCAATATGCCCACCAACAATTTTATCCGCGCCGAAATGGACTTTGCAATTAAGGCATAAATTTGCATTATCACGCATACGACATGTTGGACGATGAGGCTGGGCTGAGGCCTGATGAAAGAGCAACTTAGCGAGTTATTTTTTGGGAAATTGCGCCAACACTTTTAAGTGACTTAGTAAAGCATCTAGTTAAAGTTTTCCTTAGGCGGTCACATGATATAGTTATCTGATTTTGATTGCGGGATTATATAGATTTTTAAACAAATATTTGATATAGAAAAGACATTTAACTTATTTCTTTATTTATTTATTTCGACCACAAAGTTCATTTAGAATTCATATAATGGAAATATCATCGTTAAATAACATATTTATTTTATTTACAACCTCGATCTAAATAAATAATTTAAAATAAAGTACGTAATCAAAAAGGAAAATCTGGGTTATATACGCAAGTTAGTAGGTAATTTCGAATTTTATATTACCTGAGATTTTGTTACCTTTCTAGACGAAGACTCGAGACTCTAAGCTATAAAATATGATTACTCCCATCCATGTGATTTTGAGCTAAATATATAATATTCAAACGGCCGTTCAATCACAGTAATTGATTTAAAGATCTTCTTGAAGAAACTATCTATTTTGACCTTTATTGATTTTTCTAAGCTCCTGCTTTTGTCTCGGTCGCCCTAATTCGAGCAATCAGAATTTTTATTTACATGGCCGTGCGAATCTGTAATGGGAACCGGCAACGTTTTGTCTTCGGTTGGGGCACGTGCTTTACTCCTGCTCCTTGACGAGAACTACATAAATAAGCTAGAGCAGAGGACAAGGCCCGACCTTATTCCTCCCTCACGTGGGGAAAACTTTTCCAATTTTCCCCTTTTTATCGTAAATTACGCACAATTCAATATTTGGCCCTTTTACTGGCTCGTGTGTTTTGTCTTTGCGTTGCCAGCCTTTTTTCAGCCTGACTAACTCGGTGGGTGGGTGGAGTTCGCAGTTTTTGTCTGGCTTGTCTGATTTTTCTTCTTTATTGGACTTTGCTATTTTCCTATTTTTTGTGTGTCTCTTTATCGTAAATAAGAAATCGCATACGTGCGTAGGCCTCGCCTCGGATACAGTTTATCCCAGCCCCCTCTCTGCAACATCCAACTCTCTGTTTTGGTTTATGAATGGGGCAAAAGTTAGTTTTACTTTTGTTCCCAAGTGGGGTCGATCCCACTAATCGAAATTGGCTATAGGCTCACAAGTGTAATGATTGTTTTTCTACGCGTGGAAATTTATTTAGCATTATTTACAATAACGTTGGCTAAAGGGAGGGTTCAATCGAAGTCAGAGAAAGTTGCTTACATTGTTCCTTGTCAGCCTTACTGGCATGAGTAGCCACCTTGAAAATCAGTAAACTTGAATAAGGCAAACTAAGTTGGTGGTATCATTTCAAGGGAAATTTATTCATGGATTAAAAAAGTAGATTGTTTCTCTTCCGCTATGCAGCAGTCAATAATTGAAGCCAACAATTGAGAATGTAAGCATTTGCAACTTGCATAGCAAGGAAAGTCTGGGGCTCATTATATTTGTTATGCTTCTCTTGTTTTGATTACACTTTTAAGATATGATTCCAGTAGTCCCTTATTAACACTCAGGGAACTGATTTTTGCCTTTGGATTTGGAGCTATCACTATTTTCTTATTTTTAAAGATAAGCAAGCGATTTTGAACTATTAATCGCATGCTTATCTTTATTTTTGCACACCAACCATAGCAGGCAAAAGTTAATTTTGGCGTGCCTGTAATTACTATTCCTATAATAAAATTTAATTGTGCACAATACAATAAATTCGTAATTCTTAATTACCCCAAATAGCTACTCGAACATTTATTTTAAGCAGAAGTACAAAATAAGTACCCAAAAAATTGTTAGATAAGCGCATGGAAACCAAAAGTCTTATGGAATTTGCTTATTTTTTAATATAGTTATTCTTATTTTAAATTTCTTCATTGTTTATATATTGTAATTGGATATTGGGGCTCATAGATCTTAACTTGTCCTATAGACATGCGGCTACTATATCTTAAAGCTGATATAAATACAGTGACTGATAAACGTCACCTCCTATATACTAAAATTGGGCATTACGAGAATAATTAAGATCTTTGTTCTTATAAAGGTTTTGTTTATATAATTGGTTAATATTTTATTGATTACCCTATGCGAAAACTTACCACCAACTAAATGTGATCCTTAAAGTATGCTACGATCAGTGATAATCACATTTTCACACTCTGCAACTCTATTGTTTTAACCATTTTCATTGCTAAGTTGGAGATCAGTAATTTGTTAGCTTGATGTTGTGAAATGGGATGTTCTTACCTTGAAAACTTTTATTTTTGTTTTTTATATAAATCCCTGGAAGATTTCAATGGCTGCTGCATACGAGAGCATGGCACCGACCTCAACACGTCCGCACAGTGTTGGTAGAGCCAAGGAGGCGACCCTTTCCCGGACTCCCTCTTGGCCAGACCAGAACACACACACACACACACACACACACAAATAGACAGATAGGCCGTCGGCGTGCAACGCTGCTCTGCGTACTATTGTATGCAGCGGCTTTTGTGTCAAAATTTTTATGCCAAGCATGGCACGCAAACGTGTGTAAAAAAAAGGAAGAGCTGGAGTGGAGTGGAGTGAATAGTCCAACGTAGACCCGAAACTACACAGGAACAGCAATGACAGGGGTAGTAAATTGGACCGAAGACCGAAGAAAACAGAATTGGTAGACCAAAGGGCGAGAGGGGAAGGGTAAGGGGAAGGGGGCGGGACTGTAGTAGACGACCAAACTGATTCAATTAAATCAGTCCAATTGAAGCGACTGAATGTGTGTGCACGGAATATTTAAGCTGTCACAAAGCTGTCCAGGAGACAAAATACTTATGGCTGCCGCAATACGAGGCCCTGTTTAAATTTTGACTTAAAGCCCAGTCCCAGTTCCAGTCCGAGACCCAGGAACAAACAGATGGGTTGTTCCAGTCAGACGAAACTTCATCATTATCGCCGGGCCCAACTCTTTGCTGCCAAATGTTGCCCGCCGAAAAAGTTGTCGCATCGCTTTTAATACAAATATCTGAACATTTTGTTTGCGCCACACTTGCGCACATATTTTTTAATGTCTCGACGCTTTTTGCCGCATGTTGGCATCGGAATCGGCGAACCAAGCGACCAACATCGGCAGCAGCAGCACCAGCACCAGCAGCAGCAGCAGCACAGTAATTTGAGTTGGGGCCGTGTTGGATACCGTGACTTTTGTCGCATATCGTATTAATATCTCAATTTATAGCAATTTATAAAAATATGAAAAACGCTCAAATGGGTGGAAAACTCTGCGGTATTGTGAGAGTCACCCCGGAAATAAAATTTAAATGTGCCTTTTTTGTAGTCGAATCGCTCACCCCCGACATCCGCCTTCATTTGCATGGCCGCCAGTTGCGCCTAACGAAGCCCCTAGGGAATGTGAGTTCCCTCCATTTAAATGAGGATTTGCGCTGGCCCGGCTTTAAACAAGATTTCGATGCAAATTTCGACGAGAGAACGAACGAACGAACGCATTCCCGACCGCTTTTCCACTTGGCGTGGCCCACTGTGCCCGGTGCCCGATGCCCATGCGCCCAGGCGCCCAGGAAGGGAAAACTTTTTGGCTCCCAGGCATTGGGCTCTGTGTGAAAATCACTCAAAATTGTGTTTAACTAAGCGTAAAAATTATAAGCAAATTAATTTGCACAAATCACAACAACAGCAACAATAGTGGCCGGGTTTTGCAGCAGAAAAGTTTTATGAAACAATCAGGCAAGGCAGCTCTTCCAACACTCTCAGCTTGGGTCTCCGGCTCGTTGGACCTGCTGTCTCCTCCCAGCTACCGCCTCGGAGATCCCGTCCCGTCCCGTCCTAAGCCCCGGCCCAACCCGGCCCGAAACAACTGACGCGGCAGCAAAGGCAGCCAAACGAAAAGGGGCCAGGACGAGGGAGTGGGAATAACCGACAATTTATCTGCATAAAAGCGCAGTGTGCAACTTTGACGTGGATGTCTGTCTTGATGGGGATTGATGGGTGTGGGCTCGGAAAAACTTTGCTGCCTCTGCCATAGCAGAAATTTAATTCCAATCTGGTTGTTCCATAGAGTCGGGAGATTAAAGATTGATCGGAACAGTTATGGGGATTAAAAATTTCGCTCAGTTGTCGTGCATTCAATTTATTCATTAAGTTGGAAAACGCCCCTCAAACATCCCCCGATAATTTACCTGCCCATTCCCATTTTTCCCATCGGCTAACAAGTACAATTAAAACTTATAAACAACAACATTTCAAGAGTCTCGCATTTAAAAACACCCTTCGCGGAGAAGTTCACAAATCATTGCCATCATTAATATGCATACAACAAAAGGCGTTTTTCGGAAATGTCCTTTTTCGCCCATGACAAGGGTCGGTCAGCCAGGCGGGGTGGGAATCCAATAGCAACTTTTAATTGCCTTCAATCGGGAGAAATATTCTGGGGATAACTTGTCCATTTCCATTGTTGATTTTTAATTTGGACAAATCAACAGGAAAGCTCGGGCACACGAAAAGTCACATGTGGCAAGTATTCCTAACGACGCCCGAGGCACAGACAATGGCATTTATAATATCCCAATTCTATGACTTTACTTGGCAGCGGCTCATTAAAGACCTGAAGAATGGGAAGGAAGCATCGCCCATTTGCATTTTGTAAACTGTTGCCAACGCAGGCCTGAAATATTTGTACGGGGGGGCGTGGCCCAGCCCCCAACATTGTTCGCTGACATTGTCTGTGTTTAATTATGGGCGTAAATAAATGTCTATTATTTTGGGTTGTGTGATTCCAGGGATGCTTCCCCATCGCCTTGAGCGATGTGCAGAGTTTTAATGAGCTATTGACATTGCTGGGTGTGATGTCGACTGTGGAAGTGATGGGAAATATCTGCTCTACCCTGGCAGAGGGCAACTAATCAAGGCTTTAGCTATATGTTGTAGGACCTGCTTGGGAATCGCTTAATCTGGCTTTAACGAGGTACTGACTTGGCTTTATGTGGGAGTGGGTGCAATTCTCTCCAATTCCGACCCAACCTCCGTCAACGCCCCAATAATTAAACTCAATTAATGACCAAATGACCAGTCAACTGGCACAGCTGGAACACATCAAAGACAACACCAAAATGCACCGACCTCCAACCCACCACTCCGGCCACCCGCTAACAACTTCATTTGTCTCTCTTAAGTCTCGTATTGGCTTAGCAACCAAAACTCCTGACAAACTCCTTTTTCTTCGGGGGGTGGTTGGGGGTGGAAAACGGATAATGGGGGATACCTCGACCTCGAATCAGACCAAACCGCACGCTGTGTTGTGCTTATCTTGACAGCAAACATTTACAAAAAGAAACATCAGCGATGGGTGGCTGCGCGAGGGACTCGAACACGTCTTTATCGCATCCGAACAACGCATTTTCCAATTTTCCTTTCGGGTGGATTCTCTACTTTGGCTTTTAAATACTCGGAGGGTAGATTAATCATGGCCCTCACTTCATCTCTGGGCCCGGCTCCGAACTCCGGTTACCTGTTCGCTCTCGGAACAACTTCCTCCAAATCCAATTATAATTGCGCTTATCAAAAGTAAGTTTTCGATACTTCTTGGCCCGACTTCTTTTGGGGGGAAAGAGCTCAGGAGTGGAGTGTCTGCATCAATTTCGCCAATATGGCAATTTAATCCACACAATCAGTTTAAGGCATCGCCATTTATCTCCCGGTCTCCCGGACCCGGTCACAGGAGAGGAAGACAGAGACCGAAATGGGGATTGCTTGTATTACTTTTCCCCCCACCTGTGGTTACCAATAGGGGATTTCTTTCCTCGGCATCGCTGTCAATTACCTCAAGTTTAATTGAAGGTGAAATTGTGTCATAGCAGAAAGCAAAAGTTTATGTGGTCAACCGTTCCGGGGCTAGAGTTCCACACACAAACTTATCCCAATGAATAATGATATTCGTTATGCTAGATATGAGAATGGTTTAGTGAAATGGATACATCTACTCGTATTTGGATGGGGGAAATACATAGATCTTCTCGTACATTCGTATTAAACTCACCCTTGCAGAGTGTATTATAGTAATTTTGCCCGCAAGATGGTAACGCAGTGATGGATTCATCTCCTACCCTATGAAGTATATGAAGAATATATTCTTGATCAGCATCACCAACCGAGTCGATCTAGCCTTGTTGGTCTGTCTGTTATTATGTTAACTAGTCTCTAAGTTTTAAAGCTATCGGACTGTTACTTTGCACCGACCCTTATTGTTGTTACAGGTAGTATATATTTCGAAAAGGCCGGAATCGGAACACCACATCGCACACATTGCCCTAAGAACGATTGGGATAAAGTACCATAAACTCGCAACTTGTTAATATAATTAATTTATTCGTTAGAAAGTTCTAATTAATGACTCTTTAAAGCTATCCTGAAAGTATTATCAATGTCGAACCACTATATCCTATAGCTGCCATTCAAACGATTCTAAGCCTTTCTTACATGTTTTTAAATAAATCTCTCACTTTTTAAGATTAATGAGTGATTCGTTGGAAATGAGCGTCTAGTAACTATATCAACCTATCCTGAAAGTCCCGCACAATTCAAATCACTATATCAAATAGCTGCCATAGGAACGATTGGTTATTGAGCAAAACTTGAGCAATTATTAATTCATTATTTTAAAGTCTAATTTAAATTGAGATTTTAAAAATTACTATCTTATAGCTGGCATAAAAAAAGGTACTAGTTTAACGGGCAGTGGCAAATATAGTACATTTTAAACAAGAACACCTTGAGAGTTGGGTTTTTTTTTAAATTGTCAGAATTCAAACAATATTTTATTAGAATTAAATTGTTTATTAAGCCTGCAAACTAATTTGTATTCTCAAAATATATTGTTTTGATCGCGTTCTATAAATACCTAGTGCAATTTAATTTAATGAACTCCTGAAATTTGCAGCCAACCGAAATTTAATATCAATTACAAACTTTATCCTTACGACAAAGCAATACATTTTGTCTTTTATTTTTATTGGAATTATTTGTAGTATATTTTATTGAATAACTTTTCGGTGATGTAGATGCGTTCGTTATTTGTGCTTAACCTCGTTAGGAGGAATTCCCGTTCATATTCGGAAACAATTAAAACTATTTTAGTATTTGAAATTTAAAACACGTGCTGACTATTCCAGCTAATTGGCACTTTCCACCGGTTGTGGGACTTGTGGAAAGCTATCCGGAGACGAGTGCTTCGTCGCACTTCGCATTTTATTTTTAGGGCGCAATAATAAATTCTCTCTTAAAATTCATTTCATTAAACACTCGCACTGTAGCTCATGAACCAGGGCAAGGACAAAGGAGCACCGCAGCAAGGAAGTCTTTTGTTTATACTCCAGTTCCGTCCCCAGCTCCCCCCGCCCCGCCCCGACCCGGCACTCGCCCGGAGTCGGGCAAATTAAGCAAGCTGACAATTTTCTCTCTCTAAACTGTACAACAACTTAATGAGCCAGCATAACTTTGCGACAAGGCAGGGCTCGGATGGGGAGAGAGGGCTTGGGAGGGCAAAAGCTAAGGACCTCCCCAAAAAATCGAGAAGGCGACAGATAAAAAAACACGTAAACTTGGCCGGAGGCAGCCCACACCGCTCACCGTGGCAAAAGTCATTATTCACTGTACTAGCGGCAAGCTCAGTCGCCCCCAACCGCCGCAACCCCGCTAAAAAATAATCAACTTTTACACGACTGTCACACGCCACCCTGCCCCCTGCCTCCCTGTCCCCTGCCTCAAGTGGCAACTTCGGCGCAAAGTTTCAGGCCCGACGTGGAGGCAACTTCCGTATTGCCTGCGGCCCTGCGCTGCATATGGCGAGTGGTGTATGGCGATGTCCTGCCAACTCCGGCCCGGGCTCCCTTACAAATGACGCATTAATGAAGTGATTTTGCTACGGCAGCATTCGAGTTTTTAGATTTCTATTCACCCCCAGCCCAAGACCAGAACAGACCAGCCCAGCCCAGCCCAGCCCGGAGGTGAAAGCATGACACGATCGATTCCGAAGGGAGAGCCAGCAAAAAGCCAGGGAAACACGCTCCCATCTCTGGGCCAGCTCTCATTAACTTCCGCTTTAAGCCCTCGGCTGGCCTCGTTCCCCTCCCCTTCCATCCTTCTGCCTGTTTGTTGCTTTATGCAAATGATTTTCTTGTTATTATTGCCTGGCCGCGATTCCCGTTGCGTTGTTGATGTTTGGAGCTTTGGTTTTGCTTTTGGTTTTATAGGAAAACACGCAAAGCAAACAGAGTTCGCTCCGCTGCCTCGTTTCTTACATGAGAGTTTTCCCTTCGGTCTGTTTGTACATATTTTAATTACGCGTCTCTGATTGGGAAGCATTTTGTAGCGGGGAGCGTTGACATTCCGCATTCGGCGACGCTCCGGCACAGCTGTCGTCATCCTAAGAGCAATTTTTCGGTTACCCCAAGTGGTTGACATTGCGGGGATGCGGGTTCAAAAAGCGGGCCAAAGGGGTGCAGAAGTGTTTGCTTTGTGGGCATCATTTTTGTGTTTTGTTTTTTTTTTTTTTAATATTAATTTGCCAGATGTTGGCGCCCATGAGAGGTAATTGTAGCCAGGGAATTAGGAATTAGGTTCCTGACCAGAACCAGAGCCCCAAAGTACGCACTTGGTACAACAAGACCATACATAAATTGGTTGGCGTTTTCTCATTCATATGAGGTAATAAAAACCAGAAGAAAAATCAGAAAAAAACCAGAAGAAGAAATCCGACACAGGAAAGCCGCTGTCTCGTATCGCATCTCATATTTCGCCAACTGCTGGCGCTTGAAGAGCATTGGCAACATGTTGACTTGACAGTCTGGAATTTCTGGGCAATTGACACCCTTTAGCTGAGCGGCAGGGCAACCCTCCTGCCCAAACTCCCGTCCCCCGATTTAGAAGGGTAATTTCAATAAATCGGGTAAGGGGCGCCACACCCTTGGCTCGGTGTGAATATTTCTTATTGCGCAACACGCAAAATTAGATTACATTTTCTCTTCCATCTGAATGATGGCGGAGTCGAGGGTGGTGGGTAATGTTGGCCAAAATCAAACGTCAATCAATAAATCGATGGACGAAAGTCATCAGCATAAATTCCGCAGACCCGGCGCAGACAATTAACAATCGACGACCTGCAATCATCATTAACAATATCCCATAATCCACTCAGCGCACAGCAAATTGCCTTGTTTAAAATTGTAAATATACATTTTGATGGCATTAAGCGTTAAGCCCGCAAATTTATTGTTGTGGCCAGCGACGAACCCTTTGGCCTCCACGCTTCCGATAATTGCGTGCTTAATTAAATTTTAATGCAGGTGCCATAAATGATATTCACCCCTGACGTCTAATTAGATTTACATTTTTATGACCGGCTGCAGCACTCAATTGTTTCGCCTAAGGTCATAATTAAGTCCGATGCAGATTTGCCGAGGGTAGAAATACATATAAACAACTCTTTAATTGAACCTAATGTAAATGCAGAATAATTAAAGCTTCCTTAATCTGGCCCTTCCCAGGAATGCATCTTCCCGGGAGTGGGTAGCTGCTTCATCTGCCCCGGCGATGGTTCCTCCTTTTTGGTTTCAGTCGGTTGTGGCGGAGGTTTCGGGGTATCTCCTGGCTTGGCTGGTGCATTTTTTGCCGCTTTGGCCGCCTCCTCGGCCTTAGTCTTGGCCAACAGCAACTGCTTTTGCTCTTCCACCAGATCGACGGGCGGCTTGACCACCCCCCGAGGATCCCTGCTATAATAGTTTGCCTGCAGGGAGTCCAAAGAACCACTGGGAATATCTGGAGGCGGCTGAGTCCGCGGGGAAACCGTGTCCGCGAAGCGGTGGGCCGTTTGGTGCGTGCGGCCCAAGAAGAAGTCGCGGATCCGGTTTAGGAACGGAGCCACATCGCGGTGCTTAGGCTTGGGCGGCATCTCGATTGGATTTTGGGTGTCTGATGGTAAAGTAGTTTATTTGAAATTTAGACACAATGCCTGGGTGATTACAATGTCAGTGCCCCTTCCTCGTGGCGTTTCCACACGACTTGATGCAACAGTTGCTGTGTCAAACTCGAGTGGTGCGGCACCCCCACATCTGGCGGATAAGTCAATTCAATAAGCGTCAATCTCCCGCGCACTCAACTGTCAATCAGTTTGGCAATGAAATCTGCCAGCGATGAATTTCAATTATGGCCGCAGAAAAGAAACAAAGCGGCGGAAATCCCCTGAGTGGAGGAGGGCACCACTGACCAGAACTGAAACATTCGCAATATCATCGAAGACAGTGCAAAAAGTCGACTTTGGCATTAATTTCCGATGCCCCATCCCTGCCCTTCCCTGGCTGAGAAGAGCTGACAGGAGCACGCGTCGGGCTTACAAAAAGTGTGGTACTGCACTTCTGAGCTGGCAGCCGGGGAGGGCAACCGATGGCCGGATGTATGCCAGGCGCGCACATGGGCTGGAGATGTTAATCGCGGATGGAAATCCTTGGCACTCCGCTCACATTTCATCAGATAAGCAGCTTGTCGAGATATACGAAATCGAGCTGATTACGTCTTTGAGAGTTAAGAACGCGTGTCAAAGGGTGACCCAGGGGCTGATGTTGATGTGTGTTTACCTTTCGGCTTTTCGGCCGGGGGTATCGGTGAAATCGCGGAGTAAGACCTTGTTGTATTCCGCGCTGAGCTTCATTGACTATGGACAAGGCATAAATCAGATTGACTCCTTTTTCAATATCATTATAATTTACGGCGCACGCTGTTACGCACGGGGATCTAAATGTTATATTTAATTTTTCATGTCTTCGGGAAAATCCGGGAAATTGGATGCTATGTGTGAGAAAAAAAAATGTTGTTTCATTTGGTGAGAACATAGTTAAGTTTGGCGATGGATAAATAAATAATGTCAGATAAAATCTCCTAACCTCGATAATCTTGAATATCTTCAAGTGATTCGTAATATTTAAATAAAGATCGAACATGAGGAATAATCCGAAAGAATTCTTATCAAAATCTATATATAAAACGCAGCATCCGTCGGCTTCAGATTACTTAAACCTAAAACCTGCCAAAACGGAGACCCACAAACACATTAATACCATCTAATTGATTTAATTTTTTAACAAAGAGAGCTAAAAAGAAGTTATTAACAAGGCAACAGCCATGATTTTATTTGGTATTCGTATTTTCAATGATAATAACAAAAAAAGGTGGTTGATGACATACCTATAAAGTGACATTCCATGCGCCGGGGACGGTCCCTTGGCAGATTCATCCGTCGTCCAGGCAGAAGAGGGTGGCATATGCGGTCGATGTGTGTTTGCCTTTTGATTGAACTAATTGATACATGTGAGGAGAAGTTCAGCAAAATATCGGTTTGGGATTTCGTAACTCGAGCCAAGGTTAGGCAAGAGGTGGCAAGCTCCCTGAACTTTCAGTCCAACTTCATCTCCCTTCTTTCCCTTCGGCCGGCTGTAATGCGATATGCCAACAATATCCCGAGGTCGCAGAAAACTTTAAAAGAAGCCGGAGAGATGTTCTGGGGGGGGTGAAAGTAAAAGTAGCGAAGGTCAACATCATCAAAATGTCTGCCTTGTTCCCGGACAAATATCCGAAGGAGCAGACTTGGCCTTCAGCACACATGCTCCAAGGAACTGGCCGTGTCCTGTCCTGGCCTGTCCTGTCTCCCGTTCTAGTCGTAGTGAAAATGATAATGTTAAAGTTTTACAACTTAAGTCGTCAAAGTCAAACACACTCTAGGGAAATTACAAACACATTCGAGACAAGAATGTGAAGCACGAAAGTCGTTGTCCGCCTGGAGAGGAGGGCAGGAGAGTAGAAGGCATGGCCATGGGCAGAGAGGTCAGATGATGAGGGTGGGATGCGAACTTTCCGAGCTGTTTGATGAAATACAGAGCCACTGCAGAGCACATCCTTCGATTTTACCTGCTCAAATCTTAAGCTCACTATCCCTTGTTGTTGGCTCTCCAGCTTAACAGTGCTTCGGGGTAGAATTAGCGGCGAGCAGTGCTCCAGAGCTTCGTCCGGCCAGCCATTAGCATAAATAAACGCTTCTAAGTACGCGCCATAAAGGTGTAAATGCTCTGGTATTATTAGCCAAAGGCGAGCCAGGGGACACCGGGACAAGGGGACAAGAGGAGCTGTGCAAGGGGGTGTTCGGGCAAACCGCTAGATGCCCTTCGGAGACTTTTGCTAGCGCTAAATTTTTACTGCCGCCAACACACATAAAATTTGCTCTCCAAGTATTTCATAAAATTTTGTTGAGCATCAAAGTTGTGGAACTGGACTTGTCTTCGTCCTCGCTGTCTGTTGGCTCGGCATGTTGATGATGGGTGGAAATGAAATTTTATTAAATGACTGTCAAGTTCCTGGCTACCTAACTTAGCCGTGAAATTAGCAGAAAATGGGGCGCGGGGTGAACAATGGGGGGCTTCCCCTACATTGGCTGACTAAGCAAATGGGTCATCTTAAAGTGAAGACGGAGGGAGTTGAAAAAAAGAACTCAGCAAGAAGTGTAACAAAGTTGGCTTGACTGGTAGTGATGGGTAGTGGTGGTAAAACAGTGCAACTCATATTTCAGCTCCGGGTTTAATAAAACCTCTTTGCAGCTTTTTGGGGGAACCGTTTGCGCCTTCTACTGGAGCGCCCTCCCCTCTGTCACTTAAAGGGGAAGCAATCTTTGCAACTCCTTGAAAGCCCCCTTCCCCTCATTAAAATTGGGAAAACGTTCTGTTTACGTATCGAGTCCTTCCACCCCTTCCTTGAACACCTCCCCCCTCCCAGCCACGCAATCATTTCAGTGGAAAGTGAACACAACGCTTTATTCATTTCATGCCCCCGTTTATTGTTTTCCAAGTCATTTTCAGCATCTTATCAATTTGGCCCACAGGCACCGCACCGCACGGCACGGCGTAGGCAATGAAAATGTAACCATTGTTTTCCGCTCCGCACTCCTTTCCGTTCTCTGGTGCTCCTGCCATTGATAATAAAGACAGCCACAACATTGTCTTCTTCGCCCCGGCTGCCAGAACGTGACTCTCTTATCAATGCGACTTACTGCCAAGACGCAGCTTCCTCGGGGCCCCGCCCCTTAGATATAGCTGAAGCAATTAAAATTTGTAGCTATTGGCGGAGTGGAGCATTCGGCATTCGGCATTCGTAATTCGATTGCGTTGGCCCGTCGTTTGCAAATCATTTCACAATTGCAACACCCCCCTCGAATGGAATTCCCCTGCGGGTGCTTCCGCCTCCACACCCCCCCGGGCCAATCGTTCATTTTTCATACTGACAGCCCAATGGGCGTTAATTGCATGGGTTTGGTTTGGTTAAGGTTGCGGCGCCAGATAAGCGCGCGTGATTTTTCTAGGAATTCTGTGCCCAGCGGCCACCCCAGCACCGCAGCATCTTCCTCATCTGTACAGAAAGAATAAACCCCCGACTTGTTATGTAACGCGATTCATATTTTTCCCCCATTCGGCGATTTGGATGCTGCTTTTGGCTTTTGGTGGCTGGCAGCGATAAGAAGTGGATATCGGGGGTCGAGGGCGCTTGGAAATTCAAGAATATACATTTTTTTTTAATTGGCAAAACGTGCAGCAAATGGCTTAATTACGTCTGAAGAGTCGAACTTTGATCCTGGCCCATGTGGGTGGAGCTGAAGTAAAATGGAGGAATTCTAATGTTAATTTTTAGGCATAGAATGAGCGATGTATGAAATATATAAAACATTACTAAACAGAGAAAAATTTAACCTTTTGAAGGATAAAATAATTTGTCAAAAGGAACAATTTGATATTACAACAATTATTATATTAATTCCAAAAGTTGGCACCCCGTCGTAACAGTTCTTGGTCATACCTTTTAAACAATTCCTGATCAAGTCAAATTCGCTATATCTGTTCCTGTTTCTATAGAAAAGAAACTCTGTTTGTTGCTATCTGAATTTTCATAAATGTATTTCAATTTAAAACTTTATCATGACTAGGGAAAGTCTGGTTTAAAATATGTAAATAAAGTTAAAAACAGATATCGTATAACAATAAGCCCGTTGGACCTGCAAGGCAATTCTTTTGTACCAATTTAATATGTTTAAAATTATTTTGGCCTGTATGTACTCTTGGGTATTACCTTGGGGGGCCAGCAAATGACTGCCTGAGGAGGCGCCTTACTCCTTCGATCCCCATTTAAATGCGCATATTTCACAGTTAACACGAGTTGACATCAGGCCTTGTCGGCTTCCTTCTTTGGCTGCTCTAAATATGTAAACAAATAGTTTTGGCAATTGCCAAGTGGGCCATGTTAGACGCCCCACTGCCCCTGCCACTCCCACACCCACTGCCAGACCGACTACCAATGCCAACCCCACAGGTCGTCCAGTCAGGCTGCATGTTTTGGCATGCGGTTGTGCAATGGCAACAACTTTTGCAACATGCAACCAGACGATTCTCCCTTTCTCGCCCGGCTTGTTCCACCTCTGCGTGGATGGCAAAATAAACGAGGCCTTAAATCGAACTTTGTACACGGGTCGAGCTGGGTCGGAGACCGAATCGTCTCGTTTGAGGTTAACATAATTTAAGGCAGCAGGAAGAAGTGGGGGCGGGTCAGGGCTGGCAACTGGCTGTCCATTTAACATGCTGCCAACGTGCGTGAGTGCCTGTGTGTGTGTGTGTGTGTGTGAGTGTGGCAATTTCGCAAATTATAAATTTTCCACCTGCACAATATGCTCTGCCATCGTCCTGTGGTCCTTCTCCCCCGGCTGTTGTGGAAAGTTTTAAGCGCAACCAACACTTGCTGCTCGCGGGTAACAATCCGACAATTGATCGCTGTTTCCGGTTCCCCTGTTGTCGGTCCCGCTCATGTTGGAGGAAATTAAGTCGACACCGAACACACTTCCCAGGCAGATAGTTTCGGCACCCCAACACACACAATTTATATGCGTTCCACATTTCGGAGTATTTAGCAAGCATTTTTCCACGGAAGAAACTTGTTTTGACACAAATTCCTGACGTTTTTCTTCTGTTGGAACTTAACTATGTTGAAAAGATAACTATTAAATGATTACATTTTAGCTTGTGGTACAGAACTAGTATAAAGTAGCCGCATAATTAATCAAAGGTGAAAGTAATGGCACTTGGAGGGAACCTTAGTTATTTGAATACCCTTGAAGAAGGTGTTTTTGATCAGTATTCATGTTGTTGGTGTATAAAAAACAAAACGGTCTATATGTAGGTCACATACATGTTATATGAACGTCATTAGGCATTACTCTGGTGTTTGTCAAGATAATTAAATTATTCTTGGCAAATAAAACTTGAATATAAAATAAAGTCGTTTTTGAAAATTAAAATAATACCGGGCCACATTATCCCATAGCTGTCATACAAACAATTGATCGAATTTAAATCAACTGCAAGAGTATTAAAGGCTTTGAATTCCGAATCTAGCGATACTTTCGATTATTTTATACATATTTACTATTCGAAGCCGATCTGGAAAATTAACAATATTAATATTACTTTTTGAATAACATTAAAAAGTTTTATTTTAATAAAAATACATCGTGAGTACAATAGGTGAAATAGGTTAAAGTATAAATAGGTCTTAATAGCTTTTCTAAGCTTCTGTCAGAATTCTAGATTTATTTATTTAATATTATTTACAAATTTTACGATCTATCACAAATTTCCTTTTTACCACACTCACTTCGATCCATGTTAGGATACTCCTCTTCTGAAATCCATAAAATACGAGAACCAATTTACCTCGCTTTTATTTACTTTAAATTCCAATGAAATATATATTTATGGAGACCATATTGCGTTACCGAAAGTGAGAAAGGGAAAGCGGTGACAGCAGTTGATGACGCCCAATAGGGGAACATTTGCATAGAACAAAGCATAAAAGGAAACAATTTGTGTAAGAGCAAATTAAATATTGTAAATGGTAGATAAATTCGATATCGCCGCATAACAGGCCGGATGCGCAAAGGAAGGCCGAAAAGGTCAATGAAGTATCTTTCTCGTTGATTGCATACGGATGGCAGAAGTGGAGGCTGCAATAGAATCCCAGGCAGGAGGAACAGGAAAGACAATAAGCAATATGCAAAACATGATGAAGGCGTGCAGACTGGACTCGGCAGCCATTCAAGGAGTGCATATCACGAATACGCAGTGGTGGCCGCTACATGACTTTGCATATTAAAGAGACCCGAAGAAGAAAGAAACAAGGTCGCCTTACATCAATTCCAAATCAAATGTCCATAAATCCAGGCCCAAACTGCTCTGCATAAATGTTCAATAAATGTCGCAGTATAAATATTTAATAAATAAAAGCGAGTCGCAAACATCGAACGCAAGCTGCTCGGCCAAATATTGAAATAAAGTCGAAGCAATAAAACCACCCCGCCGGATACCCCAGATTCTCCAGATACCCCCTCGATGCTTCCCCCCAGAGCTTTATGTCTCAATTGCGTTATCAATTTGCATTTGAGACGAACGTGAAATTAGAACGACGAAATGCTCCGCTTTATGTTTTTTTTGTTTTTTTTTTTTGCCGTGTTTGAGTTGCCATCGCTTATTGATCGCCCGATTGACATTGCATCAATTTCAGGCCAAAGTTAACAAGCAGCCGGCAATACACAAGCATATAATACAAGCCACTCCGAGATTTAAAAGCTTTTCTCTGCTTTTCCATCCTCGTTTGTTTGTCTTTCGTCTTCTGTTTGTTTTAGCGTCTCGACTCCTGCCATCCTCCATCCGCCCCTGGAAATGTTGCATCATTAAAGAGTACAGAATGCGGAATGGCACAACAAAATATCAGAACAGATATAGATGTGGAGTGAATCAGATTTAGGGTCGGCAAAAGGTGCGTGCATCAGGCATTTTTATTTACGTAATTAATATCCAATTAATATTCGATATTCTGAGCAACTTTTCTCTACAATTAATTAAATATCCACCCCTTCCTCCGCTTGGCCGGGGTAACACATTTTTATGTCACATCAGCAAATTGCAGGCCGCTGCACATCCATCAGGACTGCCTCCTATGCACACTCATTAACACAACAATAAAATACAAACGCAGCAGCATCCCCTGCCCATGGCGTGGGCGTGGACAATTAATGTGACTGACACACATGCAGATTTTGCCGCCGCTCGCGTTGTCATATTTGATTTACAGTTGCAATTTACGCACTTTCCAAAGGAGGAGGACCAGGAACCGGAGCGGGAGCGGAAGCAGGAGCAGGACCAGGACGAGGACCAGGAGTGGGCAAGGGTAAGGGTAAGGGAATGGGAATCCGGTGAATCCTCC
Source organism: Drosophila setifemur (assembly GCA_021224005.1). Classification (NCBI taxonomy): domain Eukaryota; kingdom Metazoa; phylum Arthropoda; class Insecta; order Diptera; family Drosophilidae; genus Drosophila; species Drosophila setifemur. The sequence continues at coordinate 1,963,631 of JAJJHY010008789.1, read as the reverse complement.
TATGTGGCTGGCTCGGCTACTGGCCGACAGCTGTCCACGTCAGCATCCGGCTTCTGTTTGATGTTGTTAATTGATTTTCAAAGTCAACTTGCGTACGCCAGGGGAGTAGGGATAGGTGACAGAGGGCTGGGGTGAATTGTGGGAATGTGCTGGGTTCTCCTACATCCCGGCCTGCTTTCGCTTTCGCCACACTCAGAGATTAGCAGGGCAGTGTAAAATGCATCTCCATTGAGGCGCAAGCGACATAAAACCAATTCCCAATCCGCATTCGCTGGACAATTTACAGACTGTGGATCCCGTTGCCTCGTCCTCGCATCCCGCCACCCGCAACCCCTTTTCGCTCCACCAATCTCCTGATGTGCATTGTAAGTGCAGTGAAGCGCATTTGCAGCTGCAATTTCCAAGTGGATTTCGGAGTTGTTCCTGCAACAGGGAACGGGGATCGGGGGATCGGGTTACGGGGTACGGGGTACGTGTTTGTTTTATGTGTGGCCATTGTCCTGCGCCCCCACGAACATGCGACTGTATCTGTTGTCTGCCCTGGCATGCGGTTCAATCAAAGCGATTTCCAATGTCCACAAAATTGCGCAAAAGGACATTTTGGTAATTTCAACAATGACACCGTCCCTTTGGTCAGGAGCGGATTTCTTTCTGCTAAGGTATCTAGGCCGATTTTAGTACGAAATCTGTTCGACAACATACAAAAATGCGGAACTCCATAAATTTTGTTGTTAACAAAAAAAAGGAGCAAAGATTTTCGGTTGTCATAGTTTTCTGATATTGGTTTTACAATCTGAATGAATAATGTTTTTTTCTGTCAATATTTATTGGGGTGTTAATCAATTATTGGACTCAATTTGGATAGATTTATTCGTGAAATGAAAATAAAGTTAAACAAAAAAGCATATTTCCATACTTCCGATTTTAAATAATCGACTGCCATCAATTTGAATATACTTTTCCTGATATTCCCGCACTTAATATAGATTCCAAAAATTCGCCTAAAAAGTTGTGATGGCCTATTCCGCATCTGGCGCTGGGCCTGCGCTTGTTGCTGGTAATGAGTTTGGTTTTACTGTTTAAATTTAAACGTGTTCCGAGGGGAGGGGGGTGGGTGAGGGATAGGACTATGGGCTGGCCTGCGGTTGGCTACAGTTCTAAGTGTATTTGCATTTAACGCTAAATGCATTCCGACGGAGTAACAAGGGACGCGCGGGAACGGAAGGATCCGATCCCTGCGGGAGGAAAAACATGACAGTTGCATTAATTTTGATTGCGTAAATATTTTAAGTGTGCGGATTGCGAGGGCTCTCGGAAAAATGTTTGCCCAAGTCCCGTGGCCGGGTGGGGAGAGATGAAGAGATGGATTGGGAAAGGGGAAGGGGAGGAGGAGGAGGAGGAGGAAGAGGAGTTTGCGGAGAGCTGTAGCGAATTAAGTGATTGCAATTGAGATGAGCTGATTGTGAAATCTGGGTGAACACAACTCGCTCTCCGGGCAAGAGCAGTGCATATTTAAAGTTTGTTGAAGGACTTGCAGCTAATGGCGAACCTCCAGATGCTTTGCTCAGTTCGACGAACCCCAGAACGCTCCGATACTCGAGCCCTGGCAACTTTTCCAATTAAACCAACAACAACAGCAGCGGGAGCTACTTCATCCGCTTCCATTTTGTGCCCTTCTGCACATTTTCCCCAATCCCAAAACTCGGTTTGGGGCTAATTTGAGAGGCTAATAAAATGATTCAACCCGCAAACGTTTCAATGCGAAAAGTGCAACGAAATTTATGAGCACGTAGCTGACATAAAACTTTCGGATTAATCTCCGCCACGATGTGATAATTCTCGGGACACGTCCCTTTCCATCTAACTACATAATATGCTCCAGAGACAATTTACAAGATGCAAACATCACATTTTATGACGTCTAGGCCATTATTAATAGAGACTTGTTGTGAAGAAGGCTCAACGAAGCAGAGATGTTTGTCTAAGGGCTCATAAAACTTCAGCAGTTTATTTTGTGGGGTTGATCTGAGTTAATCAAATCTGTGAGATAAGCCATTCGAATCGTGATTTCTAACCGCAATTAAATAATATATTTTTGCATGGAGCCCTGCCGATTTTAGTTCTACGTCTTTTTAAGTCGCAACTTGAATTTGTAATTGCTTACTCCATTCTTTAGCCACTTCTCACTCGTTTATTTGCACTTACCAGACTCTGTCTGACCTTAGGAGCTTAACTGCAATTAAACCGTAACCGCATTATCCCCGACGTTCTTTCCTTCCTATCGTTCTTACCATTAAGAGTTCTTCGTTTTTGGTCGACCAATACCGCAATGTCTGCGGCATGTGGCAAATATTCCCATAAAACTGTAATTTTCCTTTTTGTATTATTTAGACAGACACATTAGCTTCTGGCTGATGTTCAGAGCAGCGATATGTTAGGTATTAGTGAATATATAGTTATAATCTAACTTTGCAGTTTTTTTTTTAAGTTTTTAAATAAGTCATTAAGTTGTATTATTGCTAGACAGATAATTTAGTAGAATATAATTCTATCTATAAATTGAATGGAAGTCATAACCCCACATATATATGCCTTTAGAAACGGGCCAATTTCACATTGCATTAGATTATTAAATATTATTGATAAATTCGCTGGGCAAAAAAATGTTTTAAAATAAGTTTGTTAATTCTTCGATCCATAGAAACCGTTGATATTGATCGTATGAGTATTATTAGGTTTATATGATTTTAAGGATAAACGATGCCTGATTTTTTAATTACTAATTTTACTGACATACTTATCCAATATAGAGTCCCTCTCTAATCTTTATTATCCTTGAAAAAAAAAACATTAATTAACAGTTCAATTCTAAAAGAATATTTGCAAATTCTCTGCCCCTGTAAATTTATTTAATTTTCCAATATGCACAGGGTAAAAAAAGTTCGTTTTTCCAAATTTTGAATTTTCCGAGAGTAATATCTACTGGCGAAACATTTCGGCTATAGAAGCGAATTCGAAGGGAACAAAGAGCGGAGCTGACGACAGCTCTGTGGTCATAGCTGAATTTAATTAAATGTCGCGGCGAGTTAAATTAAAATAAAAATGTGCAAAGCAGCTTATAGAGTACTTAAACCGAAAGGATAGCTTAGATCAGGATCAGGCTTGAGTTTATCGCCGCCTTTTTAAATAGGAAATGAAATTGAATAGTCTTTCGTGTCGGGAGTTTGAGGAGAAGTCAACTTTCGTAAAAGACAACGGACTGACGTCAGTTTCCGTTTTGGAGCTGGGTTCCCATCGTTGCACTTCACCGAGTGAGTCATAAACAATAACCCACGAAACGCAATGACAACGTAATGGAATATCAGGGACTGTAATGGAGGCACTTCCTCCTTCGTGGCGAAACAATTGCAGCAGAAAAATTGCAACTTTTGACTTCCGGATTGAAAGTTTAAATTCATTTCCGCCTGTGCTCAGATCCGAGGCGAAAAATTAATTAGAAGTCTGCGCAGACACGCAACCAAGTCCAATCCAATCTCGTACGGCGGACTGAGCGGGTTATCTGTGGCCCTCATCCGACCCATTGTTTGTCCGCATTTCTTTGTTTTGCCTTCGCCCCTTATTTCCTGCAATTTATTGGCCAATTCGTATTTTTTGCCGATTGCAAAAATAACGTTTTCCTGCCGGGGCTGCTTTAGTTAGTGGCTCTTTAAGTCGGTATATGGTATATATAATTGCAAGCTATTAATTTCGATTAACATTCGATATGTGGGAAAATGCGAGCCGAACAACTTGCACTTCAGCTGGCATAGATTAATGGCTTCTGTAAGTCTGTAAGATCCATCCCGGGAATAACCGAAATTCTCTTCTATTCCAGGCCTCAAGGATCCAAGCCTGGACAGGCACACAAACAAAGGTGAGTCCAAACAGTTCCACTTGCACTCCGATCAAAAATTAATTAAGAAGCCACTGGAGATGTAAATTGTCTGTAATGGCTGCCAACCAAAAGTTGCTCCCCACAACAAACAAAGAAACCGAAATAAAGGTTCGCCACTATGACTACGAGGGTCCGCCCCACACATCGGTCCTTCTACCCCGCCACCCCGCCACTCGCCACAATAACTATAAATTCCTAGGCTAGGGCAACCACAAGACATCCCCGCGCGCAACCCACTACAAACATAAACCAAGCGGCTCTTTAAAACGCAATCAAGCTGAAAATTAATTAAAATTTTCGGGCTGGATATGAAATTAATGCGCAGGCGGCGGAGGGAAATTATTCTTCCCCCCCTTCGGCGGAGTCGAATGGGTAGTGTAAGGTAAGGCAAGGCTCAAATTAAAACGCACTTGTTACTGTCTTAGACATCGTCGTCTCCGTTGGAAGTCGTCGTCTCAATTTCATTAAAAATGTTTTTATGCCCGCATTATCCTTTCACTTTGGCTCTGTCGCCGCCCCTCCTTCAGCCGAGCAATTTAATTTGACTATGAAACGCTTGCCGCATCCTTGACACTTTCACTTTTCCCACTCCACCCAATCCACCTTTCCTGGCTCCCACCCCAACCCTATCCACTTCAGGCAATGGCTTGTTTTAAGCAGCTTAAGCTTGTCGTTGACATTCGCCCGTGTCGGTGTTGTTGCTGTAGTTGTTGTTCTTGTTATTTGTGCTGTAAAAGCGCTCATAATTTCACGCTAAGCGAGCACACACGCGACCTTCCTGGTCCTGGTCCGGGTCCGGGTCCTGTACCTGCACTTGTCTTCGGCGAGAGCGTTTCCCCATTTCATTTTGCCAGCTTTGGCCGGCAGAGTTTCGGAAGTGAAATGCAATAAAGTTGAGTGCGGATTCGCTGAAAGCTTTGTCCATGCCGGTGCTGCTCGGGTCTTGGTGTCTCAATCCTAGGTGCTCGGTGTTTTCGCAGGACTAAGATTTCAGTTCCTGCTCAGAGAAAAAGCCATGTGTGTGCTGCACTCTTAACAAAAAAAAAACAGAAATCAATCGATTTCTGCATTTGCAAACTTTTACCAGCTCCGGGGTCAGGGGTCATCCCATTTCTCTGTTGTCTACATTATATTTTGATGAATGTTGCGATTAGACTTTCGTCGTCGCAAAAAAAGCAGCAAAAAAATGGCAGCAAAAAAGATATACTCATTGCATGCCCCAAGGCTATTGAATGGATTCATTTTGGGGTATTCATATGCTTTTAAGCGAATTAGTCTGGCCGGCTAATGTGATAAATGGATAAAGACGGGGCCCTGTGAACCCTTCATAATTATCCTTGGAGCCTTTTCAGCTGAATTAATATATATAGCCGGAGATGAGCTGCAAGTCATGGCATAGGCCCAGCTATTTTTTTTCCGCCACCTCTTCCCTTTCCAAGCAAACTGACTTTAATCCCATAAATCAAGAGCTAAAGAAACCATCAAGGCATGTGCAGGGGCAGAGGCAGGGGAGGAGGCAGGGGCAGAGGCAGGGGAGGAGGCAGGGGCAGAGGCAGGGCCAAGGGCAGAGGCAGAGGCGCCAGGGGGAACCGCACATATCATAACATTTAACATATTTCACTTAGGCAAACATTTAATCCGGCAGCTTGTCTGGCCTCCGCCGCCGCCGCCGCCGCCGCCCCCACCTGGCCATATCGCAGGAGCTGTAGATGCAGACACGGGAATATATTTTCATTTCCGCTGGCGTTTTTATTTTTATTTCATAACGCACGTTATCAAATAATGAATATCAAATGTAATGCTTATCATTTATTTGCCAAGCCGAGGGGGATTGGGAGCTGCTCCCTGTCAGGTGGCACCGCATTGTAATATTTACTTAATTTTCATTTCTAATTCGCTCATCCTCCCTTCCTGCAGGACGAGAAGTGGTCGAAGACCAGGCAGGGAAAATAGGAAAATAGGGAAAAAAAGGAAACCAGCACAATAAGCAAGTCTCATAGCCAAATTTGGTTGTTTGTGGACCCAAAGTCAAGTGGTGGGGTGTGATTGGGTGGGTGGGTGCTTGCTCCAGATGCTAACGCGGGGGATGTTGATTCTTGCAGGTGGCCTAAGCTGCGTCTAAAGCGATAACGCAAGTATTTGAAATTTTAATAAAACGAAATGCGAGCGAGTCAGTCCCACCGAACAAGGATGCTCATCCCCAATTCATCTGCTACTTGCACACAGGGCAGGGCAGGGCAGGGCAGGGCATGGCTTTGGCGGATCCCAGATTCGCTCTTCCATGGGTATCTGGCTTGGTTTATCCTCCCCACGGCCCGCCGGCTCTTCTTCGAATGCTCCGGCTGATGTATTCAAATAAGATTCGTGGCCGCCATTTTCCTGTCACTGGCTGTGAAAATTCACAGCTTTTCCTCTCTCCGGGATTGCCTGGCTAATCTTTTGGTCAGCGAGCACTTCCTCCTCCCGCCTCCTGCCTCCCCCTTTTACGTCTGTCGCCTTGTTGTCTATTCGCTTTTTTGAAATTCCAATTTGAATGCTTCGTGGTTTCTGTTTGGAGGGGTTTTGGCCTAGGGACGTCCTCCCTAGCAACCAATATTATATTATTCAAGCCATCGCATTGGCCCATCTTCCTCTGCTGATCCCCTACCCTTCCCATTCCATCCCATCCATCGTTGTCGTTCGCTGTACTTGAAAATCGTAATTAGAATTGGTAATGTATTCAAATTGACTTTCATTTCCGTTTGCTCGTCGGATGGTTCGTTTGTTTTACGTTTGGCATTCTTCATCAAGATTTTTGCGCTTTTCGTGGACTGACGCCCTTTTCGCTAAGAGAGAGATAAGAGGCGAATCCGCCATTATTATATCCGTCGATTCCGCCTTATCCACCAGCAAAGCCAAAATGATCAACTGCCCAGCCGAGGGCCAGACAAAAGAACTTTCGATTATCGAACCCAGATGATTCTCCGGCCATATTTCAAAATCTCGGAACGTAAAAGTTTCCTCCACCCGGTCGAGGAAGAAAAGCAAAAAGAAACTGAAACTTTTCTGTGGCAGGAGCAGAAGCAGGGGCAGCAGCAGCAGCAGCGCAGAAAAACCGTAAAGAATTCAACTAATAAAAATCAGGCATTCAAGTGCGAAAAAATCGCGAAAAGCATCATCAAATAATGTGCCACTCAAACCGAATCACCACCCGGCGAATCGCAGTTGAATCCACCGAAAGACAAATGGAAAACCCAGGAAAAGTAAAAGGCAACTTTGGTACAAAATAAAACTATGCTGGCAGCGGAGAGTGGAAAAGTTTCTGCCATCCAGGCGAACCAAGAATCCAGAGATGCCTCCCAGCGATCGGGTTGGCTACCGTAAAGGGCTCTCATCGAAATCTCGTGTCACGAGGGCATCTCCGGCTGCGGTACACAGTGATACGTCATCGGGAAAACTTCGATGGCCTGGCCAGAGAGCGTCTCTCCGTTTTTTCGTCTGGGTGAGACGACAAAATATTTACCCTACCACAATGCGTGCGAAGTATTTTCCCCTCATGTGCGGACGCGGATGCGGATGTGGCTGCGTGTGTGTCTTCGTCTCAGTCTGCGTGGCGTGGCAGAAAACCAATTTTCCTTTGTGTCGGGCACAGGTTTGAGCTAGCATTGTCTTCCACGTTCCATGCCGAACTGAGCTGGAAAATTTGTTGCAACCGAAATAAACACTTTATTAAATGCATTGGAATAAGCGCAGGCCAAGGAGGGTGGTAGAATGAAAATATCTGGGAGTCTTCCACTGCAGGGATAAACTTTGAGCCAAGTGAATTTGGTGTTAAGCTCCAGTAAGGGATTCGTAGCCAGCCAGCTAGTAAAAAAAAGTGGATTACTAATGCACTCTGAGCAACTATTCGAAGGCAAAAAGGGAAATGAAATGGATCCAAGGATCCCCTTCTCAAAGGATTCCCTCGAAAATACCTCCGCTGACACCAAAGGCCTTTATAAATTATTATTTATTTATTTGCTGATTTCTTTGCATTCGGCTCTTCATTTGCCCCCAGTCCGTGCTCCATGTCTCCACCGACCCGAACCCGACCCGATAATCGAAGGCAGGAATCAAATTATGCTAGAATTGAGATTGATTTTTTATTCAATTTTAATGCGACAAATGCAGGCAGATAAACAGACGCTAGCTCCGAGGACACACATGGCACGAAGCCTCTGGCCCGAGCTGGGAGACACCTCCTGGAAACACGTGGCCTGGATGGGGGGTGTGTGCCCTGGTTGGGGGTGGGGGAAATTACATCGGCGAGGGCACACAAGGGAGTCGCTCTGGATTAGGTCGTCCTCGAGGCCAGGTCCTTATGGGAAACTTTTTGAATATTACAACATAAATCGATTAGCTTCTATCAGCCTGTGCTTCAGCTCTCTCTCTCCTCCAGTTCATGTGTGTGTCGTCGGTGTCTGTGTTGTCACTGATTGACACTTGAAGCGAAATTTTTTGCTTGCCTCGCTGGCTGCTGTTTGCTGATCCAACTCCTCCATTGATATGCTCCCTGCCACTCGAATCTGTGCAACGTCAGGCCGGGCCGGGACGGGCCGGGCTTCATCTAATAAGCACCCGCACATAACTCCACTCCGACAGAGATTTAGCTCGAGCTGGGAGCTCAGTTTGCAATGCGGCTATGGCCAATTGGCTGGCTGTCAGGGACTCCATCTATCGAGGGAGGCGACCTCGATTTCTAGCATAAATGGAAAGGAAATTAAAGATTGAGTGGAGGGGAAATGAGACCGCTTTAAGCTGCAAGGGAAATTGTTATGTGATAATTGGGGATTGAATTTTAATCGATTGGCGTCCGAAATTGTGTTGCAAAAATGGGTCAAAGGTGGAGGATCTATGGGAATAGAAATTCTCCGTCTTGATGTTTGCCCACAGGATAATCCTGTTGCTTGTCACTGCTGCAGCATTACATTTCAATTTGGATGTGAAGTGAAACAGGAAATCCCTCTGGGAACCAGCCAACAAAATCTGCTGAGTAAATACTCGAAGCCTCGAAAATTCGAAATCAGGCCAAGCACAACTGAGCAAACTACAATTAACGTTAGCGTAAATATGACAATATTCCAGCAGGAGCAGGCGTTCGACCCGGGGTGGTTTTGAACTTGCCTTCCATTCGAGCCAGGCAAAGGGTATAATTCCACACAAAGCAATGGGGAATGGGCGTAGCAAATTCAAAATCGAACATCGAATCCAAAGAATAGGTAATTTTCGATCTCGGGTCGGAGTCGGAGGAAGGGGTTGTCCCAACCAGCCGGTGAGTTATGAGCAGACCGAATTAATTGTCGTGACAACAGACAACGGCAACGGCAATCCCATTGTGCAATATTGCGACGCTTTAAAGCGAAAGAATTCCCAATTTCTCTCCGCATCCTTTTTGTTATCCAATTAAAAGGGTTCGTCGCCGAGAAGATTCGCTTCCATCACTCCCTGCCATCATTCTAACCACCTCCTCACCTGAATATCCGAGCGAGTATTTTGCTCCGCTCGTTTGGCAATTTGTTGTCGCGGCAGTTGACTTTGTCATTTCACTTTCCGGTCCCTTGGTCGCCTCCTTAACTCCTCTCCTGCTTTCCAGCTTTCCTCCTTTTTCCACTTTCGACCTTAAGCCTTAATTGCTTGACTTTCTCTGCTCGAAATTGTTGACATAATTTTTTGCCATTCAACGACATCTTCTCCGTATTTTCTATTTCCCAGTCATCGTTAAAAAAATGTGCTTGGCTTTTGCATTGTTCTTGGTGCCCTTCGTGGGAATACGCAAAGTTCTCATCATTGTCGTCCTTTTGACTGCCGAAGCTATGCGATCGGGCCATAATTATCACGCTTATGCATCAAATGCACTCGCTTGTAACTAATTGATATGTGAAAGTGACGCTGTCCTCTAGTTGTTCCAGATGAAAATCATACCCAAGGCGACCTTTTGTCACGTGTGCTTCTGCCCAAGCGGGGTAGTTCGGTTATCCACATCAATTTGGATGTGAATTTCTCATATTAGCAATGTACTATACATAGGTAATAAAACTGCCTAGAAATAAAAAGAAAGCGTGCAGAGGTAATTGTCTGCACATTTGTAAACTTTTTACAAATTAATTTGCTTGATTTCACCGCTGTGATTCGATTTTGGGTTGCCTTTCAGTTTGCTTTTTATTTTCTTAGCAACTATCCCCGGGGATTTCTTGGGAGTTTGTTAAGCAATTCTCCTCCTGCCTCCTCAGGTGATGATGGCGATGAGTTTGTTTCATGCTGATGACTTTCCGCTCCCTGGTGAATTCGCCCAGTAATAACTGCGATTGTGTTTGTATTTATTGTTATTAAGCTCGAGGAACTTTGCTGAAATTGGTAGAGGCGGAGGGCAAAACGCGGAGAGGTGCTGTAAAAAACTTTGCATAAGCCGAGGCGAGCTGAGCCGGCAATCAATTTCAATTTTTAAGCCCTTTACCGAGGACAACGTTTTTAATTAATCGTCGGATTACTAGGAGCAGCAGGCTCTGGACGTGGCCGATGCCCAGAGCAGCGGTTTATGCTCATCCCTTCCTATCCAGCTGTCCATTTTTTCCATTATCTGTGCCATTTATTCTATTTTTGTCGCACAACTCAACTAAACGAGCGACAAATTGCCAGCGAGCAGCGCATCCGCCAAGTGCCCGGCATCGTTCTCCGTCCTGCGGCGGCTTAATCCTTCCACGCTTTGTATCATCGAGTCCTGTGAGTCCTGCGTCCGCCACTCGTGACGAATTTCGAAGCCATAGTTGCGTTGGTTGATGATCGGACATCGTGCATTCGGTCCATATGGTCAGAAGTGCCATGACAACCCTCGGAGTGGGGTAAGGGCCTGAATTTAGTTCCTTTTACTCGCATTGTGGCTTCAATCTCATGCGCCCCGAAAATCTGTTTTGAAAACCAATAAAACAGATTTATTGGCTGCCTCCTCCCTTCTCTACTGCGGGTCGTTGTCTCTATTCACTTGCAATTTAAACTCGGCTTCTTTTTCGTTGTCCTTTGTGGGGTGTGTATATAGTATATTATGATGAAGTGTCGCAAGCTTTACACGCGGCTCAGTCCACAGCCATTGTGGGCAATTTTTGAAGGATATACTCACAAGCAAGGATTACGAGATGACGAGCAGTGGCCGGATATAAGCGTAAATGGAGATAAATCAACAACGGGGGTAAATCGACAATTATTCAGAGCCTCCCTGCTAATAGTTACCCCATTCGTCACCCGGCTCCCACTAAGCCATCGTCCAAGTCTATCAGCTGGGCAGGTCATAAATTACAGGGCCAGGAGCCACAAGGCCATACGAAAATTGTTAAAAGTAATGACACAATTCCCCAACTCTCTTTTTTAGCTTTGCAGTAACCTGGACAGTCGACCCGTCGACGTGTCATCATCGTCGTTAGAGGCGCAAATCTGCGCTCTGGGCAATGTTATTGCAACAATCGACACCCGACACGTGTAAAGCACACATATTCACACGAAATGATTGTCGGGCCCAATGCCCTGTGCCCTGAGCCGGAGTGATTCGCAATGACCCCCGGCGTATTTTGGTTTTGACCACCGCTCCGCACCGCACCCCGGCCCTTCGTCATCTCTCCACGGGGGTGTTGACAATTCAAACGCAATAATTGCGACTGCGAACCGCACGACGCTCCGCAGGCTTCGGAGCTCGGAGCTGCGATTGGGATTGGATTGGATTGGAATTGCTGCAGAAAGGTGTGGCCTCGCCCGCTCGTTACGCCGTGTTTGACACAATGTCAACTTTATAATAAGTTTCTGAGCGGGACTACAGCTCCGTAAAAAGAGGAACTAGACGCAGCCCGGTCATGTTAATGGCAGTGGCAGCTCGCTTTGATCTCAGCATCGGGGTAGTTGCGAAGGGTCCGCAATCCGCAATCCGCAATCCGGAATCCGAAATACGCACCCCGTGTCAGACGAGACGCAGTTTTAATGAACGCTCCCCCTCTATATTCTCTTGTTACTGATTTTTGATCCTGTTTCCCATTGTGGCCATTGTCCTCGCACTCGCGCATTCATCATTCGCCTCAGCTCCTTTTTTGCCGCACACTTTTTTCGGCTGTTCGGTGTTTATTATTAGCCTGGCAAATACATCCGCAGCCGGCGATCCTTTTTGTGCCTTTTTGAATGAAGGATATTCAGTTGAGTTCGCTGTCATTGTACCGCTTGGCATTGGTGAATTTCAGTTTAATGAGTCGAATATGTCAATGGTCTCTCGCTGGCTGCTCTTTGGCCGACAGGGGCAGAAAATGTAGTCATTAGCATTCGAGAATTGCGCAAAATATATTTTCGAGGGAGGAAAGTGAAACATTACTAAGAAAAGGCATTTTTAGTGGTGCGGCAGCCGCCGGCACAATTTGCAAATGATGTGAAAGAAAAACGACTTCTAAGTTGCTTGTGTGCATAAATCCTGAAATTTATTCTAATATATCTCGCATTTGAAAAATAACAAAAGAGTGTATACACATTGTTCATATGGTCCTATTGTTCTTAGATAATAGCATAGAATATGGTGTATTCATTTGAATACCAGTTTCCTAATTATTTTAAACTATCAATTGTTTTCAAATATTTATTAACATAAACTTATTTGATGCGATTTTAAGGATCGGGGCTGACTTTTATGAAGCTGGTCAAGTCTGCTTAGAAAAATTATATAAGCTGTTTAGTTAGCTGTCAAAAAACCGAGAGAAAATGATTTAGAAGACCTATGCTTAGGTCCTTTCACATTTTTCAAAGAGTCGATACAAAATATCATAATATATATGAGCACATATTATAATTATCTGCGTATCGGGATATAAAAAAGGACCTCTTTAAAGGGTCGACAACGCTTTAATTTACCCAATGATTTTTAAATTGATCCCATTAAAAATTACGATCAATATACACATGTTGTTTAGTAAATTAAGTTCTTCTGATCATTCAAACATATATGACACGAAATCTACTGAGCTTCAAAAAATAAATGTTTTATTTTAATTGCTGTCTATATATGCTTTTTAAAACTTTATGTAAAACTTTATCGCGATTTAATAGGTGACTGAACTTTCGTACTCCATTCCCAGCTTGCCTAGTTTGCATTTCCCTCCGTTCCGATAAGCTACATTTATTTACGGCATATGTCCAATGACCCGGCCTGGACAATATGCCCTGCAGTGGCCGCAGAAGCCACCAGAAACACGCTGACATATTGCACAATGCCAGTGGACCAAATAGGTTGCTTATCGCACTGAAAGGACCTCCGACCAGCTGCCGGGGAAGGACGACTCTACTTATCGCGGCGGTATCTTTCCGCTGCCGGTGCTCAGCAAACCGCGAAATCGAATCCATAGATCAAGCGAACGAGTGAAAAAATAAAACTGATTCGGCCGGCGCTGATAAATGAAAGGCAGCCGAAATGTTTGCGATTGCTTTGACATGTTTGACAACAATGGTGGCCTTGGAGGAGAGGGGAGGGGAGTGACTTAAGCCGCTGACAAATGCGATTGCCTATAGAAATTGGGAAACCCAGAAGTGAGTGCTGCAACCCTTAAGCCCGGTCCTCTGTGTCCTGCTCAGGGCATTTGCATTGATTTCAATTAATTTGCTTGTTGTGCCATCCTCGATCCGCTGCCCGAGTTGTTCAGATTGCGTGATTGTAATTGATATTTGGTTTGGTTTGGTTTTGGTTCGGCTTTCGGGCTGGTGCGAGTCAAGTGCTTCCAACCCTCTCGGCCCCACCTCTACTTTCCGATGTTTTCTCTGATGGGAATTATGTAAATGCCAGGCATGCATTAGAGGCCACCGGGACCTGACCTGACCGCCTTCTGCTGCCTCTCACCTCTGTGCTGGTCTGGAATTATTCACGCAGATAGCTCCTGCTCAGCTGTGCGAATTTCCCTGGTGCAGAAAATGCGCGGGGTGACAACAGCCAACTGTCATTGGCAGTGGCAGTGGAGAGACAACACGGTCTAAACCCGCTGCGCCCTTCCTGAATCGGATGAGTCAGCGCCTTTCGCATTTGAGATTCCGATTCCGAATCCGCATTCAAACATTTCCTTTTAGTTTTGTGAATTTCAAATGCCACGACATCTGTTCAAGTGTTTTCCGGGGATCAGACCCAATCCTAATGCGCTGTTAATGCGTCTAGTCGGGGGAGTAGTAAGTCGTAAGTGGCAGCCAAGCTAAAAGACCCTGATTTCCGGAAACTTTCCACTCTGCCACACCCCCCTGAGCAACCTGAAAACTTAATTTTCTCATAATTACTGTAATTTAAATGTCTAATTTAAAGCAATTTATAGAGTGTTATTATTATTAGTTGGGCTCAATCGTGCGTGCGTGAATATATTAGAACGTCATTAAATGTGAATGGGGTTCAATCGATGCGTTCCTTGTCCTTGGAATATATTTTGGAGCACTTCAAATATTTATGGGGGGATTTGGCATTTATTTATAAAATTCATTAGGCCTGGGCTCGGTTCGAAAACTTTTCCCGCTCGCAGGGCTTAATTTTTTACAAAACTTTTACCAAAGCAACTTTCCTTTAATTGTTAATTGGCTGCATTGATTGTTAATTGTTCCTGCTGTTGTTGTTGGTAGCGGAGACCTGATTGGGGGCATTGTAAGTGAAAAGTTTCGAGTGCTTTCGTCTGGCCAAAGAGTTTGCCGCGAAACAAAGGGAGCTTCGATTGCGGATTGATTGGTGGCTGAATTAATTACGTGGATTACGCAAGACTACATTATCCCCTGTGGCCGCCCATCTCCCAATTTCTGGCCAAACTTAAAGTCGTCGACTTCTCCTCTCTAATGCCATAATTCGCTTCAAAATGTTCCGTTGATAATCTTGAAAAATGAAGCACATTCAACACTGCCCCCAGTGTATCCCAATCCCAGTACAATAGTCCCATTACCATTTTCATTTTCATTTCCAGCCATTGCCTTCAAAACGGCGGCATAAACATTTTTTCCTTTTTTTATTATTTATATTTTTGTTGTTGTTGGCTTTAACAAAATTTGGCAAATTTACACTTCGGCAACAAAAGAAGCCAAGAACAGCAACGCATCAACACATCAACAAAGGCCAGGAACCAAACTAGCAACACATCCCCCAATTCCGAATTCCGAATTCCCAGTCCCCATCTGGCCCATTTTCAGGGCTGCCTGATTGCGCCAGAGCCACATAAATAAGGGCAACATTCAATGCAAATTGGACTATTTACGCAAATTTTATTGCCACACAATTTTTATACATTTATTTTGTTTTTGTTGTCGCTAGTTTTCCTTTCCTTTCCTTTCGCCACATGGAGACGCAAATGCTTTATTCCTCTGTTGATGCTAATATTCTGTTTCCTCTGCGGAGTTGGTCGCCCCTAGCGTCTACTAAATCAGGCCATTTGAGCGCTGCTTCCCTGAATAATATTGGGCACAAATTTTGCTCCTTTGTTGAGGCCCTCATCTTCGACCCCAGCTTGAACCCTTTCTGCCCCATCGAATTATGCGATTTGCCGTCATTATTTCCTCGCTAAACGAGACGAATTTCCCCCCATTCCCCTTCCCCATCAAAATCATTGGGTAGCCAAATGTGCTTTTTATTGACATTTAGACGCGGCGCAGATTTGTCCCCGGCTTCAACGAGTTGATTCCAGTTAGCCTAGCGTGGCTGAGCTTGGCCTGGCCTGTGCCATAAAGTCCCTTCCATGGGGATTTCCCGATAAATTCGTTCTAGTGAAAATTTATTGGCATTGCTTTTTAAACCGCGACGCGTGCTGCCCCCGCAATTTTTATCGCTTGGAAATTGACGTAGGAGGCTTGTCTTCGATTCATCGTAACTGACCTTTAAAATGAAAGCAGTTCCTGCATATTCATATTTTTAAATTTTTATATCGCAAATAAGGTAAAAGTAAATTCGTACAAATTTAAAATATCTTTAATAAATTTATTTAAATACTTCGAAGTGAACATTTATTTTGGAAGTATTTTTAAAGTGATCTAAAATTCAGAAGTTCGTTTTTATTTTAAGTTATAAAATGAATCCGCTTGGGTATTCTTGTTATTTGATAGACCATGCCCCAACATAAATAACAAGTATACTAATAACAGTTTTAATTGATGGAGAATTTCTTAAATGTACCTATATGATACACTGTGCACATCCAGAATATTATTTTTCAACAAAACCAAATGGTCATGTAAATGGATTATCTAAGGTATAAAAGGCATCCGCTTGAATTAACTTCTCATGAAATGTTAGTGTAAATATCCCAAAATATATTGAACAAAAATATTGAATTATGATCAACAGTTGCACTTAATATTTCAGTAAAGAATTTCTAAAATGCATCTGATACACTGTGCACACAAATGTGAATGTGTTCTGCATACTGTATACATTTATATTTACATGTTCCTCACCGATACACACACACACAAACTGAGAGTGAACTAAATTAAATGAGTTATTAGCTCGTTATCTTTCGCACTCAATATTTACACAGTTGCCTACCGAAGACCGAACAAATCAGCGTAAAAGCCAACTGAACACCCGAGTGGAGAGCAACGTCCCATCCCTCCGCTCACCATCCGCAGTTTACCCCTAATTTTGTCGCTTGTGTTGCTTAAAATTCAAACAATGTGTTGATGCCTTCACACCAACCAAAACATGCATAATTAATATGCGAAAAACAGCAACAACAGTAGCAGCAGCAGTAGCATCCGACAAGGAGAAACTTTTCCGAGCGGGCTGCTTGTGGAAAATTGAAAGGGTTAGCATAATTTTTTTGTGGGCAGCCCAGAACGTTGAGGGTGCGGCTGAGGACGAGGCTGAGCCTGAATCTAAAGGCCGATGCGACACTTTGCTTTTTGCCTGCTTCATTATCACAGCTTCCGCGTCAACATTATTTCCGCAAAACAGCAACAACAACACAACCAGGGTGTGGGCTGGGAGTAGGGGTGCGGATTTGTTGTTTTTGGTATTGTCATGCATAATTCATATGAGAAAAGCAACAATAGGCGACACGATGAGCGGAGCAAAAGTGAAACCCCAAACCTTTGCGCGCAAATGCTTTAATTGAAGCACACACACACAGATACTCACACAGATATTCACACACACCCACACACAGATACTCACACTCCCTCATTTCCATATTTCAATGCATGCAATTAGGAGCTGGGAGAAGGAGGAGGGGTGAAAAGTTGCGAACGGACAGCAACTGCCATGACATGGAAAAAGTTTGCCTTCTTTCCAGCGACTTTCTTTTCCTGCCAGCTTACCGCCAATTTTTAAAGTTCCATTTTCCGTTTTTTCTTCTCCTTTCAGCCAAATCGCGGCATTTTACGGTTAACGGGCTGAGTGCCAATAACACGCTTCAGCAGCAACAGTACAACCTGCAGCCCTCGAATGACACTCGCAATATCTACAACAATCCCTATATTCCGCCTCAGCAGCCGCAGCTACAGCTACAGCAGCAGCAACAACAGCTGCAACAACAACAGCAGCAACAACAACAGCAGCAGCAACAACAGCAGCAGCAACAACTACAGCAACAACAGCAGCAGCAGACACAGCAGCAACGCACTGCCCACCTGTTCAAGGCTCTGGCTGCCTCTGCGGCTGGTAGCAACAGCCTGACCCATCCCTACGACTTTTCCAACTCATCATCCTCCTCGAACGCCAACGAGCTCCAGGGATCATCGTCTTCGGAAGCGGAGAGCGCGTTTTTAACTCATAATAACGGTAAGGAAACGATTATTAGACTAGTATATATAATATATAAGATCATTATTGAATTGATTTAAAATACCCAATTCGTGGATATATGTTACTTATGCCAAACGATCTTTGTTATTTTTGAAATCGTGTGACTAAAAGAATATAGCTTAAACGCGCCTTAGTTCCCATTTATTTAATTTTTCCGTAAGAATATTTAAAGGATATGTATTTTTCCAAAAAAATGCAACACTTTTCAAATATTAAAAAAAAAGAATTGTATAAATGAGATGCGAGGATTAGATATCAGGTTTAGCATATTGTAAATAATATATTAACAATTTTAAGTGTTAAATATATAGATATGTTATGAAATATATCATAAAACTGACTCCAGGTAATTTTTTTAATAATAATATAGCACCACAGCTAACAAAACAGCAAATATCTTCAAATAAGAAATTTTTTCACTCCTGTTGTCAGTGTATTTCAACCATTATATAAATTGGGTTATATTTGGTTCGCGTAGCAATTTACCTTGCTAAATTCAAAGTGAAAAGAGCTAATACTAAAATAATAAGTATTAAAAAATAAATAACAAAGCCATTAGACATTATGATTTTTCCTGTGCATATAAGAAATTAGCAGATTCTAGGAGAGCGTGCTTGCAAATTGAATCAGGACTCAAGCAATTAAAAACAAAAACTTTCCGGGGGTGCAAAGTAATATTTCCTCTTCCTGTCCAGTAATGAATCAGACGAGCCAAGGAACACTGGGAGGTTGGCTGCCAGGTTGCCATAATTTGCACGCAATTTGCATTTCAAGTGGCCAATTCCTATCCTCAGCCCCAAGTCCTGCTACCGCCCTACCTCAAGTTGGCCAGCAGCCGAGCTTTCCTTCTAATTACGGCTCACAAAAAGGTGCTCAGTGCTCATAGCTCAAAGCCAGCTCCAGCTCCAGTCCCTGTCCCTGTCCATGTTCTAGGGAAAGGCTCAAGCCTGGCATCCAGTGCGGCGGCAGTAAGTGAAATTTATGTGAGTGCTTATAATTTTAAAAAGTAAACGGACCGGGTTAAGGCAAGAGGTAAATGAGAGTTTGTTTAGCAACAAATTGCGCTTGAGAAACGGTGTGCGGTCCCGAGATTTATGCGGGTGCAGTTGAAACGAAAAGGGGTTGGCCGGGCAGGTGAGATCAGTGGGGATGGTGCTGCAATGATTATCGAAGGGGAATTGAGTCTTCACAGCTATGTGCACAGTGTCTACTCATCGGAAGTTTGACTTCCTTCGGCTTTAAACTATCCTGGGATGAACGGTTTGTATCTGAAACTCTGCCCCTCCGCCGTGTCTTTCTTCGCCAACGAAGCACTAACATCAAATCAGGACTCCGGCTTTTCTTTGCCTATTGTCGGCTTCCTTCCTTGGACCGGCCATAAAATGTGGCAAACTGCAATTGCCTGGCAGGGCCAGAGAAGGGCCGTAGGTCGAGCAGACGCCGCAAGTTATGCAATAAAAATCATTAAAAAATATAAAAATGAAAGCGGCAAGCTTAACAAGCAGCTCAGCTCTCAGCTCTTAGCTCCGAGCTCCGCCTCCCGAGTAACGAAGGAGCCATGCGATGCTGATGAAGCCATGGGAAAGGAATTGAAAAAGTCCTCGCAGACGCTGGGAGATGCATCGTTGTTGTAACAAGTAGCAAGTAACAGGAAACTAAACGAGCACCCAACGCCATAAACTTAAATCACGATTAAAAGTGTGATTATCCTTGTGGCGCTACAAATCGCGGCTGCTGCAGCTGACAACCCAGGCGAGGACGAGGACACAGTCGCCGTCTATCCTGTCCTATCCCGGACTGCTCTGCACTGCCCAGTCCTGGCGGGCTCCTTTCCTTGTAGTTCTGTTGTTGCAGTTGTCTGATTTTATATCTTTACAACCAGGCGCGGCTGTGGATGAGCATACAGAGTCGCTTTCGCTGCTGCTGTGTTCTCGGTCTAGAAGTCCCCTCCGGGAGCAGTCGCCGTAGGAGTCTATGGCTGCTGCTGCTGTTGTTATTTGTCCTGTGCAGGGCACTGTTTTGTTTTGTTTTGACTTGCCAGGGGCCTGGCCAAAGGACATCAGCAAGAAGCCGAGTGCTAACTATAAGGTGCAAGCTGTTGTGGATTGATACGACTCAACGCCAAGTTCTGCCTTAAAGTCTCCATGCATACTCGTACATTGAGTCTGCCATTATTTCGGATTCGAATTTGCGTAACTTCGGAACTCGTAAGCGGACTTTAACAAAGGATTTGAGGAAACCCTTTGATTTTTTGGTTCATTGACAATAATAAAAAAAAAACGACTGCAAAGTCCTAAAATAAAGACTACAAATAAGCTAGAATTAAATCCTTTCCTGCTGTTCCAAATCTTGGCATTATTTGCCGCTCATATTGTAAATAGCCAGAGCATGGATTGGCCCTTCGCATATGTCCAGAATGCTGTCCGTCAATTGCCGGGCTCTTTTTCCGGGATCCGCCCCTAAACTGGCAATCGTTCAATAGGTATTTGCGAATTTTACAGTCGTCCTGGCCCGTCCTGCTCGTCCTGCCTCGATTTCACTGCAAACACAAACAAAGGCAATGCAAATAACGCCGGCCAGAAGTGGGCCTAGAACAAAGGAGCAGTCGTCAGGGTGGCTCGGACATTCGGCTTATCACAATTGACCCATCACACGACTCCGGCCTGCTGTCTGTCTGTCTGACATTGGCTTAAGGCCCCACTCCCCACTCTCCACTCCTCACTCCCCACTCACCCCTTGCCGAGCGGAACAATTGACTCTCGTATTTCACTGATGAACTTAACTTATGTCAAAATATGCGATAAGTAATCCTTTTTAGCTCCGACATTCGGCTTCCTGTGTGGGTCGCTTGTACACTTGTCGTCCTGTCCCGAACCCTCGAACCTTTCGCCTGTGCAAATATTTTCCTTCGAGTGATAATTCCGAGCTGGGACCGAGTCGGCTGGACTCGTCTCCGAGTTGATGGAAATTGCCATTTCTGTACATTTGTCACGAAATCTAAAACAAAATGTTTATTTATGTTTTCTTTTGCCCTGCATTGAGGGCCCGTAATGAATTGTGACAGCAGAGACTGTCTGAAGGGGGAAAAGTGGTCAAGACTCGACTTTGTTTGAGTTTCATTTGTCTTATTTGGGGGAGATCGGAACGCTGAACAAGGAGGACGGTGTTCATAAGATAGCGATGGTGCTTAGATGGTGAATGTCCGTGAACCCCAGTTTTAAGAGGGCTTGCAACAATTTCTTGCCTCAGATAGAGGCACACATCTATCTCATTGATAACCCTCGATTTGGGGCGTCAACCCGAGCCACCCCTGGCAAGTCAATCCACGACATACCCTCCAAGCCCAACGCCGAGATTCTCAATTAGGATAATCTCCAAATGACTACGCAAATATTGGCAAAATTTCAAAATTCGATGCGGACTACTCCCTGGACACGAGGTGATGTCAGTGCGTGGTCCTGAAATCAGGATCCCGGCCTCTGTATCTGGCGCTTGTTCCCTGTAACAGAGTGTGTTTTTCTGGACTCGTAAAATGTTCCGTATTGTCAGATGAAATGCGTCTCTGGGGCCACTGGCATGTGTGATTGGCCGTTCCTGCGGGTGGAAAGGGGTCTCGGTCTCCCCCTACGGGGTGGCAGCCCTCTATTATATGGACATAAAAATAAATTCCAAGACTTTATTATGCCCATGTACTTGTCATTGTCGATGTGTGCAATGGACTGTGTTTTGTTTGGATTTTTGTGCAGGGCACAGGGTTCAGGGGACCTGCAATTGCAATTGTTGTTCGCTCCGGCCACGAAGGGGAGTGCGGACAGAGATTTCAGGCGGGCAATGGTGCATTTTGCATTTGTTTGTACCCCGAACCCGAACCCGAGCAGACTGTGTTTAATTTTTCGCAAATGTTCAATTGAATAACATGGGATAAACGCTTCGTTGGCTTCGAAGTTGGGCCCTTGCTTCCTTGTGGCTGATTTCTATTTGGTTAGTCAATTTTGGATTATTGTGGACAGTTTGGTGAGGGTCGGGACAGGGGGACACAGGGGCGCAGGGGCGAAGTTGCTTGACAAATTGAATTAGAAACAAATCCCGATTGCTTTCTATTCAACTTTCGCAGAAGTTTTCAGGCTTCGTTCTTCCAGCCAAGCAAACAGCCATCTCCAATCATGTGTTACCGCGCCAGCGTTTTTGCACTTTTGTCAACTCAGCAAAGTTTACTGGTGCAGAGCCGCCAACGCCGATGAAATTCGCCCTCTGAGCCTCCAAACAAGCAAACAAACAACCAGCCAAAATGACAGTTTGATGCACTGAAGGTAATAATACAAAAAGTGCAGCCGCCTTTTAGGCGCTACGGCCAAAGTATTCGCCAAATGGGCGGCAATGGCGGCAAAAGTTACCCATTTTGAAAGGAGCCGGAAAGTGGGCCAGCTTCAGATGGTTATTGATAACCCAGGAGTGACTTCTGGCCTAAGTGCCTGAGTGCGGCTAAGTGAATGCCTTAGATGTTGTGCAACTGTAATTTGGTAATCTCAAGTACGTCACAGAACGAGAAGCGAAGGCTTCGATACTTGCACCAAACGAGTTTTCAATCTCCATTGAGACGGCACAATTTTCCCTTCAACTGTTGCCCAAGCACTTGAGCATGTCTTTTGGTCTTTGTTAAGTGGGAAGTTGTGGTCAGGCCATTATAACTTATAACTGGGCCTGCGTCGGTCCACTTTTTGAGTCACTCCACTTTGCAAATGAAATTCAAACTGACGTCGTATCAATTTAAATTAAATGAAGTGCACTTTTTGCCATCCCAGAAACGAGAGTGCTTGGAGCAGAGCAATCGAGCGTTAAGCTTGAGTAGAGTGCTCGAAGACTTTAGCACAGTTTTCGGGCTCGGTTGCTGTAGTTGCTTGGTTTTGAGCCTCAACTGGCCACATTCGGTCTGCGAAAGTTGACATAGTTACGGCCGGACCGGGTACGTGCAAGTGC
This sequence comes from Drosophila setifemur, assembly GCA_021224005.1. Lineage (NCBI taxonomy): Eukaryota > Metazoa > Arthropoda > Insecta > Diptera > Drosophilidae > Drosophila > Drosophila setifemur. The sequence goes on along the minus strand of JAJJHY010008789.1, from coordinate 1,940,931 downwards.
GAAAGTTGGCGCTCATTACGTGGACAGCAGCCCAAACGATGTGAGAAGTAGCCGGCTGGTGTTGTGCTCAAATTAGAATCCTTGCGACAGGGCTAAGGGTGGGGTATCCCAATCTCCAAACAGGAAAGCCCTAATGCCGCCCGTACGCACCTCCGGCACACACACACCCACACACACCTGGCCAATTTGCGCTTTTGACCCTTCGGTTGGTGAAAACGATGGCAGCAATTTAATGAGCTGCCATTTATATAAAAAGCAGCAAAGTAGCCAAATGGCGCTTGCCAAGTATGTAGGTAAAAGCCGGAGAGGAGCGGGTGGCAGACAAATATTTAGCAACGTTGGCGGACTTTCTCCCCGCAGACAGACACTCAAACGAAGGGGACTCGGGGCACTCACATGTCCCCTCCCTGCGCCACTGTACTCGCTGCTTGGCTGTGATTCATGCAGAGCAGCAACAGCAGCAGCTGGCCATAAAAATGGCTTAAAATGATCATCATAAACGTTGAGTGAGCAAATATTGCAATAAAAGTAAATGACTGAAGGACGTCGTAAAATATTTATACGTGAGCTGCTCACACGGCAGCAACCTGGGAAAAGATGTAGAACAGGGCAGGGAACTCCGGGCGGTGGAGCCCGAAGAGTCATGAATACCATAAAAACGTTGCGAGAATGCAGGGAAATAAAGAGACGGCTAGAAAGAAAGTGCCAAGTGTGCAGGAAAGTGTGCGACGAGTGATATATATTTGACCCAATGATGCGCCCAGGTATAATGAGGAGGGGGTCGTCTTACTTTACCACCACCCTGGCATGGGAAGATCCGCTAAAGAGAATCTAATGAAGTTCAATGCATGTTTTGTTATAGTGGAGTTTATGGCGCTGGTTTTGGGCCATAAAACGAACATTCAACAATAGTTGCACCCGATGCACCCCTGCCCAAAGCTCCACATCCTAGTTGGTGATGTTGAAAAGCTATGCCATAAAAGCCTGCAATCATCGGAACCCAACAGTCAGTCAGTCAGTTACCAGCTATGCTGTACAGCGGCCCCTCTAAAATGGTCTCTGATATATATATTTTGGGTACATACTATTACTATTACAAACTAGGCTTTACACTTCCTTCTATCTAAGGGTATTTTTGTTTCAGGAAGCTCATATGTTAGGAAAACTACACTTAACAGTGTTTGCTACCCCCAACTGACTAACAGAGACCTCGTTCAGGGGGTTGGTGCTCTCTCGATGTCTGTAACTACCCCTCCTCATAATGTTGTTTGCAAGAAGTTTCGTCAAGTTTTCATCTTTCCCCTTTCGAATCAGGGGTGATAGATAATTTTGATTAACATTACCACCCCTAACTCCTTGCTCCTTTATGGCTGTTATTCCTGTAGGAGCTTTTCTGTTAGTTTAACATTAGTTATTTTAAATACGTTTAAATGGAGTTTGTAGTTTTTAGGTAGATTTTGCAGTGCAAACTGATTTTTCCCCAAATAAAATCTAAGGCATTCGGAACTCTTCAAAATATAAATCCATAATATTATCTTCAAGTGATTCTGATTATTTAATTTCCAAAATTAAAGTAGATAAAATACCTCTAAAAACTAGGAGACTCTAGAAAATAGCATTAATATGCTAAAACCATTCTGTGAAGAAATTGAAGTATTAGTATTTTTAATGTCTACAGACCGCATCCTGTAGCATCCCCTCCCGAAGCTCTGGAGTTTCACCAACAGCTTTAAGCTTCCGCATCCTGTTAGGGAACAGAGGTGCGCTTTCCCTAACATACCTAGGAGTAGTCCGTGTGCGGAAAGCTGCCCGAAAGCTCGCCGAAAGGAGTTCATCCCTTCGAGAGACAACCGCCTATTAATGGCTGCTGCGACGCCGCGAACGAGGACATAGCCATAGCCTCACACACAATGAGCAATGAGCAGCCTGCTGCCTGCTGCGGCTGTTACTCCGGCTGCACACTTTTAGGCGCTGCACTGCTATTTCGGCTTTGCATAACTTTTATTGTCCTGAAGCAGCTGCTGTGCGAATTTCGCCGAACTTGAACGAAGAGCCGACGAGAGCAGCCCGCGGAAGCCAAAAGGACGCTCGTCCTGGCAATGACTGTTGCTCATCTCCCGACGACGCCGCCATTGTCCCGCTCTCGTGTGGGTGTGCATGTTTGTGTGTGTGTCTGTGTGTTTGTGTGTGAGTGCTGTGCTGGTGTGCGTGTATCTGTGGCCTGTGGTGTATGCCTGAGCTGGCGATGCGGCCGGTAGTCGCATCGTCGCATTTGGCTAACGCCGCCATAAAACGCATCGCATTCAATGTGGCAAGCGCAACAATGAGCTGCTGTTCACCGCCGTCGCCACTGCCATTGCCTTGGCCATCATCGACATTGGCATCCGCACAATCAGCACCTGCTTCGTGGTAGTCGCTCTTCGGGTCGGGCTTTGCATTAATTTTTGTTTGCCGCCTGGCCGACAAACTAAGCTGCAGTTTGGCGAACCTTTCCAGTCCGAGTGCTTCGGCTAGTTCGAGAAACCGTGATGCAGTTGCCATATTCGTCTGCTGTCAGTGATCAAATGTGAATATAAAGGCAAATTATCACGATTTTGGCGCCAAAAACTGGCCACGCATTTGGGAGTGTGGGTGTGTGTGTGCAAGTGTGTAACAAGTTGGCAAGGATGTTGGCAGAGCCTCCCAATTGGCAGGCCAACTGTCATTGCTACGAACCCTGCTCAAAACTTTTAAGCCATGTAAACAAATTAAAAATGATATCCGACTTATTGTCCAGCTATGACATCTTTCCAACAAAATGACTTACAAGCCAAAGCTAATTGGTTAAATAAACAAAAATACTTGAGCAAAACAATGATCGAAAATTCAAGGGCACATTCGGAAATAACTCCATGCAAAGTGTAAATTAAATCAACACACGAGCACAGCTGTGAACAAATCACATCTCCATTATAAAATAAGCAGCCTCCGGCCGCGAGGAGAGTGTAATAGGACAGTCGCTGTCGCCGTCGCCAAAGCATTCAACTTGAAAACTAAAACAACAAAACCATTGTGCCAAAAGAGCCGACGGCGCTTCGCGAATTTATGCCAAAACTCGAATTAATAAGCAAACAGCATTCCAAATGTGCGTGCGAGCGGCGTGGATGGGGCCAAAGCGAGATAATTTGCCAGTAAATAAGCGAAAATCAAATGCGTAAATCTAATAAATGCCAAACACCGAAAACTTTTCCACCATCGAAGGCGCCAGCAGCTGGCCCCGCGAGTAACATCCTTTAAATACAACTGAACATCAACCATGAACAACAATCGCCAACGGTGCGAGTAAAACTAATAGCATTTATCCACCTAAATGGACAGAATTTGTAACTGATTGCGAAGGGAATGACCGGTATTATTCCACTGCTCTGGCTATTATTTAATCGCATTTGCAGATATTAATGGTACTGATTAAATGTACAATGACATTGATTGTCCAAAAGGTAAGCGGATTTATCAAGAGTGATACTATTTTATTTTTAAGGTCAAACTCAGTTTAACGTGTGTTTTTTTTTTGCACCAGCTGACTTGTTGCACTTGCCTCTGCGTGATCAGGAATAAGTTCTACAGGAATCCGTTTAATATATGAATTGCTATTATCACATTCTCGAAAACATCAGTTTAAAATGAATAATTTCATAATACAATTTACTTAATTAATATTCTTGTTACATCCACAAAATAAATGAGTGGCAATAATTTATCAAGGGGTTAACAAAAAAAATTAAGTCAGGTCCTGAAGAATTAAATAGAACATTTGGGAATACCATTGAAAGTCTGGGTCTGGTGCTGAATTTTATGATGGTTTATTCAAGATGCACAATAAATTTATGAAACCACATAGCAAACGACTGGAGAGACATTATGATAATCATATTACACATACGCCCTGTCCGCCGCATATCGCAAAGAGCTCTTCAATTCTTTTCCTTTCGGTTCCCCATTTTTTTGGGGCAATTTACATATTTTCGTCTATTGTTTCGAAAAGGCTAAGCGCCGACAATGATAACATGGCAGAACGCAAAGAAACCACCAGCCTCAGGTCTGGCCGAGGCTCGGAGGAACTTCGCCAGAAGGGCATGTGATAAGCTGAATGTGATACAGCTGCAATTCATGAGAACGCCTTTCTTAGAGATTCAACGGACATTTTGATCATTGCCAGGCACAGCCATGTTGCCCTCGTGCAGAAGGGTTTTATCCATATCGCAATTCAATATGGAGGCTGGCGACCAGAGGCGATGTTCGCTAGGAATTTTTCAATTTTGCAGCTCGCTCATACCTTTTTCCATTCTCCTCGTACGCGTATTACATTTACAAAACATTCAAGAAGATGTATTCATACGCACGCCTAAGCCAACCGGAGTGAGGCAGGGCAGGGCAGAGGATCCTGGGCACACATGCGATTTGCATAGGGAAAAGGAAAATCATCAGGAGGAGCGAAGATGGCCGCAGCTACGAATGAGATGTTGCTTTAGTGATTGTCTCTTCTTCCTTCTGCCATTTGCCTTTTCTTTGTCTGGGCCATGTCGTCTGCCTTGCAGTGGCATCCGCCTCCGAGGCTCCCAGCCAGCGGGTGTATGTGTATGAGCCCGCCGCATCCCCCCACATTTAAATATACATTTGAATTCCGTTTCAAGTTAGCGGGTACGAAGAAAAGCCAGCGGAAGAACGGTGGCAAAATTATCTCTTAAAGGTAGAGAAAATATGTAAAAATGTTATCCGTTTCCACATTGTATGCGTATGTGGTGTATCTTAAGGTGGAGTCGAGTGGGAGTGGGAACAAAAAATTGAAAACGGAGGCGCTAAGGCGTGGCTCGAGCAGAGGCCACAAGACGCTTGCAAAAGGCGCCGTTGAAATAAAATAAAAATGTTAAAACACAAAAAGGTGGAAATAAAGAAATAGCCGGCAACAGGAGCACAAGAAGAGCAGCTGCCGTCAGGCAAAAGGATTTGCATGCGTGTGTCTCGGAGTGAGGGGGTGTGCGAGTGTGGCTTTGTGTGTGCGAGCTCCATTTGCCTTTTTGCCAGGACTCGGGACTGGATGCTCCCAGGGGAACTATTGTTCTTATTGTTGCCTTGGATATTTTCTACCCTGTTAAGTCGACGCAAAAGGATCTCCAGGATCTGTCCGCAGGCGAGCGTGTGTGTGTGTGTGTGTGTGTGTGTGTGCGTAAGAGGAAAGGTACTAAGTCGGAACAAAGCTCAAAATTATGCAACATATTTTTTATTTTATTTCCGTTTCTCTGTCTCATTTCCCTCCTTTTTGAGAAGTAGTAGAGGCCTTCTGGATAGTCTCAACACTCGGTTGCCCAGCACCCCTTGCACCTTTATCTGATTGGATTCATTCATAGGCAGTGTAATGAAATAACATCTAGCTCTGAGCCTATCCATTCTGAGCTGATTATGGAAATGCGGGTATACACATCTTCCGTTAGCTATTTGAAATTTAATGGGATTATACACGGCTGGAAATATGGCGTATGCGGAATCATCGATCGAGTCCAATAAACACTCTGTTCTTTAAAAGTCCATTCTGGTTTATTCAGACTATTTGCTGCTTGTATATTTAAAAAAAAAATGCTAAAATTTTCTGCTTGCTGTGTCTGGCTAAGATTCTTGATTATGTGGCTACAATCAAAATGTCCCAAAAATTTAATTAAAATTGTCAAAGTTAATTTCGTCCAGTCAGCGCCAACAACAAGCTGCATACTCGACAGTAAAAACAGAACTGCAACTGAAAGAAGCGAAACTATCCGAATATGCATGCAACAACAGCACATGGGAAACAACACGCTACACAAAGGGGTAGGAGGAAGAAGAATTTGGGGGATGAGTCCCGGCTAAAGTCCAACTTTTGCTGTCGGCCAAAAGGAAAATCTGGGTGCGGACGGTAGGGGTCGAGAAAACTTTAGTTTTCGGAGACTTTGCTTGGCGTTGTGAAATAAATTTAATTCAATGTCTCTTCAGTCATTCGTACAATGGACATCACCACACTCAACCAGGCACAAATGTCCCGGCATTGTCCTGGCAAGGTTGAGCTGAGCCCCATGTGCGAGCCATTCAAGCATCGCTCCTTTGGCTTTCATTGGCTTTTCATGCGAGCGCAAACTTCGCCTCTCGATGTATGCAAATTGAAAAAAGGACCCCCGAAAATGATCAAAAGTGAAAACTTCACGACACCTAATGAATGGGCCCCGAAAAGCTGGAGGCGGGCCGACAGGACCTTGTTTTAGGTGCTTTGCTTGATTAACCCCAGCGAGGAGTAGGTGGTTGCAAAGAGCGTTTAATATGCGAGCACATGTTTACTTTGACACACTTCTAATTGGGAATGGCTCTGGCTCTGGGACCAGTTCCACCTCCCTAGAACTGGTTGCTATTCCTTTGGTCTACTCAACTAAAGTCAACCGAGCTAAAATCCTTGAGTGCCGGAGGGTACTCCGCCCCACCAATGGCATACGGCCATGCATATTAACAACCTACTTTCACGTAATGTCAGACGGACCCAACTGACCGGAACGGGGATATGGAAATCCCAGTGCAGGCTGTCGCGGCTTGCTGGGAAATAAAGGAAATGGACTCGTGCTCGTTTGATGACAGTGCGGACGACGCCCAAATTCTGGCTTAAGTGGCCGGGCCTTTAAATTCAATCGTGGCAATTCTTTATGCGTTTCCTTTTCCTTTTTATTTAGCTTGCTCCACTTTTATGTTTTTTAAGGGGAGTGTCCATGTGTGGCAGTCTCGTCCGCCCTCCTTCCGTGGCACTCTGTCTTGTCTGGGGGAATGTCCTGCGGATGCAATAATTGTCAGCAGCAGCTTTGTGGTGCTAGTTTAAACGCAGCCCCCGCAACATCGGAAATGCTAAAGTGAATTTTATGCCAACACACTTGATCGCCGTCCCTTCCTTCCCTTATGCAAATTGCCTTTTTTGCTGGCGTATATTTGGAATGTTGGAATAGATAGAAAGGCCAAGCTCCAGATTGGTATTGAGGACATGCTCCCCGATTCGATTACCGTTTCTGCTAATCACATCTACTCCAGTCCTTTGTCGGCCAATTAAGCTGGAAACTCCTTTAACTATCATCGGGCTGCTCCTCATGCCGCGCTGAACATTAAATTACCGGCTGCCAATTACCCAACGCACCGCAAAGCACACAAACACAGCCATTGAAAAGCGAACACACAGATACTGTCCCTCACCCCATCCTCCGTCCCTCGAAAGCAGCAGGAGCAACACCAACACAAACGAGCGCATTTAAAAACATTACCGCGCTGGGCGACAGCACAAACAGCAGCAGCAGGAGCAGCAGCAACACCAACAATAAGAGGACAAGGATGACGACGATGGCAATGGCGATGGCGCTGGTGCTGGCGAGTAATAAAAGTGCAGGGACCAAAGGGGTAAAAATTGCACGACATGACAGCAAAATGCATATTATGCATAATTAACTGTTTATGCGAATGAGTGACAAGCGCAAAGGACGAGGGGTGCTGCCCATGAAAGCGATAATCACGGCGCAGATGATGATAATTCCGACGGGGATAATGACGATGAGTGTGCCCCGGCTGAAAGTGAAACAAGTCAGCATTGTGCCGGCTAATTTAGACTTTTTGCGCTGTGACTTTTAATAATTCACACCCCGAAGACAGAGACAGAGACAGCGACAGAGAAAATAACCCGGCAAAAATGGGTTAAAAATTGGAGAGCAGTCCAAGGGATAGGTCCGTGGACAGGTCCGACCATCGGAGCCTTTGTCATCCGGGCCTGGGCCGTCTGATGTCGCTTTCACTTCGCATGCCGTCAATTTGACATGTTTACCATGTGTCTGGGGCTTCTCGTGTAACAAAAGGCTTGTTTGCCATTCGCATGGGAGGAGATGGCAGTGGGCATGGGCCTTGGGGGAGTACATTCCAGAGCAAAACTTTTTAGACTCTGTGGATACTATTTTTTTGTTGGTCTGTTTTGTGGTCGCTTCCATCAGCAAAGCACAACAAAAAAAAAATAGGAGGAGAAACCGAGCAAAGATTTTTTGGCATGTGTATGGTGCAAGTTTTGATGACATGACAACAGCGATCATTGTCTACATTTGGCAGCAATGTGACTTAATAGGTTGCTCTGACTTTCGATGGGACGACAGGCCAGAAGAAGGACATTCAATTAGCAACTCAATATCTGTGTTCGTGCGGCATCGATTAAATTATGCATGGGTAATGGGGAATGGGAAATGGGGCATGCGGTATGGGGCGTGGGGCATGGGCTGGTTGCATCCCGATGCAGCCGGGATAAAAACCAATCTCCGTGCGCCTCAACGATTGCCTCGACCTCGCCATGCATAATTCAATAAACGGTGCCATGGCAATTGCAAATTATGCAGAACTGCAGCCAAAACAGCAAGAAACTATTCAATTTCATTCATGTGCAAATATTTTATTACCCGCACACAAAACCGGACGGACAGTCGGCCAAATTAATTAATAAACGCAATAGCAACAATGACAAATTTTACGCTTGAAAAACTGCAACCAGCAGCAGTCCACATGCACACTCTGAGCATACTCAACCGAACAAAACTTTACAAGACAAAAAACGGAGTCCGCATTTAGGAAATCTCTTACCTAAACTATACCAACCACCTGAACTATACCAACTGATAAAAACTTTATAAACTTTGGACAACAATCTGGATTCACACGTACCATACTCCACAGCTCCAATTTGGATCCTTCATCCTTTTGCACTCATTAGCTGATTAGGATATTCCACTGAATCACTGGCACGTACTGCGCTGTAATAAGATTTTTCCAGACTTTTAGGGGACTCCAAGGAATGTAAATGATTAACAAGAAGCTGAATGGCGTCGGCGGCCGTTAGTGAAAATCATATTTCATCCGAAAGCTTAGTTGAATATGCACCTTCCGAGTCGCTCTTTGTCTAGCCACAATCGCAGCTCAGCTGTTCACTAGAAACAAAACAAGATAGCCAAGAACTCAGGCAGCGGAGGGAGTCACATAATCAAAAGGAGCTGAAAGAGCTCAAGCATCACAAAAACTTCAAAGACGGGTTTTTCGTTTCCATTTTTTCCGTTCACCGCAGTCCTCTCTCTTCGTTTGTGTTAGCCCTTAGCCCACTCCCACTCCGAAACTGTGTCTTTTGTCGCCCCCTTTCCATCTGGCGACATTCGGCTGCTTTGTGCAGTTTTTAATTTAATTTAAAAATGTTTAAAACGCGGAATTCGTTTTGTCTAGCCGTTTACTTTTGTCTTAAAAATGCCACTGCATTGTGGCACACGTACACACGTACCACACACACGAGGCCAGGCCACATCTTTCTCCGATTTCCAGCGCAGAACGAGGCAAACTGAGCAAACAAGTGAAAAGGCATTCGAAAGTCGCGACTTTGTTGCATTTGTTGTAAGTAAGCAAAGTTGGCAACGTTTGTGCATAAATGATGTGTCTCCCGTACGATTTTGAGTGCTTGCATTGTATTTGCCGCACGTTGCACATACGCCACGTTGGCTACCGAAAAGTTAAAAAAAAGGTACCGCAAAAACGAAACACACACACACACAGACTTACACACATGCAGTGTAAACACTCGCAATTATGTGTTGCATCCGCAGTGTGTGCGTGTGTTGCCAGAGTTTCCAGCCATTTGTGATATTTTGGCTGGCACGCTATCAGAGCGCACACAACTCCAATGTCAAATATGCGACTGCCGACTCCCGACTGCCGACGTTGGCAAACAAGACAATGAAAATACTTGCCCATCTGTCTCCTGTCCGCTGTCCCATGTCCCCCGTAAGGCCTCTGTTTGACTCGACTGTTGGTGAAAACGGCGGGCCTTGGTATTTTAAAAATACAAGGCAGAACGTTAAGGCCCAATACCCCGACTTTTATCTACCCATTACTCAACAGCATTATTTTGGCTGGAAACCAAAAGTCAAAATACCTTTTTGTATCACAATTATTATGAATCGATATATCCTCACACATATAGATTTGTACACAATCAGTTATGGAAATTTACTAGATAAAAATACCATAATCCCTAAGAGTAATTTATCCTTGAAGCTATTGTTTACATAGGCTAGATGGACCTTCTTTAAATTTAAAGTATTTTTGTTATACAAGTGCGCGTGTTTTTAATTTTAATTGTATTAAAAGACCATTTAATGTCGTACATATGTATGTATTATACACTATGTTTTCATTTCGATTCAAATTTTGCCTAGTTAATTATCTTTCCAAATATGACTAGTATGATAGAAGGTATGATTCAGGCCGTTCAGACAACGATTGAAATAAAATAAATTGTAAGAAATATATTTTTAGTTTAAAGGATGCATGATAATCGTTTCAGTAAATATCCTTTCGAAAGATAAAACAAAGGGGCATCAATCATTCACACCAAAATTAAATTTGGCAATCAAAATTAAGTGCAATTATAATTAAACTACAAAAAAAAGAATTTATGTTGATACCCTTTAACATAATAAACGATTTTTAGGGACAGATACAGCACGTATGATATTTTTAAAATTCTCTGATATTTGTTTTAGCGAAACTTTCGCAACTCACTAGAAACCAAAATTGTGTTTATGAAACTAACATATTTAAACACCACTTAAACTCACAAGACGATAAAGAAGAAAGCTCAAGAAAGGAAGGTCAGTTTTTTCTTCAATTCTTTGGATTACTTATCTCTAGCCAACTACCAAGCGAAAGTCGAATCCCATATGAATAAAAACTATCATAAAATGAGCAAAAGTAATCAATTAACCCTGCCTGTCGAAATTGATAAACAGTTTTAACTTGAATTACCCAAGTAATTGAATGAAAATTTCATATGAAATTATCGTCAAGTGTCTGCCGCTTAACGAACGAGAAGAGAAGGAGACTTCTTTGTAATGCAATCAACACAGGCAGAAATGCTAGCTATGCCATTTGATTCCGTCTGCTTTTTTCCCTTGACCGTGAGATGAAGAATGACAACTGGCCACAAAACACAATAGACACATGCCAAAGTTAGAGCTGCAAATGTAATTAAATAATTGCAATTAAACATGAGAAACGAGAGCGCAGGAAGAACTTGAGAATTGCATAAATACCTAAAATAATCAACACATTATCAACTTTTACGTAATTACACATGCAGACCCACGCATGCAGAGCGGTTCGGATTCAGATGCAGATGCAGATACAGATACAGCGGCAGATGGAGATAAAGTTAGATCTGAGTAGATGCGGAAGGCAACTCAAACGGAGCTCAACAATGGGAATCGACAAACAAGGCTGGCTGGCTGGCTAGCTGGTCGGCCGGCCGACAGACAGCAGACAGACAAACAACAATTGTGGCGTAATTTCGCAAATGGAAATGGATACATTTAATAACTAAACTAAATAGAAAGCCATTCCTGTGCGTCCTGTTATCGCCCCCTTGAGCTCCATCTTCGAGTGCTTCTCTAATGGATATTTGTTTATTTGCATGGAAATTCGAAATTAAACTATTGAATCATTGAAAGCCCTTTGACTCGGGCTATGTGTGGAACGTGTCCAGGTCCAATTTCTCCGAGTCCTGTCCTGTCCTGTGCTATACTGTCCTGTCCTGTCCTGAGTCCTAGCAAACAAATCAAACAGTGATTGCAAAATTTAATAGGATTTAAAAATTCTAAATTGCTAAACAAGACTAAAGCTCCTCTCTCTCGTTATCGAAGGTGGGTGTGGCTGTGGCTCTGTGTGTAAGTGTGATGCCACGCCTCCTGATTCGCTACGCCCGCCATGTAACCACAAGCTGCTGTGGCTGCGTGCCTAAAGTGGAATTGTTTGTAATGCGTTGATAAGAACGACAGCAGCAGCAGCAGCAGAGCTCCGACCGAGGCCGAGAGCCGGGGCGCAAGTACCCTCAATGGGGATTAATTTAAATGAGATTTTTAATTTACTTTAGTCTATTGAGGCAGCGGCGAGTGGGAGTCGGGCAGGCTTGGGCATGGCTTTTGTTCCTGCGCTGATTGCACGATTTTGCAAACAATTTGTGCGGGCTTGGGCTTGTGTGGTCGAAGAGAGTGCGGCCTGGCCTGGCCCGACCCGACCCGGCCCGGCCCTGGGCGTTGCATTGTGTGACCGAGCACATAGTGCCGTCCGATTACGCTCTCCACCTCGCATCCGATTAACTTTCCAGCGTCTCAGCTGCAACTCCAGCCCCGAAACAATTATCGTGCCGTTTCGCACTCGAGAGCACTCAATCAAGCAGGCCGAGAATGAGCAATGACCCGGGGGTCCGGCCACTTGGACACGCAATCAGAGGAAACTTTCCGCACTTGCAGCTTTGTATTGTAATTCAAGACTTTTCCCGATCTCTCTTCCTCCCCTCCAAGCAGGTCAACCTGACAACAACCGAAAAACCGGAGAACAATAATAAGAGCAACATTGCAATTGCCAAATTCCAGCTCCTTGCTGTAAGGATTGAGGGAGCTGCAGAAACTGCAACCAGAAGATGAAAATAGTTTTAGTGCAAAATTGTACGCTTTATCGAATTACCCGCGGGTGCTTTAACTTACAGCAAAAGTTTTCGATGGCCAAAACGTGGGAAAGCCATGGTGGCTGCTGCAGCTGGATCTGGAACTGGGTGGTCAGGTCACAATTTATGATTCTAAGGTGTAGCAATGAAAACTTCCGCACTCCGCTGCGATTTCTCGGGGTGAATTTGTTATGTTTTTTTGCTGTCAGGCAGACCATTTGTTAAATGAGTTGGCAAAGCTAATCGAAAAGTTATGCCAGAGACTCCAGGAGCAGTGCAGATGCACCGCCTTGACCTGGATCCCCACTCACCTGGATACAAACACCCCCGATGACCACGAAAAGTATAGAAAGAGGAATAAATAACGCCTAGGCAAACAATTTAACTGGCATGGGAGTTTAGGGACAACAATAAAAAAACCATTTATAACAAAGCATCCAAAAAACGAAAGGAAAAGGCCGCGGGAAACAGGGCAAGAGAGGTGAAGTATGAGCGAGCAAAAAATGCTAAACTAAGATATATGCAAATCGGAAGAAAACATTAATCAACATTTTTTACTCTTTGTTGCCTCGTGCCCCAAGCAGACATTGTGTTGTTGGGGTCTGCACGGATGAGGCCCAGTTTCCGGCGCCAATTTAGAGATAACTGGGTCACCGATAAGAAACCGGGGACGGAAACGCAGGCCACCTCCAGCAAAGCAAATTGTTTTTTGCTTCATGTGTCAAAAATGGCAAATGCACCGAGACTTGCCAACATATCTAGTGAGCTGCAAACTTCCCTGGTGTTTTTTATCCTTTCCAGCTGATTATATAGATAACCCCTGAGATCCCTGAGGGCATATGGTCCTCCTCACCAACAATACAATTTCCCTTAGTCACTTCACAGCAGCCATAAAACAGCTTAAGCAAAATTAATAAATAATTTCTTTGCAAATTATTCCACATATAGGTATAATACCTATTTTTGTGAAATAAGTGCTGTTTGGATTGTTTTTAAATACCCCTTTCATAGATTAAATAGTTTATAGTATATTACGATTAGTTAAACATTTAATAATTATCTATTACTTGATCTATTACCCATCTATGTGTTTGATTTCTTGTTCCTATCAAAGATTTTATGGCACTTAGATTGCAAACCAAATTCTGATTACTAGGATTGCGGATTTTGTGGTGATTGCTTTGGCACTGTGGCCAATAATTGACAATTCTAAATATCTTTAAAATATCTACAAATACATATATCCAATGAATATTTATTTCACCAAATTAACATACCTTTAGTGTGTTTTAGCTACAGCAAGAAGCAGGCGTTGGGTCCCGACCCGATCGCTTGGTGATGGAAAGGCGGGTGAACTCCTCAGCTGTTGTGGGGTGTATGCCCACTGTATTCAGCAGGGTTTTCACAGTCAGGCCGGACTTGAGGGCAGCGGCAAAGCCCTGGATGACCTCACCGGCCACTGGCCCCATGTAGTGCAGGCCCAAGATCTTTTGGTCCCCGGAAATCGCTGCCACCGCCTTGAGATAGCAATGGCGAACACTCTTCTGGGGAATGAAGAACTCGGTGGGCTTGTAGTAGCCATGGAACACCTCTATGTTGTCGGCACCATGAAGCTCGATTGCCGTCTCTTCTGACATGCCCACGCAGGCGTACTCCAGCGGTGTAAACACGGTGGTGGCGACGTCTGCATAATCCATTAGCTGGCTGGAGCCGGCGAAGAGACGCCGGGCTAGGAGACGGCCGGACAGAATGGCCACCGGTGTCAGCTCCGGTCGTCCGTGGATGATGTCGCCCACCGCAAATATGTGCGGCACGTTGGTGGCCTCAGAGGCGCCTACGACGATCTTGTCATTGTGGGTCTTCACTCCAGCGGCCTCTAGATTCAGATCCTCAATCAGACCCTTACGCCCGATGGCCCACAGCACGGTGTCGAAAACGTCGCTGCCATCTTCTTGAGTGGTCGTGTTCCGATAGCGCACAAGCAGTCTTCCATCTGCCTGTCTTTCGACGGAACTGGGTATGGTGGTCTCTAGGAATGGTATCCCACGCTCGGTCATCATGGCAGCCAGCAACTCGGACATCTGGCGATCAAAGCCGCGGAGTACAATCGAGCGCACCATCACGGTGGGGTCGTAGCCGAGTCCTTTGAGGAAGCAGGCACACTCCAGACCCACATACCCGGCGCCCACCACCAGGGTGCGGCCTGGCTCCTGCTCGTAGCTGAATATGTCGTCGCTGGTGATCCCAAGCTCGGTGGCGCCGGGGATGGAGGGATAGCGAGGGCGTCCTCCCACCGCAACCACCACATATTTAGATCTCACCTGCCGCTTGGCCTCGCCCGGCTTAGGTGCGTACTCGATAGTGTGTTCGTCGATGAAGGTCCCCATAGAGTTGACGTACTCCACCTTTTTGTCGCGCAGGTCCACGCGGGTAACCCAGTTCACGCTCTTGATGTGGTTCTGTACCGAGCGCACCAGCTTGCTCCAGTCGGGCCGGATGTTCTTATCGTTGACATTCCAGCCATAGGCCACCGCCTCGTGCACTGCCTCGCCCAGGAGCGAGGCCTGGTGCATGAGCTTCTTCGGTATGCAGCCGACGTTCACGCAGGTGCCCCCAAGGCCCCACTTGGTGCCGACGGGCGTGGGCTTTACATAGTCAAAACATAAAACGCGAGCTCCACAGTCAACGGCTTCCTTGGCACAAGCCAATCCCCCTGATCCTCCACCGAGCACCACTAAGTCGTAGTCGTAGTGCTGATGGGAGCTCGCAAAACAGCACCGGTCTGCAGGGGAGCGGTAGCGAGGCAGGAGGATTCGAGTACGACTGGGGCATGAGGATCGCAGCACCTTCCACAGCGACATTTCACACTTTGAGGAGATGCTCGGTTTTAGGCGATGTTTCGAATTAAAATTAAGAGTAGTTGGAAACTTGAAATTTACGGTTTGGCGATGACAACTTGTGTGGCAAACTAGGGATGGAAGCTTGCGCCCAGGGCTGTCGATCAGATCCCAAAGATTCAATAAATGGCATCGAGGGCAAAATAAATGTATCTAACCAGTGCGGATTAATCAATAAGTAGAGCTGAAACGTATGATGACTCTATCTCTTATAGTTTTTAAAATCTATCTATGCACATATATATAAATTATTTATTTAAAAGTTGCTTTTGGCACATAGACTGCTCCACTTCCCAACACTGGTGAAATAACTTGGCTTAGCTTGGTTGACAGGGTTGCCAGGCTATTAGCACAAGGACTGCCACAAAGCACAGTTAGAAATTATTTCAGCAAATGGCGGACGCATCATTTGTAAAAGGTGTTAATTAAACAACATAAAGTGCGCGAGTGTTACAAATATGTTATATTCAGGAGCAGACAGAACTTATGGTATTATATATAGGGTCTGTGCTATAATTCGAACATCAAGATACGGCCTGTTTTGCATACATATTGCAGTCAGCGGGCAGATCTTCAAATCACAGGTAGCATCTTGATTTCCTTCAATTGATGGCAAACTTTGATGGCCACAGGCCTTTAAGCTTGCATTTAGGTTGATAAGCCCGCCATTGGGCCACTTACAGGGTGGTAGCTATCACAAACAAGCTTAAATCGGACGCCACAATCCGTAAAACAAATCCGATTTCTTCCCCATCCGCCGATAGCGACTGACTTTTAGTTACGGTCCGTGGATTGGAGACCAGGATGAGTGGAGGGGGGGATTGGAGTCCTGCCCGGTCAGTCAGCGCGGTTGGCATTCAATTGTAAAATGATTTATGTGGCTTGGTTTTTATGTGGGTGGGGGAGGGCGCGGACTTGGACTGGACAGGGCAGGGCCAGTGATTGCTTCTCCGGGGAACTAGTTCCAGTGAACTAATAGATCACATTCTGGGACACAGTTCGGCAGTCGGCAGGGAGCCCGACCGAGGTCCTTGAGGAAATCGCCAAATATCTTAGGCAAATTTCCTTAGCCCATTGGAACACTTTCTGGACCTTTAGCATACCATATATACAAATCCAGTGAAATGGTGAAATGTCAGTTTCAATGATTTATGCTCTTTGGCCATGGACCATTTGGAATTTTTGGCAGCAGGCCTTTGCTAGCCGGGCTACCCCTCAAGCAAATGGCGTTCTGGTCTGCTGCCTGCCCGAACCCCGTCCCAGACCCACTCTTCGTCCCACTCCCGCTCCCAATCCCCGACCATGTCCATGGCTATCCTAATTTCTAATCTAATATTTTTGCGTACGAGCATCGGACGGAAGGCGTCCGGGAATGCAAAGAAAATTCCTTTCCTTGGATGCTTGGCCATGTCCGATGTCTGCTCTGGATATGATTTACTTTTGCGGTTTGTTTTTGGTGCGTTTAACCGCAAATATTTAATGGTTTTATTTCCCCGGCGCTCGGCCAGCCCTCAGCTGCGATTCATTTGTACATGTCCTGGTGTCCGGGTGGGTATGTGTGAGTGTGTGGTGCGGGCGGGTGTGCGTGCTGAGTATCTGTGTGTCTGGGGTTTTCTGGCATATTTATTAGTTGAACCAACGACCCAGTATTTGTAGCTGCGGCAAGGTTAAGCTCCTGACTGATGGCGACCCAGTTAAAGGCGGCTGAGCTCCAGTTCCAGCATTCGGGGTTGCTTACCGTTCAAGCCACCGAGCTATCGCCAATCATCTCCTTGGCCTCCGCTTCGATGGGCTGACTCGGTGGAGGAGTCTGGGCTTGGACTGGCCACTGCGTATCTGGATGAAATCCATCCAGGATGCACGTCTGCAGCTTTAGTGTGCCAACTATCAGCACCAAATGCATTGCGTTCATGAGTATACCGCTGAGTACTAGAAATCCAAAGTAGATCCAACTGAGGTCGCTCCACAAAACGGACCAGACAAGGCACGCAAAGAAGGCAACCACCCGCTCAAAGACGTAGAAGTTCCACATGATGATCACAGCCACCAGTAGGCTCAGGTGACGGTGCTGGGGGTAGACTTTTCTTAGCCTTAAGTTATTAAGCGGTTATTTTGTTAAAACCTGGCAGATGGCTGGAAACAGCAGAAGCAAGTTAAGGTAAATATTTACATTCCATAGGATCTCGTTAAACTCATGAATGTCACTCAATCCCTGTTGGCCACCGATTGGTTGGGGGGAAAGAAATTTCCCGAAAATTGGAATCAGTTGCCACACGCTCACATTGGTCGATGGGGCTAACAAAAAAAAGGTTTAGGCTTCATGCAGGGATCTTGAGAAAGTAGCTTACCCTTGATAATGCGCTTGATCTGCCGGGCAATGTAGACCAATAGGCTGTTGTAGAAAAACAAGTTGAGAGCAGGAAAATAAAGCATCTTGATTATATAAAATATACGGGTTATTGTACTAGATCCGATGGCTGCTGAAAGGTTACTTGTGGAAGGAAGATGCCAAGGTTACCTTTTCTGATTTTTTCTAAATCAAATATAGCCTATTTAATTCATTAATAAATTCCTGCTATTGTTTATTTTGTTGGGTGCATCATTGCCTAACTAAAAAATCGCAAAGGAAATAAATTATATTGCACATAACAATAAAAATGAAACAATAAGCCTAAATTATGTACATATATAAAATAAATATATATGCATTGCAAATAAGCTGTTTTTATGAAAACTATGGTTTCATGCCGACATTCATAAGCATATTCCGTGCCGCCTTCCTTTAATATTCTTTGCATTCCACATTTTACATATATTATATTCTTTTTCTTACAGGTAAGTGCCTCCCATTCGCATGAGCACAATCGCGTTTATTTGCATTATCTCGGAGTCTTGGACCAATTTAAATAAACGAATTAATATCTAAAAATTGTCCAACAATAAAACTTTTCCAAGGCAACATGGAAAAAACTCTCGGAATTGATGCGATAAAAGTTTAATTCAGGGTAAGGTATCCTCCTCCCTCTCCCTTCTTTCCAGCACCTCCTAGTAGGCCTAATGTGCTGACAATTGTTGGATTCCAGGCACTCAGACCTGAACTCTCTTGCCCCTGGTATAATTTAAACTTTAAAATGACCAGAGACGAACCTAGGCAACAACGGAAAAGGGAGAACGGAGAATGCGATGATGGGGAGGCGGAGAATTACGGCAGAAACTTTTGTAAAAGTTGTAAAAAATGGAAAAGTTTCGCCAATAAACATTAGAAAAACTTTTGCGCCTCGTCTCACCTTACCATTTTATGATATGAATCTCCAACCGCTCCCAAACACGCCCATTCTGTAGGCATAATGCCTGCTCTTTTTGTGGTGGCACCTGCCTAGCGACAAGTATTCTCCCTCTTAACCAAATGAAGCTCAATTTTGGAAAAATCCGTAACTTTTTTTTATTTATCTGTCTGTTGTCAGGCCAACTTTGAGCGCTGGCACTTGAGGACCGAGTTCTGAGACGAGATCCAGCCTGGTTTTCAGCCGTCATGGTAATCACACAAAAGGCCAAATAATTCATAAAATATTAATTAAGTTAGCGCCTAATTGGTTCGATTCAGTACTGGGCTGCCCCCTTTTTGCCCGGGGACAAACAAAAAGCAGCTGCTTCTTGGCCCAAAACACGAATGAAACCACAACCCCATTTCAGAGGGTTACAATTGCCCAATTAACATCTAATGACGGACTAATATTTGATGAAAGGCATAGTTTGGTTGAAAAGTTAAACAATTTAGTAAACGCTGGGTAGGAGCGCATCCCGATAAAGACGAGAGGATTAACATGAAGGCAATATTTCCAGAAGTTTAAATAACACCTACCTACAAGCTTCAAGTAAAAATCAATAGTGTTTTTTGTGTTTGTTTATTTACTAAAATATTTTGAGATGCCCAACTTTTTGAAGCAATTATTTAATTTGTTTCCAGTGCGAGTAGTAAAGTGTTCAATACTTTTTAATTTCCAACTGCTCTCCCCACGTGTGTGGCCTCTCTCATTCTAAATAAAATGTTTCATTCCATGAACAAATATTTAATTTAGTTTATTGAAGTATTTGCTATTTGGTTTGGCTTTCAAGTAGCTCATGTGGGTGGGTGGGTTGCTAGAGAAGTCTTTTTGGGGAGGAAGTTTCGACCACATACGTGCTTTGGCACACGCAACTTCTTGACCAATCTTTTCTCAAAAGGAAGGCCTATGCGAGTTCCGGGCTTTTATTTGCAGTTTGCTGTTGGTTGGCCCCGTCGGGTAGACCGGTTTTCAAAACAAAGATTTTATTAATTTACTTGAAATTGTTTGTGCTAACGGTGTTGTGGCGAAGCACAGGGATTGACCCCGGAAGCAAAAAGGATTCCATTTCGGCTTTGTGCGAAATTCGATTAGTTTCTATGAGCAAAGTGTTTGAACCTAAATTAAATTTATGGGATTTCTTTGATTGCCTTCAACTGTTTTGGCTTCGGATGTAGCTAAAAGTTTAATTGATTTTTCGTTGAAAAATATAGGCGAAGGGGTTGCCCATCGCTGGCACTTTGACTCCAATTAATAAATCAGAATTCGGAATTAGTACGAAAATTAACTTGCCAAAATTGTGTTTTTAATATTCATACGCCAATTTGCTCCCTTTCTTGCCCATTCCAGCTTCCACTCTTCTGCAGAGGCTATAAAAGTAGGTCATAAAAATTCCAATAAATGCATAAAACGAAATCCACAAATTCGGTCAGACATTGCTAAAAGCCTGTTTTGTTGGCTTCGTTGGACCCCTGCTGCCCATGTTCTATCCCACTCCGAAGCGAGAATAACGACTTGGAAATGTTTTTAATTGCAGACCAATATTTCTGGCAGATTACATAACTGGCATTCAAGAGCTGGCCAGGCTCATAAAATCCTCGGCCCACAAGCAGGAGAAGAGAGAGTGTGATACCATATCTTCCCAAAAATATCTCATAAACCGTTTTTGTATGCTGCTTATACATTTGGCTTTAATAGCCATGTGACAACGACAGCAGCCACAATTAGAGCCAGTTCAAGCACAAACCGAATTCTGTGCGGTATTATCACAATTTCATCCCATTTCTAACCCGCTCATTCCCAGAACATGTATGCGACATGATGCCCACACATTTGTATGTGCGCCATTTCCAAGTGTGATGCGTAAAAAATATCAAACTTTCTGCTGGGCCACATTTTGCGCAAGTAGTTTTAGTATGCCTACAATTCGGAAACAATCAAGAGATATTAAATTTAAATATATACCAGTCCCTACCTTTAAAGCTACCCTTTTAATATAGGCTGCAAATCGAATTGGAATATTTTAGTGCTGCCATAGCAACGGTCAGCCTAAAAAACCATAACTTTATTTTTATTTAAATAGTTGATTGATGTTTTAGAATTGCGCGTTTAATGGCCATGGCGATTTTGCTCTAATTTTGAATTTAATACCCTTAATTGCCGCAAAAAAAGATAAATAAATAAACAACTTTTTATTTCGCATCCTTTGGTCCTGGCTCGCAAAATACCAATTCAACTAATCGCTTAATCGGATTTGGTTTGGCAGGTCAATTGCATTGAATAAATAATACCCACACCGGGGACGATTGCATTGGCATATAATTAAGATTTGCTTCACCCGATAGGGATCTCCCTCTCTCTTTAATAATTGCCATTGGAATCCGCATCATCGTAAAACTTGCAAAAGTTTTGTTGTCGGAAAAGATTGTACATGCAAAAGTTGTCCATGCAAACGGCCCAGAGTGCGATGTGTAGTTCTCTCGGTCCTTCCATCCAGAGAAAATACATTTGGGGTAAGCAGTTTACATATTTGCTGAATTACCTAGCTGGGGAAAAGTTGAAATGCTTTTTACATGTTTCTGTGGTTATCAAATTTTCTGCCGCCGAATGTGATGAAATTGCCGGAGCCAACTACTAATGGTAAAAGGACAGGTGTAAAAAGTTCAATGCGTGTGTGAGGAGGGCACAAGTTGATTCCAAAGACTGAATGTTCTGAGAGCATTAAAGATGGCATTATTATTCATGCCAAGCAATCAATTACATGGCAGAAAATTCGACATTTCGACATTAAAAGCGTTATTAGCCAGCTTTAAAAAATGATTACATGATTCCATTTTTTCGACATTTTTTGAGATAGTTAATTAATTCTTTGTAAATCACTTTTAGATAACTATGTTAGCCTATCCCGAAAATCTTATCAGAATCCGATCCTATATCCTATAGCTGCCATAGGATCGATGGAACAAAAATAGGTCATTGACAATAACTCTGGTGTTTATTATTGTAATTAATTCAGTCTTGGACAATATACTTCATATACATTAAAGACAATATAGAAAATCAAAAACCAAAAATCGGACCACTACATCCTATAGCTGCCATACAAGCCAACTAGTCTGCAAGGTTATTCTAATTTTCGGGCCCCGAAGCTAGCCTTCCTTTATTGTTTTCACATAGTTAAAACTAAGATGCGAACATATTTTATAATTTATATTATTGAGTAATAAAACTATTTTTTTTTCAATATAACGCACTAAATACAGTACAAAATAAAAGCATATTTAATGAAAAGAACTTAGTATCATTGCTGTTCGTAAGTCTCACCCAATCGCTGTTCACAATTTACATGTTGGCAATGGGCCAAAATATGAAACCCTCAATTATAGCAATAGCACTCGGCTTAACTGAACAAGCTAACGCTTGAATAAGAAGTTGCTCATTCAGGTTAACAGTTAGCAAACCCTTTGCCCCGCCTCCAATTCCTTAACATAATCTCCCAAAACCCCATATCACAGCAAATTCACAAATGTAACAACCGTCTTCAGGCCAATTTGGTGTCCACTTAAACTTAACTGAAATTTGGTCGGCCCATACATGCATATTGATAATCTTGAACGCTTCAATGCTCATTTACTCATCTTGAAAGGTGGACTGCCCCTGGAGTCCTCACTCTTCGATCAGAAGGGTCCTAAAATTCAAGTTTTTAATCATGCGTGGGCGGTCAGTTGGCCTTTGATTCACATTTTCCTCATCATCTGTGCTATACGATGCCCTTCTCACTTCCTGTAATCCTCGTTCTCTCCAAGGGATGTGTGTGGGTTCATCTTGGGGCTACATCATTTATGGGCTTCTTCATCCTTTCCCCCTGGCAGAGGCACTTTTCCAATCAACTTGAGGGCGAGCTTGTGTGCGTTAGAGTGTGTTCATGTGAGCCCTTTTTCTTGTCCTTTTTCTGCTGATGCAGACTTTGTGCCGATTTCATATTTTTCATTCGGTAAAATAGATATTTTTTAATGCCTTTTATTAAATCGGCTTAGATTTATTGTACATGTATATCATCAAAGTGTACATGGCCATATGGGAGTGTGGGTGTGCAGTCGATTATAAGACGTTTTGTGGAAAGTCGAAAGCAAAATTCCTTTACGGGTCTTACAGTAAATTTTGGCTTAAATTGCTTTTTCGGGGGAAAAGGGTCAGACTTACGGACTGGAGGATAATATCTGTAATCTAATGAAGAAGATAACCGAGAACGAAATATTGAAAAGCCACTTACTGTGATTCACAGAAATTTTTATTTGGATTTTTTTGAAATTAATCTAGAGAACCTTTGTAGAAGGCAGCCACTTATTATTCGAGGCATTTTCAATATGTCACTCACTAAACGCTTACAAATTTGACACAATTTTCTATGAATTTTCATTGTCCTTCGGCAGGACTCACTCACACACACACACACACCCAGTATTACACGAGGACATTCCGGTCACTAATTGTGATTGATGCACTTTAAAATTGTTGGCAAATTATTATTGCCAAAAGGCATGATGGGAGCACCACCGCCCACCCCCGAACCCCTTCTGGCCTAACTCAATTAGTCAACCTGCCTGCTGCTGCTGCTGCTGACGTTGACGTTCCCTGACGTCGAGTCCTGGCGTCCTGTAGTCCTAGCCAACTGTTGCAACGAAATTACCACAAAGTTTTCTGTTTGCTGCATAATTAAAAAGTTTGAAAAGCTTTTGCCGAAACCAGGCAACAACCAGGACCCTTCCTCTCCGGCATCGAGCAAGCAGCCTCCTCCCGCTGCGTACTCCTGGCTAACTATTATAAACCAGCGGTTATGCGGCGGTTGCAGTTTTTGCATGATTGACAACCCAACAGCCCGAAACGAGAGCGAGGACGAGGCAGAGAGAAGGATAAGAAGGGAAGGAGGACGACGTCGAGGACATGCCGTTCATGGGAAAGCTAACCAAGGACATGCCAACGCATGTCCCGGCTTCGCTCCCCCCCTCACCCCTTACCACCACGGCTCAGTGCAAATATTATGCATTTTTCTAAAAGTTTTCCACTCGCTCCCACAAAATGTTTACATTTTTCATCAAATGAGTTTTTGATAATTAATTTCACTGCCAAAATGAGAGCAAAATTCATTTCTATTTGGCGCTTTGTCGGACCTTTTTGTTGTGCTTATAAGAACTTTGTAATTAGAATTTTGGCCGTAATTTTGCATGGCCGTGTGTGTGTGTGTAGAAAAGGCGCCAAGTTAGCAGTGGGCTACTAAAGAGTTTTCGAGAAATATTAGTGGGATTTTGCTTTCCCGGCAAAAAACGATGGTGATAAAAATCAGGCCACGGGGTTTTTTAGAACTCGTTCCCCTTCACCCTGGGTGCCACCTGGCGTTCGCGATTTGATCGCTGCCGAACTAATGACAACTCATTAGGGCTTCGCTTTGTTGTGTTGTCTAAAACTTTTAGTCATGAAACTATTTATACGGGTTTTCCAACACCCCCCACGATCCGGGTGCACTACACATGTGTTTGGGAAAAGTCACAAAGTGTCAACTTACCTGGCAGACGAAGAAAAACCACCAAGCGGGTGGGGTATGGACAGCAACTTTGGGGTGCAAGATGAGGGGAGGAGTCAGCGCCGCTTGCCTCATTAATCATTCAAAGCAAAGTGGGACGCAATTTGTTTTATCGTCAGTCGTAGACCCGCAATTCCACCACTCCCCCGCATTATCCCTACTTAATGCGAAGGAAGCTCTCTTCACAGATTTTTTGCCTGGCGTGCATGCCTTCACACACAGTTATGTATGTACATACATACGCCCAGCTGGACAACTGACCGCATGGACATCAAACAATTAAAATAATTACACACGAATCTCAAAGGATTCGTCTCACTTCGCTCCGAGTGCCTAGTCCTTACTAATTATTGGAGTGACTATAAACGCATTTTGGGATTCACAATGCAAGATGCTGTGTTAAATCTACAATAATACTCAATCGACTTGTTGCTAAAAATATATTAAATAATTTAGTTTTCTTTTTCTTTTTTTTAGATTATTCTGACCTAATTCAGTTTCTCATTTCGCTTAAATTATTTAAGTGTACATAAATTTTCCCCTCAAGCTCAGCTTATTGTCATATTTTATGTTTGCTTTGAACTCATTGTGACAATAGGCACGTTCATAACCAACAACTAATTACCATAATAATAAAAAAAATAAATAGTAATAAAACAAGTAAGAACGTTACAGTCGAGTTTCCCGACTGCTACAGACCCTGTACAAATTTGGTTTTACGCAAAATAAAAAAAAACCAAAACAAATATATATTCAACCGAGTCGTAACCATTCGACAAACCCAAACTTTTTGAACCGGGAGCTAATACAGTAAAAATATATTGAAGGCACACATTCATACATATGTATATGAACGCAAGCGATTTACCGTTTGTTTGCGCAAATAAACTGATTTTTTTGTGTTTAGCGCCTGTAAACTTTAGGTATTTATTGTGCGCTTTCTAATTAACCAATCTTGATGAAATTTTCAGGATCGGTAGAAATCTATGCTCCAATTGCATGTGTATTTAAAAAAAAATTTAGCTTGAAAATTGTGCAGTGCAGGGCAGTGCAAAAATTCAAATACAAATTTCGGGGGCAGTGGGCGTGGCGCCGACCTAAAAAAATAAACTCTAATTGACTCAGTATTAGGAGAATCTACACTGGTAATACGGTTCCTCTAGCTCTTACAGTTGCTGAGATCCGTGTGTTCATCCGGACGGACGGACGGACGGACGGACGGACGGACAGACGGACATGGCTATATCGACTCAGCTCATCATGCTGATCAAGAATATATATACTTTGTGGGGTCTGCCACGCCTCCTTCTGCCTGTTACATACATTTGCACAAACTTAATATACCCTTTACCCTTTGGGTACAGGGTCTAATTATATTATATTATAGGATACAATAAATTTAAGAAATCGTAACATAAATTGTAGAAAAATATACAATTTTGTAGATTATCAACTATATCCTAAAGCTGGCATACAGAAGATATTGATATTTAAAAGGGTATTCAAAGCCTTGGGACCAGAAGCTCTTCTTCCTTTTTTGTTTTTAAATATAATTCGTTTTTAAAAGTATATATACAAAAATTTGACCAAAAGCGGATTAGCTGCCATAGGAACGATGAGAGCCCGCAATTAGTCTGCAAGGGTATTGTTGTGTTATAGCATATTTTATTGGTTTGATTGATTGTAGACCTCTCCGTATTTCTCATTCCCCACCAGACTCTCGGTTTTGATTTGTCCCTTTCAGATTGTGAACTGAAAATTAATTAAAGTTTTAATTGACACGCCGTTTGTTTGGTCGTTTGCCATCGCATGTCCCCTGGTTCCCCTATTTTTCCCACTCTGTTGCTTGGAATTGTTATTTTTTTGAATGCTTGTCATTCTCTGCCTGATGTCAATTATAGTTATTAATTAAGCAATTACTTGTTTAACCATTATTAGTTTTATTGCCGTTGAGAATTAGATAGTTTTTTCTCATTTAAATATTTAAATGTTACTTAATGCATTCTTTATATATTTTTGCTGTGTGGCCACTTACATATTAAATTGATGTATAAAATAAAATAAAATATCAAGCAAATTTAAACAGAATTTATTTCCCAGCTAAACTTTTTAAATTAATCAACTTCAATCCGAATAAATAAAATAGTTGGAAAATTGTAATTATTAATTTTGATAAGTTCCAATCCTATTGTTAAAGTTATATTTTGTTATGTGTGCGAACTCATTACAACTATCTGAAATATTTTGACTCTATAATTATGAACACTATATTCAACATTTTCTTAATAGAGTAAAGTAGTTAACAAATGCATTTGTTGCATTGTGACTGGTACTAATTGATGTGTACTAATTTTTTAAATCCTTTACTTTTTTCCCCGGTTAACAACCAATAGAGCCAATAGACATCAAAAGCCTTTGAATTTATTTCGTCATAACATTTAATAGCAACTGTTTAGGATACAATGGGAACCCGTCGCCTGTTTTTACTCCATTAAGAAGTGCTTTCATTTGATTTGGCGCAATTTACATTTTAATTATGTGAATATTTATGCGATCCAGACACAGAACCCGGCCTTAGCATTGTTTAGCTATTCCTCCTATTTCGTTTTTCATGGTCTGCAGCTAACTTTAAATGTCTTAATCCCCGTTCAGGACCGAGCTGAGGGCAAATTAATCTGCAGCGTCCGAGCCACTTTTAAACTAAAGCCAAACGGCTTAACTACCCCTATATGTATGTCGGAGGACTCCCTGCCCCCCAGCTTGGGCCTTATCCAATCCCTATTTCGCTTTTCCTTTGCTCCTGTCGGTTTAGCATGCTGCATTACTTGCCAAGGCAACCTGCAAAATGCCTGATAATGGATTATTCCATGCCATAAATGCAAATGCAGGCCAGGGCGCATAACTTCTCTCTTACCAACCGACCAGGGCGACAAATGAAGGGAGAAGCAGTTCGGGAGGCCAGGAGCTTGGCTCAGCCCAGTTGCCAACGATGGCGCCATTTTGTGTAGCAACAGTTGCACGGCTAGAAAATGGAAACAACAAAGAGCAATGCCAGAAGGGGGACATGAGCGGGCGGTAGGTTTTTATGGCCACGGCAACTGCAGTCAACAAAGACGCGTAAATTATTTTAGATTTACATTTCTGCATTTCATTTGTGCCGGCTGTCCGTCTCTGCCCCAAAACCCGATCCCCCGCCCAGCCCCTTATTGTTGTGCGCTGCTGCCGCCGCAGGCAGGCGTTAAGCAAGACGGCGTCGGCACATAATTTAAGCAATTTTTATGATTATTCATTATGAGCCAGGAAGTGTTTGGCCAACACAGTGGGCCAGCCAGGCAAAAGACGGTTTATATTTTTTGGCTATAGAAAGTATTTTTTTTTAAATAAATAGTTTGGTAATATGTTCTGCAAAATATTTAAATATTAATTAAATATTATTCTATTTTTTCGATATACCGTATATTGTCTTATCGGATTGATCTATAATAGGTGAAGTTATAGTCACTTACTGAAATCCAAAGCAAAATCGATGTTTCGACTTTTTGTTTTTAAATTGTATTCGAAAAAAGGGGGTAAAATCACTGAACGTTTTGATTGATATTTATTGTATAATAATTTATTGACGAAATTAATCAGCGAGGAAATACAAAAAAGGCAATTTGTATACCGCAACCACTGTGTCATATTGTGACTTCCTATGTCTGCGCCGCATTTGCTTCATATTTTATGCATTCATATTTTTTCCTTACCACCAAACGGTAGTGCAGCAAAATGTTGGCATTTCTCCTAGCCGCGCTCTCCTCCTCTCTCCTGCGAAGGGACTCTCATATATTTTTTAACTAATTAGCATTAATTTAACCAACTGATAATCCCCAAGGCTTACTCCTACTCCCACAGCCCTTCGGTTTCAGTTTCAGCTACTCGTGTTTCCGGTTACTTGGTCATGTGGACGAATGTTTACCCTTTTCTGTCACTGATCCTGGTCCTCGGCTAGCTTTTGTGGCTGGGCCAGGGCCAGCCCTGTGAGCGTTGTTGGTTGCCTTTTGTGCAAAGTTAATAAAGGCATCTCCGCACATCCCCTTCGTGTTACAGGTGTTCAACTGAAAGCAGTCTGCGGATATATTTTAGGGACTTCTGTTGGAAATTTAGAGAGAGGAATTTAATATCTGCTTACATTTTAAGCATATACCTCATTAATCTCTCATTCATCTCTCTGATTTATAAAATTAACACTTGTATAAAAATTAATAAGGGAATCCAGTATTAATTTAATTAAATTTCCCTAATATTTAATTTGTTAACAATATATTTATCTGAAAATAAACAGACCAAACTTTATAATTTAATATAAAATCAAAGATTTTGAAATGTTCATAGGAAAATTATATACAAAAATTCAACATATAAATCGAATTAATATTGTAAAGATTGATTCAATAGTGAGATTGTTAGAGTGTCCTCAATTCTCATCTTTAAAACTGCTTTTCGTTTCTTTTAAAATTCAAAGGCTTAAGATAACATACAAATTGATTATATATATTTTGCAGACTGTGCCAGAACAGGAGTTATAAACTTCCATTACCCAACATTTCAAACAGAAAATTGTGCACGGTTCCAAAATCCTATAAACCGATTTGGCTTTGGGATTCTTTCTTTTACTTTGTAACTTTCGGTGGAAAATAAATACAAGTTTATAAGGAAATACCCCGTGCTTTTGTTTTTCCCCGCGAAAATCGGCATGTGTCCCACAAGAAAACGTCAATCTAATTGAAATTCTAGACAAAATCTTCCGCAAATTACCTTCATTGACAAAAATCCCTAATCCCTGCACAGCGCAGCCAACGACATGAAACCCGAAGACTTACCTCCGTCCCGCACCCGCTCCCAATCCCATTCCCATCCCCTTAGCTAAGATATTGCTTGCAATGAGGGAGTTTCAATGCTGCAGCAGGAAATATACTTGAAATGAAGCTGGAGCAGAAGCCAAAGCAGCCCGGCGGAAACGGAACTGCAGCCAGGAGCAATGATGATTCTGTGTGTGTGACAATTGGGATGCAGGTGGATTCCGCCCGGGTTGCCTTCGCTCCCGCTGATGTCTTCTTCGAATTCGACTTCGAGTACGGGAGACTGAAAGAAGTAGGTAAATACTTTGCGGTCTTCGTCCTTTCGTCTTTTGTCGCCATTACGCTGAGTGCACTGGCCCCAGCCACGCCCACTCTGTCCCAAAAGGGATGATGATGATAACGATGGAGTGGAGTGGAGGGTGGGGTTTGGGCTGGGGCTGCGGCAGCGGCTGGAGGGTCTCTCCAGCTGCATTTTTCATAGCCTGCAGCTGCTTTAGCGATTTAATTTAATCAACTGAAAGCGCATTTGCAGCTTTTCTAACCGCACACATACTCACATCACACTATCGCCAACAAAAGGATAGACAGGACTCAGGACTCCCGACCCCCACACTCACACTCACATGCTCACATCGGAGGCGAGCATTATCCTCCGTGCTGCTGCGCTGCTCTTCGAATGTCTTCGTTTTGGGACATCGCTGTCATTCAACCCCGACCCGTCCGCCGGTCACCCCCGCCTAGATTGAGGCGTTTTAGCTGAGTTTCCTGAGTTTTCCCGGCTCATTGCAAATTCAATTTTTACTTAGCTTTTCACTGTGATCTTCAAGTCGCTTGGCTTGGCTTTTCTTTGTTATTTGTTGTTTTATTTTTGCGAGAACGCGAAACCACGAATATGGGTTGAAATGAATATATGAGACCATGGAAGTGTCAAAGCAGACTATTTAGTATTGTTAATAAATTGTTCAATCAGTGCAATCCACAAATAAAATGCTTTGCTTAGTGAGATACCGCTAAAAATTCAAATGTAGAAAATTAATTAATAAAGTAGGGGGCCGTTCTCTACTAGAGAAAATCCCTTTATGCGAAAATGCAATTGAATGCATTTCACAAAAATGTTTACTACTGTTTCAGAGGCAATAAAACTAGTTTCCTTAATTGACACTTTAATACTTTCGCAGTAAAATCTATCTCTAATATCAATTTAAAAAACAAAACCAATTACATTTTGATGAATACAATTTATTCTGATCTATTTACCATAAAATATGATATATTCATGTCGGATCTGATCTATGGAACCTCGTAGCCCTTTATCATGCACTTCCTAAATAAAATCAGTAACTTTAATATAAATAATTGTTCTTCAAGGCATGAGCTATATTCTTATGTATATGACTTGATCAATATAGCTTAAAGCTTGTTATAGGAATTACGGAAATGTCTATTTAATTTGGTAAGAAAGTCTGAATCTGGTTTTGGTCTTTCAAAAAAGTTATCTTCGGACTTACCTTAAAACTTTGTACTACACAGAAAGTCACATTCTCCGAACAGGTACTGGAAGATCGGGTTATCCTTGATGTGCACTTCTGAAAGAGTGTTGTTCTGCCTACAGCTTAATCAGCGGTGAGACAACACAAGCCCAGAAACACCCACGAGGATATGCACACGCACACGCAGGGAAACAAACAAACGAAGAACACGCAGATTTACACTTCACTACACTGAACAACATAAAAGCGGAGCAAGGCGGCTAGAGAGTGGCAGCAAATTTGCCTGCACATTACGAATGACAACAGGCCCGAAGGGCTGTTGGTGGGTTGTCTGAGGCGAAGATGGGTGCCGGGCGAGGCCGTGGGTTGGAGCAGACCTAGCTGAGATAATAATGATTCGAAAAAACACCAGACAGCAGCTAAACAAAATTTGCAAAAATGTGAAAACCATCTTCAAAAATAGAGCTCCTTTTTAAAAACTGCACGCGTGAGCTCCGCTTCCCAACGCAACCTCGCATGTCTTCGGGGGGATTTTGATAGCGAGCTGAGCTCGGGATGCCTCCTCTGTCGCAGGAAGCTAAAGTTGGCCTAGGGCTAGTAAATAAAAAATGGTGTGGTTAGCAGGGTGCAGGCGCTTTTTTCGAGCAGTCAGGGGGCGCACTGTCAGACAGACAGACAGACAGATACCTCTCCCTTGAGCTTTCCCGGAGTATTGTTGCCTGTTTTTTGCTCGGCTATAATTTTCATTTGTAAGCGCACATTTTGAAGCATAATTTGACATTAATTCGATGCCCGCGGGACAACGACGCGTTTCCTCTCTTCGGTGTTCATTCCCGGTTGGAGTTGCATGGAAACAGTGTCTTTAGTCTGCTTTTTGGGATGCTGTTGAAACGAAACCTTGACACTTCTCGCATGCAATTAATTAGTTACTCATGTATTTGCTCAATTCTTCCTCCCGAAAACTCATTAAAATGCAACAGGAAAAGTTGCACAAGGATGGAAAACCTAACCGCCAATTAAAACCGATTCGTTTCACAACTGATTTATCCCATTTCGCTCCACCATCTGCATAACCAAATCCAAATTGATTTTAAAACTTGAGACTCGACCAACAGGCGCAAAAAAGGACGAACTGAAGAAAAAGATGGAAAAAAAATAATATTGCACAAATGCTGCCAATTTTGGACGACTTTGGGAGCAGGGGAGACCGGAGACCTTGCCCGAAGAATTTCAAACAATGAAGCTCAGCTCTGGTCAAAGGCAAATACCACTGATTGTGACAATCAGCGTGACAATAAAATTGGCGCCCAGGAGCAGGATTCGGCATGGATTCGGATTTGAATGCGGATTGGGATTGCTTTCCGTAATCGGGGATTGGGGATTGGGGCTTGAGGCTAGATGCTGGCAACAGCTGGCAGTCATGGGAAGGGATGGGGACGGGGACGGGGTAAGGGCGTGGAGATCGGACAGCTTTAAAACTTTGACAATTTCCATGGCCACGCAGTGCGACGAAAGAATTTTAAAATTCCAAAATGTCAGAGGCGTGGGCGTGGGTGTGGATGTAGATGTGGGGGAGTGGCCAACAAAATGACAGCCCGGTGACACGCACAGACCAACTGTCACACCCGCTGAGCGCATGTATGTATGTATGTGGGCTTCTAACCCTTGCAAAAATCTTGGCCAAAGTAAAATTTTCAGAAATTGCCAGGGCAAAAGCTAGGAGCAAACGCAAACATTAAAGGCACACACAGTGAGGCGACGCCTTCTCTCCATTTCGGAGCTGCTTGCAACATTATCTAAGCTAACAAATTGTCAACACGTACAAATGCGTTCACTCAAACGTAAACGGGGTAATAACCATTTTTCGTAATAATTTTATGTCACAACAAATCTAGGTTATATAAGCGTTTCGTTTCTCCCCGTTCACCTATACATACTCGTACATGACGAGCAGTTGTGCTTGCCGGCAGATGGGTCCTGTCAGAGGGATGTTGAAGAAGTGCGGCCCTTGGCATGCTAATGCGACATTGAACACCTCGTGCAGGCCCAACATATGGGTTAGGACTGTCCCGGCTAAGTGGATCGGGATAAGTCAAGTTCGGGTTTTGCAGGACTGACTAGGCCCGTGCTCATCATCGGCGCAAATTGCTTACTTTCCTTTGGCCAACAGCAGTTGGGCTCAGTTGGTCTGAGTTGCGTACTCCTCCCCCATTCCTGTCGAGCAAAAGTCGTGCAGACTCTGCTGCAGCGCGCTAAGATATAAACTGAAGTTGTCACGTAAGCAAAGTTTATGGCCAAGAGGCAAAAGAAAAGGAAAGAAACCGGAGTCACAGAGAGCGATTCCCAGATCCCGACTATTTTCCAGCAGTTTTTGGCAAATGACAGCATTTCGTTGGACACGCGCCATGCCACCAAATCATCTGCAGACCGTTCCCCAATCGTCCTCTGTCCTCGGCCCCGCCAAGACATTTGAGCAATTGCGTTTAACATTTAGCAGTTCCGCTGAGCTGGCTGCGATGGCTAGGGAGGTGGTGCGAGGCTGGGAGTCTGGGAGGTTGGGAGGCGTGGCATTGCCACTGATTGACCAAATGATAGACAGACGACACGAGACACGAACTTTCTCCCCTCCCTCCCCCACATTCCTTGGCCCGCATCTTGCAGTTTTGCCTGTGATTGCAACTTTCTTTTTGCCCATTTAGCACGTCCTGGCATTCCATCGATGCCTTCTGCTTTCTGCTTCCCTCTCCCTGTCAGTTAAATATTTCAACGGCGCCTGGCAATTGCGCAATTTGTATCTTTTCGTGTTGCTGCTTTCCCTGCTACTTTTTCCGCTCACCCCTCTAGATGCAAAACACGGAAAACTAGGTCGCTTTGCCTACCAAGGCCCTGTTAATAATTCCGTAATTGTCCATTAATATTAAATGAGGGCGCAGCTTTAAAAAACTAAGCGGATTGTGGGGTAGAGAAGGTGCGGCAGTATATTCTGTACTAGAATTGTTCTAATTTTATCCTCGAACAGATCCTCAAATATATATAGTATAGTACGTGTATTTGTCAGCCCCATGGCACGCCTCATTAGGGCCCTCACCAAATGCAAATATCGAGTGCCTTGCCTAATTGGATTTTTGACAAGCTTGCGGTGGGAATCTCGACATTTGCGACAGCCACGTCATCAAGGGCGTCGATTTGGCCCAAATCAACATTTCCCTGCATTCCGCATTCTCGCTCAGCCTTCCTGCTGCATTTTGCATTTATGAAAGCGAATGCGCAATTTGGCAAATTAATTGCCAAATTTGCGCCGAAACTGGAAATTTGGCAAAGTAAGTTTTACTAATTAAACGCGCTTTCAATTAAAACTGATTGGCAGGGCGCCTCCCAGAGGAGTGTTCCCCAGTGGGCCGACGGACTGGTCGGGCAGTTCATTAAGGTGACAAGGCAAGCCGCCCAAGGTCGGTCCAGAGATTCGAATATTCGAATTTTAAGAAGCACCATTGGCAGGTATTAATTATTGAGAACCCTGAACCCTGGGTTCCCCTTTCACTTCACATTGCCCAAATATTGGCGTAAAGACGCGTGGCACGCAAAAACAATATGACTCAAGTGGCATTTATATATGATTATGTTTGCCTAGCTGTATGTGGCGTGTGCCTCCCTGCGGTATACGATCCCTTTTGCGCCCCCCATTTCGTTTTCGTTTTCTAATGAGAAGCTGGCAGGTAAACTCAGCTACTTGTTACGCAATCAAAGACGAATTTGCGACAGACAACCCTCGGGAATTGGAATTGGGGGAGGTGGAGAAACATCCGTCTGTCTGCCTTGGAAAAGAAATTAAATTTTTTATAATTAAAATCCAATTTGAGCTAATTTAGCGCGATTGTCTCGCATTACGCAACGGCCACGCCCACTAAAACCAACCGCCACCCCCGCCCCCGACCCATGTAAGGAGGTGAGAGTCGACAAATATTGTTGCTGAAAGCGAATTTGTTTGGAGAAAGAGAGCCATATAAATGCAACTAATTACGGGCCTAGAGAAAGCGCCGTCGAATCGGAGAAAGTAGAAAGTAGAAAGGAGGGGCAGATGCGGCAGATCCAGGAAGGGAAGTTACGACTATGAAAATTAATTGAAACGCTTAGACAAAAGTTAGGAGCGACAAGCACTTAATGCATTTTGTACAACTCCAAGTTGCCGAGATGAGACGGGCGGAGAGACGAGGAGAAATTTAAATCTTACTAATTACTTAGGCGACAAATTACGCAGGGCGACAGGATAACACACCTGGCTGGAGAACAGGTGGGAGCAGGGCTGAGACTGGGACAGGGACATGGACTGGGTCTCAAACACGACGTCGTCGACTATTTTGAAAAATTAAGTGTCATTTGGCTGTCTCATGGGTTCATTGTTTTCATCGTGTCTGGAGGTGGGTTTTTCTCGGCTTTTTCCTTGCTCGTCGTTTCTTATCTTCGGGAGCCGCATCTTTAACTCACTTGTCCTCGGCTTTTCGGTCCTGGCTTCAAGTTCTCCATCCGACAATGACGATAGTTAAGCATAATTACCAGGGCGGCAAAATGGGTGCAGAGGTAAGTGGCAGTAAATAAGAGCAAGAGCCCATGGGTGGGAAAAGCACCTCTCGCATTAAATATTAATTTTCCGCCCCTTTCTAGTGGTCTTTAATCGCGACAGGCAAATCGAAATGGGGCTAAAAATTTAAGGGAACGAGATTTTAGGCCTTGTAGTTCTACTCTAGTGATAACTGAGGACGATGATCTTCTCACCTATCTTTCGCTTTTTTTTTGTTTTTTGTATAAAAATCCCCTTGAGCTGTGTACGAGGTTTGGGTCTGGTCTGTATCTGGGCAGCTGCTTTCGCCCGGCCATAAATTTATAGTTTGTCGCAGCAAAAGTTCATTATTTCTGCAGTCTTGGGAAACTTTTCTTTCGGCCAGCCGAAAATAAACAGCAGCCGTTGCCGTTGCCGGGCTCCCAGCGAGAACAATTGAAAATCTTTTTAAGTAATTTCCACACGTAATCCAACATTATTGCAGTTTTTCCAGTCTTGGCTCTGGCCAGGAAAACGCCACTGAACCCAGAAAATATGGCAGCGGCGGAGGGAAGAGGCGGAGGAGATTGCGATTTTCCGCCCGTTCCCTTGTTCGTTCGTTGTCGTAACAAATTGCAGATGGCGCATGTTTTTAATTCATTTCAACAGTAACTCGAGAGGATTCGGTTTTTGTTGTTTGTTATTCACTCGGCACTCGACTCGGCTACCATCCTTTCTTTACTTTACTTTCCCAGTAAAACAATAAGAGCGGAGGCAGATAAGCCGGGCATTCATATTGAGTAATGTGTGTGCTTATGCGAATGAATGTCGAGAATTGCATAATTGGAATCGCTTGGAAGCGAAGCCTTCTGGATCCGCCCTTCTCCAGTCTCCCTTCTGCCTGCTGCCTTCTGCCCATCAATTTTTGTTGACTGGCCCAAGTCAATTGCAAACATTTAGTTGCCACTGAATAAATGATTTGATAAACAAGTTGGCGACACCGATTGCAGCCGATTGAATACAATTTTCAAAACAATTACCAGCCCAAGTGAACCGAAAATGTTCGTAAAGGGGTCCTTGTTAGCGCGTCAATAATTGATGCAGAATATGTACGAAAATCACGTATTTTCCAGTGAATTTGTTGCAAATTGAATTTTTGTTCGGCGATTTCCGGGAGCGCCTTTCTGAAGTGCGGAATTATTGGGTTGGAAAACGATTTAGCTGCCTCATTATAAACTGCTTATTGCATCCCATAAATTCTCAAATGCTTGGCAATAATACCGCTCCTCTTCAGCCGGAAAAACATTTTTTTTAATTATGCGCTAAAATCCGTTAAAATTAAAACATAAATCCCGTGAGCTGCCGCGAAAAAAAAGTCCACAGCACCAAATGGCGATGAAAATTATGCCAAACGCATGCTTTGGGAGGGGGGTGGATGCAGGGCAAACTGCAAACAACGGCAAACTGTGGCGGATGAGTGTTAAGAGGGTGTGCTCGGCAGCTCATTTTAGCCAAGTTAAGCTGCACTCATTATATTCTAAACTATGCTTTATTTGCTCAGCTCTGCCCTACCCTTGCCCTGCCCTGCCCTGCTCTCCTCTGGCCAGCTACTTCTGTTCGAGGTTGTAGAACATTTATTGATGCTTGGCTTGGCATTATGGCCACAACAACAGCTGTGGGTGGGGATTTGCACGCGGGATTAATAAGCGACGATACTGCATTTCGCAGTGGAGACGAGAGTCTAGCCCCAGCCCAAAACGTGGACCCCGAATCAGGAATTCAGAACCCAGAGTCAGAGCCAGAGCCGGAGCCGGAGCCAAAGCCAGACTGCGACTCAGACGATGACGACCACTTGCAACTTTATTAGTTGCGCTTTATACCTTTATAATGCTCCGGAGTGAAGGCGGGGCGGGGCTGGCGAGGACAGACCACTCCATGGGCTTATTAGTTTCGTCCGTATTGCTCGGAAGCGGCTGCTTAATATGCAGTCAGCGCTCGTTCGACTGCATCGCCAAGTAGTTTAAGCGCAGCTCAAGGAGCTCTTCGGCCGGAGAGCTTTCCGGATCCCCGCTCCGTTCCGTTCCGTTTCGGCTCCGTTTCCATTTTGTCATCAGCCAAAAACGAGGAAAAAGGGAAAACTTTTGCCGCTTGTTTGTTTGCTCGCTGGCTGTTTGTCGTTTATTATTATTATTTCGGTTTTCTTTTCCATCGTCCCTTCCACAGCTCCACAGCTCCGCCCTCCACTCCACTCACCTCGCTCCCACCGAGCTTTATTTAACTTTGGGCAGTTTGATGGCAGGAAATAGAATTTTAATGGATTTTGTAATATCCTCGGCAACGGCAACGGCAACGACGACGACGACGGCGGCGACATCGAAACTTTGCGTCTTCCGCTCCGCTTTAGTTTCCGCATATTTTTCTGCCGTTTGCTTCGGCCCAACTTACGGGTTTTGTGCTATTGACGTTTTCGTTTGGTTTCCAAAAAAAAAAAATCAAAAAAAAATATTCAAGAAAATGAAAAAAAGCGTGCGGAAACTGCAAGCCCGGTATTAGAGAGAATTAATTATGTTGTGGGTGGACGGGGGCGGGGGCGGGGCGGGGGAGTGCTTTGCATTTGCTGTTGGTCTGCACTTGACAGAGTTGCAAGGATACCATAAACCCCTCATTTATCGAGCTCCGACACATATCCTGCTCATCATCGGACATGGCCGGCAATTTAACGTTTCATTAAATTGGCGTCCGGACAGCTACGTTCCACTTGTCCATCGACTGTCGACTGTTGGGAAAGTAAATAACAAAAAAATCTCGAAAGAGAAGAGAAAGACAGGACTTAAATTTTATTAGCGCAATTTCTCAAGTTTTTACGGAACGGAGGGCACCACCGGAAGCTCGAACCGTTGACAGGCGGGCTGGCAACTGTCAATGAACAGT
Organism: Drosophila setifemur; assembly: GCA_021224005.1. Taxonomy (NCBI): domain Eukaryota; kingdom Metazoa; phylum Arthropoda; class Insecta; order Diptera; family Drosophilidae; genus Drosophila; species Drosophila setifemur. Next base: position 1,902,781 of record JAJJHY010008789.1, on the reverse strand, counting down.
TAATATTTTTGTGATGACGCGCAATACGTCAATGACAGGCTGAAGAGAGTATTGGCATTCGATAAATATCCCCTTGCAGAACGGACGGAACGGGACGGGGGCGAGACGACGGACGAGACGCCCCGCAGGACACAATTTAGTTTATAAATTGTGCACCGTTCCATGTCAAAGGTTGCCTGACACGACACTTTCTGGAGAGTCAGTCGGCTCACTAATCGTCTCAATTAGGCATGGATTTCTTGGGCTGCTCCTCCTCCTCCTTCCCCGGCCGTCCTAAAAAAATGATCAATAAATGCGAAGCGGAAAAGCAGAGCTGCGGCGAGTGGATCTGCGAATGCGGGGAGCAGATAAAATTGGCGAAAGACCCGCAGCAATTTTCCGGTTTCAATGTCGGCATTGACATTGTCATCGTCTCTCCGTCGTCTATGTCCCCGCCGCCATCCATCAAGAAGTGCTGGAGGAGTGGCAGGAAGGCTGGATGGCTGAGTTTGCCCGCAGCTTGTGCCTTTGATCGTTGGGCGTTTTTTAGCTCATATTTTGTCCTTGTCCTGTCCTTGTTCTCTATAAAAACTCCCCCCAAACCAAAGCAAACCAAATCCCCACCCCACCCCAGACGCATTGTCAGCAGATCCAACTCCTCAGCTCCCTAAGAAACATTTTCGCCACTGTTTTTATATATATATTTTTTTTTGTATTCCCTTGCAAACGCCCCGCTGGGAGAGGCAGTGGGGTTGAGTGTGGGGCTGACGTTGATGATTTTTCATTGCTCGAGTTTTAATTTTACACTTGAGTTGATACCAACGCCACAACTGCTCCCCCACCAAAGGCAGGCACATCGGCTTGATCTCGGGCCAGAAGTTAAATTCAGGAAAGTTTTCCCAGATGAGGTGTAGCAGTAGATTAAAACGTATGTATCTGTATGGCGGTTGGCTAATCGATGTCCGATGCATCTCTGGGAGGCTTTAAGTTGCTAGTTTCGAGTTCGCTGAACCTTAAAGTCAGAGCACCGAGCACCGACCCTTCCGGCCATTTTCCGGTTTAAACTTTCCACTTCTGGCTGGGCCTGGTCTGGTGATTTATGGCAACGTCGCGAGCTGCTTTGACACCGTCCGACATTTGACAAGAGCTATGCGAGAACTACTCCGCCCTGACTCCCAGTTCTCCAGTTCTCCCTTCGCCCCAGTTGCCCTCCTCAGTTGGCTTCCCGAGAGCCACGTTATGTAAATGGTTCAACGGCTACAGGCTACAGGCTACCGGCTCTTGTTTAGCAGGTTGCAGATAATTCATCGCTGACATTGCGTACCAATTTAAGGGTTGAATGATTCGCTCAGCAGGGGCCAGCCGCCAGTCAAGGGGTTCTGGCGGAGAGGAGGCGTGGCTGTCTGTTACTAACTGGGAACTGGAAACTGGGAGATGGGACCGCTCCCAGTCTGGCCCTTGTGGCCATGGCCGTGGCCCTGCGAGCCATGGCTTCTGTGGCTAGTGATTTAGAAAAAAAGGTCATCCGGCAAAAGTTGGTCGGCGAGCGAGCGCTTTGGCTGTGTGACATGTGTGTCACCTTTGGGCCCCGTCTCCCCCGCTGGGCTGCTTAATTAGACACGTGAGTGGGGGTCGCTTTTTTCAGTCTCCGGGTTGAATCCTTTAAAGCATGTTTATGGGAGCCCGCCACTCATGTGGGTTGCTCTTAATTGCAGCAATTGAAATTAAGTGTTCGCCCTTTCGGTCAAGTTTGGCTGGGGTTTAGGTTTAGAGCTTTATTAGTTGAGAGACAATCGGGGTCCGGGGCATTTATTATTACTCCAAATGGAGACAATTACAAGTCCCATTGATTTTAATATAAACGGTGTTGCTCGGTGGGATTTGAAGCTATTAAATATTCCAGGGATTTACAAACTAGGTCTGGAGAGACTTAGCCAAGCTCATTTCCAGTTGAGTTTCTTGGACCATTGCATTCAATTTCAAAGTTTCAGTGAAGCTCTCTCTCTACCAGCAAAACTTTTCACATATCAGCTTCAAATATTTCCGGCGATGGCCACCCCCGGTTAAGCACCCCAAGGTAATCGCCTCGTCCGGGACATCCCAACAAGCCATCTTAGTGTGTCCATCTAGCGGCAGTTGTATGCAAGAAGCCAGAGCCCGAGCCAGAGCCGACGGCCAAGTCAAATGGCATCCGACAGGCTAGCAACCCTGGAAATCGAGACCGGGAGTGGGACTGGCCATTAAAGATTGACACGTGACCGTGCAATGATTTTCAGTTTAACGTTGTCACATGCCCGGCCGGAGAAGTTCTTCCCCCAGCGAGTGGCATAACTGGGGCTTTAGCCGAGGATGTGTTGCCTCGTTGGTCATTCAGGGAAGGAAATACTTCCCTCGTCCGGGATATGCGTGTGTGTATTTGGTTTCAGCCAACGTGCAAAGCTTCGTTGATCCTTTTTGCTCCTTAACATTTTCTTTGCTCCTTTCTGGGCTGTCATGAGCTCAGCTCCACCACGCCCCGCCCCGTCCCCCGTCCCCTTCCTGGAATGGCATTTGTTGTGTGGCTCGGATTACGCGCTTCACTTAAGTGTGCTCAGTTGCTTCCGTTTCCTTTGTCTCCAGATGGGGATGTGCCGAAGGACCTGCATTCTGAGTACGATTCCGATTTTCAAGCGAGTCTGCTTGTGTTTCGCCTGCCAGCTGGCTGGTGTAGGTTTCCACGAAGGAAGCTGCCTCGGGAATGTCTTCATTAATGAGGGGTTCTCGTACATTGTATATGACAACAAAAAATTGCAACTTGCGGCGATTAGCGAAGCCAGTAAACGGGCAATTGGGAGTTGGACACCAACTCCCTTGACTGCAAGTCGCCGGAAGTATGCCTCTAATCACTGGCATCACGCCTCGTTAATGCCTCACACCTCTGACCCCCTGAAAAGCTTAACTAGACTGCGCTCGGCCACCCGCCGGACATGTGCGACTCATTAAAAAGGCGCTGGCAGGAAAAAATGTGCGAATCCGGCAATCGTTGACCAGAACCAGAACCAGAAGCAGGACCAGAATCAGAGCTGCAGCACGGCACAGCACACAGGAGCAGCAGCAATTTTCGGGGTTGCAGCGCAATTTTGTGTCGAGAGAAAGAAAACTAATTTCAGCGCAAATTAGTTTCGCACCTCATGGAAGGACATGACAAAGCGATTGAATTGCAAACTGAATGCCCCCAGTTGGGATTGATGGGTGGGCCAGTGGGTGGATGGTTGCGCTGGTGCTTTGCTGGATGAATGGTGGGTGGGTGGGTGTTGGGAGGTTGCCGGTTGGCGGTTTTCTTCCGCCATCCGCAATGTATGCGTGTGTGCACTTAATAACCTGATCGAATCGCCAACACACAAAAACCCATTGAAATGCCAAAATCAACAAGGCAGGAGGCAACCCGGCCCACTCTATCCCCCATCCAGTGGCCTCCTTTCTGTCCGCCAGTCCCATCCAATGTAGTCCACTCCAGCAGCTCAGCTGGGGAAAGAGCAAAATCAGTGAATCACAATAATGCCTCAATTTCCGTTCGTCCGAGGCTGCGAATTCTCGAGTGCAGGCGGGTTCGTCCGTTCAACGTTGGGGCAGAGGTAACGGGTGGGCAGAGGCGGGTTTGTCCTGGGGTGGGCCATCGGCGTAATGAAATCGCATTCAATTAAACATAACACAAGCGGAGGCGGGAGAGGGAGCAGGAGCAGGAACTGAAGCAGGAGCAGAGCAGGAGATGGAGACGGCTGAATCAGTTTGACTGAGCGGCTTGGGGCTGGCTTTGAAGCCCTTAGCCCAGCCATGCACCGGCATCAGCATCAGCACTTGGCCCCTTCTCTCTTCCCTGCAGACATCTCTGGTCCTTCCTGTTGCGTGCGCTGCTTGCATTTGTCCGGAGATCCAGGTCCTTGCGAGGGAATGACTTTTTATTTTCGCACGTTTACTTTCAATCGTTCAATGGCGATTGACTTGGCCAGCCCACAAAGAAAGCCAAGCCGAACCGGGATGTGGGAAAAACATCGAAAAACGAAAGGGCAGGCAGGCAGGCAGGTGCATTTTTTTCTAGTTTTATTGTTTTTTTGGCACATCCATTTTTTAAGTTCACGTTGGAGATTGGGCTGAGATTGTCTTATTTTCTGAAGAGCCGGGTCTAATGGAATCGAGATCCTTCTCGACTTAAAAGCAGGGATTGCGAATGTTCTACTCGTTGGTAATCTGTAGAGAATCGATTTCTGAATAGTTTTTGAGACTCCAACGATCTTTTTTAAATTTATCAATTTTGAGTCGTTTTGCTGTCCAGTTTTTTTTAGTACTATTTATAAATCATTTTTACTATATAATAATTAATACGAATTAGCATGACGTTAAATTAAATGTTATTTATGATTTATCTTTGACGTAGCAAGCTTAGCATTAAATATTTATTAGGAGTCGTAAGATTAGCTAAGCCGTTCAGATTTGCTTTCAAGTCACCGTGACTTTCGGTTCGGTGTTCCCAAAAATTGTGTTGGTAACATCGCGAAAACTCATAAATATTAAAATGGGAAATTTTCCGTTTTATTAATTTAACGGTAGCAATGGAGGAGAGCCAGTGCCGGGGGTAACTGTGGAATGTAACGGTAGTTTGGCAGTCAGCCATCTTCTTTGGCTTCCGCTTCCGTTTCGGACTGGGGCTCTTGCTCTTCGAGGTGCAAATTATGCAAGAAACAATGACACAAAATGGCGCCGCTCTCCGCCCTCCGCCCGCCCTCTTCGGTCCGTTCCGCTCCGCTCTGGCTCCTTGCAACTGCCGGAGGCTCCTGTACTGTACTGTACGCGCCGTGTCCATGTTCCATGCGGATGTTGCTTAGTTTTTGGCCAAGGATTTGCATAAATTTGCATTCGCACCGCCTTAATTGAAAAACAGTTGCGCGCTCCCCCGACTTGTGACACTTTAAAACGAAAAGCATAAATTATAGAGACAGCTGGGACGGGGGTGTCCCGTTCTGCCTGGCTTATGATTTACTCGTCGCCTTGCTGCAGCTAAATCATGGGCAAATCTGTTGCATGAACGCATCTTTAAGGCGAAATCAAATGGGTGGCCAAGTGGTGGGGTGCCTTTTTCATGTTGGGGATCGCTTTTCTCGTCCGAGCGGATTTCACCCGGCATTAATGAGCTGCTTTTGCAGTATTCCTTCGGTTTGTTCCCGCAATGTGTGTGTTTTTTTTTCCTTTGCCTGCAGCATTCGCGGATCCCCTGCCTCCCGTCTCCGTGTGAGAAATTGAAGTTTTCACACGTGCTTCCCATTAAACGAAACGATTACAGCGCGATCTTAAGTCATAAGTGAAATTTATTTGCAACGCACTTGCAACTTGCCCCGGCAAGTGTGGAAATATATGATGTTCGGGGTTTTATGAGGCAACTTCTGTTGCCCCTGACTGCATCGCGGAGTTACTTGCCGGAATGGTCTTTGGCACTTCGCATAAAGAAGTTTGACATAAATTATGGATACTAATGAGCTCTGTGTGCAGTCATAAAGCATCTTCTGCGGTCTGAGATTTCTATATATTTCGCTATACCCCACATGATATGCGATGGCTGGCTGGTGAGGTTGAGGCTGTCTCTGCTCGCAAGACTCTAGTAAAATTTTAATTGGCCCTGGCGGCGTACTGTGATTGGAGTGGATATTTATGGGCTACATATCAAATGGCTTCTTTCAGACTGACACCGATCTTTGCTCTAAATCTGCGCAGCCCGGCTAATTAACAGTTAAAAGGTATTGGATGGCGAGAGAGTCTGGTGCAGGAACAGGAGTTTATATAGTGCACAGTGCACAGTGCGCAGTGCACAGTGAGAATCCAGTCGAAGTCGGGGAAAAGACAAACACCGGACCCCAGAGCAGAGAAAGCCAAATTAATTATGCGTTTATGTCGCTGCAACATGTTCACCACAAACACACACGCACTCGCACACACACACATATACACAAATGAAGCATTACAACAATGAGGCCTTCGTCCTGGCCGCAGGACCGAAAGACACCGGACGGCCCAGTTGACCGCAAACAATAAATGCTCGAAACTAAATGCACTTTAGGGGGCCACCGAACCGTGCGTGTGTGTGAGTGAGGGCTGGACGCAAATTAAGCACGACGAACACACAAAATGGACCTCTCCCTCATCTGGCGACCGACCCCTCTCCGGGTTACCCCCAGTCGAGCCACTCGACTCGAGACATCAACCCAACCAAAACGTGTCATGAGTGATGTTGTTTCAATTGCTGATTTAATGCGGCGCCCCAGAGGAGTCAAACATGGGGTGTGGGGTGGTGGTGGTGCAGGGCGATATGAATGGAGTTGGGGTTTTGGGGCAGGCCTGCACTTTTGGCAAGCCAAACTACAAGCATCTTCTTGACAATACAACAACCGATGACGACGACGACACAAGGACAAGTAACAGGGAAGATACCCCATCGAACCACCGAGCCACCAACCCACAACCCCCCCTTCCCACCGGGAGACAAACAAACAAGCCAGCCAAGCGACATATATCAACGGAGAACGAAGCAGAGCCCCGGGCAGGCACAGAAACAGCATCGCATTGGCAACGGTGCATCTCGGCCCGGGTCGGGCCGGGCCGGGCAAGTCAAGGCAGAGCCACGCAAGGCGGCAGCCCATCGTACATCAGGTCATTTGCTCGTCTGTCATTGTTGACTGCACTTGTTGTGCTCACGGCCATGCGGCGACCACTGTGTGGCACAGTGGAATCTTTGCTGACCTTATGAGGAATATAATTTAATGATGATAGTATATCTCGGTTATTTGGTTTTTTTGCTGTCCCATTTGATTTTACGCATACTTTTTTGAACAAAATTAATATTTTTGGTCGGAAGTCCATATGCATTTATTTGTACATTTATTTGACTGATTAATTACAGATTGTAATTCAGTAAAACATTTTTTATTGGCAGTACCGAGATGTCTAAGGACAATCATCATTATTTTGCTGGCAATCATTTTTTTGTTATAAGTAATAAATTAAATATTGGTTTACAGTAATAACCTGAATTTGTAGCAAATTTTTGAATTAAGGAACAATTAATAGTTCTGTTCAGCGCTAGTTACTTTAATCAAGGGCAATAAGTGCTCAATGCATTTTTCCATTCATTTAAAAATAGTTTTAAACTATTTCATTCGTCGAGTCATAAATTTTCATAATTTTGCCCACTGTGTTGGCTTTGTTTTAAGTTAACGATAATGCAGCGACGTCGGAAAGGGTTAACCTGATGTTTATGTTTTAGTTGCTGTTGCTGGAGTTGTTGCTGAAGTAGCCTCGTCTTTTGTTTAAAGATGATTAATAGCCAATGCCTTTGGCTGCAGAGCTCAATGCATTTCCATTATCAGCATCAGCATCATCGTCATCATCATCATCATCGCCGTCAGCATCAGCGTGGGGGAACTCCAGCATCGTTATCTTCATCGTCAGTTTTTGGGTAAATTACTCAGTATTTGGCCAAAAACCGTGAGGAACTTTGCTGGGCTGCAGGACTGTTTTTGGGCCAAGTCAAAGTCGTTTGCTATTCATTAATACTCTTAGTTTTTGCCAAACTGCTGCTCCCGTTCCCCCATCCCATCGTGTTTGCCCTTGCCAACGAGTTGCAGAGTTCTTCTGGATGCTGATAATTAGCTGCTGTGTCTACGGTTTCATCTGCCCTCTGCGCATTTCCCAACCAGTCCATGTCCATGTCTTCCTGCACTTCTTTGGCTGGTCGGGTTCTTGTTGCAGCTTGTTATATGTATTTTGTGGCTGCATTACTTCCGTTGATGTTTATTCTTAGAGCTGTTTGCATTTGACAAATGACATTTTTGGCATTGTGCAACTACAACGCAGAGTTGCCACAATCTTTTTTCTTTGGCCTTCTCCTGACTTCTCCAGGAATACGTAAGGGGAAATCTAAATTATTTTTTGAGTTATTACAGTGAGCTGGGACAAGTTTTTGCCGTCCTACGAGATCTTGATGTCTGTCTGCTGGCCTGGGCGGGGCTTCTGTAATTTGTTGGGCTCTGACAAGGGACAAGTGTAATAATTAATTTCACAATTTCAAAAGATCCCAGATTCGTACGAGTTTAGACATATCACGGCTCGTCTTGGTAGATCTTTGGTAACCAGTAATTTTTTGTAGTGTACCTCTGGTTGCCCGAACCATTAGAGCATCATCAAAAATTATTTATTAAGCCATACAACTGGAACCGAAAACTTTTCTCCAGGGACGCACCCAATTTCTTGTGCTTCTACTTGGGAAAACTTAACTCATAATTTGCTGTTATTTAAAACCATTCATTTCCGCTCATTTTACTGTGACTTTCTCCACCAGCAGCAGCACCAGCACCAGCGCCGGGTCCACCTCCACCTCCCTTCTTCTCCTCGCAAATTGGTGTCTATTTTTTGACGCGCTCCTTCCTTCCTTCCCTTAATCGAACTTCTGGGGGTGGCGGGGGGCGATAGCACTTTGCCGGGCTCTGCTGAATTCCATTAAAAGTTTTACACGAAAAATAGTTGCACCCGAAAAAGCTATAACTGTAAAATTATAGTGCCCAAGCAAGCAAGCAAAGTTTCGAGATAGCTGGAGTGGAGCTGGAGCAAATAGCAAGTGCAATAAACTATTAAATGAGCGGCGAGTCCTAGGTCCTCGTCGGCTCTCTTATTAATAATTTTCAATGCCCTTGATGACTTCCAAGTTATTAAGAACTGCAACAGGCAGCCGTCTCACCCTTTCAGCCTCATCGTTGGACTAAATACAGTTCTGTTGCTATGAGGACAAAACGAGATTCGTCATCTTTTGAGGCAGCCAGTTAATCACATTTATGCATATTTGCGTCCTTAGTCCGTAGTATTCATGAAATAACTTAAATTTAATTAACATTTTGGATAATCAAACTGAGCTTTAAATAAGAAAATCTCACTTTTATCCTTTAAATTACTTTGGTATAGTAATAAATACACCTCGGGATGAGGATAAAAAGGTACGGACTAAAGCTAAAAACCAATAAATAATTACAATATTTATTGTTATAAATATAATTATAATCAAAGTATTTGTAAATATTTTAAGCAGTGTTAGATTGTTTTTCTAAAAAAATTAGAATATCATGAGAACTCCATAGATAACAGCCATATATGTATAGATGTACCTAGATCTGCAGATTTTAATCAAACTTATAGTGAAAATTATAATATTTTCTGCAGCTTTATTTGACACAATCTGAATTGTCAACATATAATAGAAGACGAATTTAGGATTTAGTTTATTATTAATTAATTATTACCGGGGGGCACTAAGACATTATCTCTTCAATATCATAGACATTGCCTTTGACGATTGCGATCTTGGTCTTAGGTCCTGCAATTCTAGCAGCAGTCCAGGTTCTGGGTGTAACGGTGGGTGCTGCGAAAAGACCTAGTTTCCCGATTAGATATAGTCGCTTGGTAATACCTGCCGAAATTGATTTCCGTGTGTGCCATAATGCCCCCGATATTCCCAAAAATGTTGAAACAAAGGTTTCCATATGTATGTAATGTTTTCCATTTATTTATTAAATAATTCCTCGTAGAGTAATTGGGTTTATAGTATTAGAGCAATGTTACATTGAAAAGCAGAGCACAGAAAGAACTCGTACTGGAGAAAGCTGAATGCCAGCAGCTAGATGCTTACATATTCAGGGAGCGAACCATCTGTGAGTTGTGAATGGTGGACGTAGGTACACCGGAAATCAACCCACTGCCTGCGGCTCAAATGAAGAAATAAATAAAATGCAGTTAATAAATAAACAAATAAATTTAAAATACATAAACGGCTACACCCTCCCTGTCAGGGTTGCCAAATGCATAATTGACCCGGTTGTTCCCCCAAACAGAACTGAAGAACAAAAAACTTGGGCACATGTTGAAGGTGAAAGGTGTGGGTGCAGGGAGCAGGGAGCAGAGAGCAGCGAGGGCCGGAGAAATGTTTGTACATCGTCGGTCTATAGCTTGGGGCAATGTTTATTTTTGTAAAATATGTTGGGCACATATTTACACAAAATACATACATATGTAAACCCCGCAACCGTACACGTGTGCGGAGAGCCATCATGCGCTGCCTTCCGTTCCAGGGAGACCTGCCCTGTCTCCCACATTGACTCCCTACCCCGCGTCCTTATAAACTAAATTCGTTTTGGCATTTTGGCCTCGGCTTTAAATTGCTTTGGCACTTAAGTGGTTTGTGCGCTGTTGCATCCCCTGCCGGTCCAGCTCCTCTTCCTCCTCCCTGTCCACGACACCAGCAATGCAGGACCACGTGTCGTCGTTTTGCTGTTAAACGAAAATTACTAAATGTTTGTTTAATTAGAACTTGTGCGTGTGTGCACTAGATCCTCTACAACCGCATCTCGAGTGATTATTTTAAGCTATTGAAAATATGAGCAAGCTCCGTCCCACACGCACAGCCGTATCTCAATTCTCAATCGTAAATGAACACACACACACATACATATATATACTCCCGCCCTTGTGTTAGTGAAGAGGGCTGCCAACCAAGCCCATTAAATACGGTCAACTTAGCCGGAAAGTGGCCTCTTGTGCGGTTTTTCCACGTGCATATTTCAGCCGAAGCTCGCATTCCGCATTTTGGTGCTCTGCCTCTTCTGCCGGGCACATGTATTTGTATAATTCAATTCGTGTTTTAATTTGGTCCGATTCCAAGGACTTGGGTGTGGGAAATGGGAAATGGGGGGCTCGTTGGAAGTAGAAGTGTTGTGTGGCTTTTAGAGTGCTGTGAATGGATTCGAATGGGAAAGTAACTGGAGGAAGAGGCTTTAGGTGAGGCTCAATGGCCCTCGGCCTCGCAGTGAAGTGCTATCCTCAACCAGAGGAGCATCTCACCGAGACAAATGTGTTGCCGAAAAAAATTTGCGTTAATTAATTAACCGGCTTGTAGTGCCTAATTTATATGCGGTTTGCTTAGCAATTAAGGAATTATTGCTGGTTTGCTTAGATCTTATTTAAAGTGATTTTTAACACCCTGGCAGAAGGTATTATATATTTGCCTAGAAGTATAAAAACGCATATTCGACCCTATCCAGTACATATATTTTCTTGATCAGCAAGAAAGTATTATCAAAATCGGACTATTATATTCTATAACTACCACAGGAACGAAGCGAGAAAATAAGTCATTGGCCTTAACATAATCTACCACATTTTATTCCCAAGTTGGCTTATTAAAATTGAATGAAAACTATAACTTATGGAAATTAAATAATAATTTTCGTAAAATACAAGATTGATTTATTGCACAAATATTTGAAATAATGCCACCATCAGTACAGCCTTCATTGGGCCTGTTTGGTTCTTTCCGAGGCACCTGCTGCTTTCAGTGCAGCGTTAAAATTGATTCCGATTTCCGCCACCCGCAATCGACAGGATTACCTCCATTGGATGACCGGCTGTTGCCAAAGCGAATTCCGATTCCGAGGCATTTCCGATCAACACCCAGGCAGTTTTTAATGCAGACAACTTTTCGAACAGCACCGTGTACTAGTGCAAACATGGAACAAGTTTTGATATACTCGATTGGCCAAAAACTAAGGGAATAGGAGGGAGTATCAGCACTTCTCATCAGTTGTTTTAGGGAAGTTTAGTTGGGAAATTCTTGTGACATTTCTGTTTTATGGTTAACCTGCTTACCATATCATAACATATCTAATTGCTTATAAACTGGTCCACTAATAAATTTACTTTATTTCTTAATTACAGGTGAGTTTCACTGATACATATTTCGTCAATGAGTTTTAAAAGGGTAAAGTACTAAAACATAATCAAAATATTTTATAAAACCCATGCATTACAAAATTATAGGTGATTTGTTGCATATCTGTGGTAGATTTTCATTCTTATTTGGCATGTCTTAGCAACTCAATTTTTAATTGCAATGGTTTTAATTTTTTGATAACAAACGAATCTATAAATCCCCAAAGCTATCAATATTAAGTGTACAAAAAAGTGCCTTTCGACCTGAATATCCAAGAGAATCCTAACATAGAGTTGCCCACAATGGACCTTAGTTTTCGACGTGTTTTGGTGTGCTGGGGAGTTCTATTCCGATTGAAACCGTCCAAAACTGAGGCCAACTGTGAGGCGTGAGCGTCTAACCAAAAAGCGATGACAAATAGTGCGATATTTTTGTTTTTTAATTTATTTCGATTGCAGACACATGAACACAATTAATTCAATATTGTTTGACTTTGGTTTTGAATGCAATGCCTTATCATTTCGCCATCTGGCTCGTACATATTTCGTTGAATTTATTTTATTAGTCACAAAGTCCAAGAGTATTTGCAACAATATTCACCACAACAAGTAGGCAAATGAAACATGGCAGAAAACGAATACGAAAACGAATACGAATACAATGAACAAACAACTCGATATAATTCACTCGATATACCACAGAGATTCACGAAAAAATACTAATTTAATTTCGCAAATAGAACACAACACAGCAAACAACAAATGCCCGAACAGATTGCAAAACAGAGTTCTCTTTACTTTACTTCACTTTATTATTGAACCGTTCCATTTTGTTTTATCATTTATTAACGACATTTCAACTCCGGACCATTTTCTTTGTTTGCCCGTGCTTAAATTAGCGTGTCAACAGCGGCCGGGCTAGTACGGTAGAAAAAAACCGGGAAAGCTGGCATAAAAAAATGCTTCGAGTGTTTGTGTAAAGTGATAAATTGCTAGTGCAAAGTGTGCTGTGTTTACAGTGGGCTCCATGAGGTGTACCGTGTACAGTGTGCAGTGTACAGTGAGGCGTGACTTGCGGGACAGTGCAAGCGCAATAAAAAAATACAGCTATTAACGCATTGATTTATGCATTTCACAAGCTATTTACCTAAATGTATATGCATTTGATATATTCCGTTCAGTTATATTCATTCGGTTTCTATTTTATTTTTTGTGTTGTTTTCCACACGCATGGGTTGGTATTTTGTCCCACCTTTATTAACAATAGATTGAAAAACTCTAGCTTCTTCTGCATCTGTTATGGCTTCCACAGGGTATTTGATTTAAATTTTGCATGCTGAGGGGGCCAAATTCGAAATTAAACATATTTTCTGGATTCGCCTCTGATAATCGAGTCATAAACTATCTTATTAGATTGCATAGTGCTGTGATTTCATTTGTCTACTTGTTCGACTTGTTTCTACATATATATATAGCTCGTTTATCAATCCATTTCCTGAATCCATTTTATTGCATTATTTTTTTTATTAATGCAAGCCTTCTCTTTTTTATACCCTCACACAGAGTAATATAATTTGTTTAACGCACAAAAGAAAATCGTGCAGATCAAAGATATCAAAAGATGGATTATCTTTTAAAAGCATTTCGGCCATTTGTAATTCTTTAAATAAGTGAAATATATTGTCCCTCTATATTCTATAGTTACATGATGAATTTTTTTGGAATTTAATGTTTAGTGGAAACCTATATCCAGAGAGGTAGAATATTTTCTAGTACCTGCAAGGGTATTTAAATTTGGATTTGCCTAACTTGCAGTCCATCGACCATCCTATTGGTAATAATGAAATAAAAACTGCATTCAACTGCAATTGTGTGGAAATTTTTATTGAAAATTTACGACCGAAACTCATTTTCCAATCATGCCTTTTTCTTAGTTCTGACTGTTTACCCGCCTTTTCAATGAGTCATGGCAAAGTTCAGGAAACAAATGAGCTTTTAATAGAGAGTTACGGTGGCAATAGTTTCGCTCGAAATCGCTATCGATTCATTTCGATCCGATCTGAGTGGGTTAACCCGTGGAAATCTCGTAACTCTGGCGCAGCCGGAAAACAGTTTGAAATTATGGCATAAAGGAAAATGTAAATGCATTTTTCTTTGCGAAATTTATTGCCCAAATAAATTATCGTAATAATATCAAATAAAAAAGGAAAGAGAAAGGAGATGGAGATGGCTAAGGCTGGGGGAGTGGGAGAGGGAAAGAGGGAGGCTGCACGCACCGGGGCAAAGCTAACGGTTATTAACATATGTACGAGCAAGAGACGGCGAGTGGGGCGTAGAAAGAGACAGATACATTTGGGGCGAGGTGAGTAAGGGATGCGGGATGAGTAAGTGTGGAATTCAGGGGCGGCTAAGTGGCACAGAGATGGGTTAGGGCGGTGGAACTTGGGACTGTTCTGGCTGTTCTGGAACAAAAATCCTCTGCATGCACAATTTAAGCAGGATTTATGGCTGGCAATATTGTGAAAAGGAAGATTTCGCCCAGGCATCCAGGGTTAAAGGGGTAATGGAAAGGAAACGGGGACTGGAGGGAACTGAGGGTAACCAGCTCGTCGATTCTGCGTGCGGGAAATTAAATTGCCAAATGGCCATTACCTTGCCACACACACACACACACAACCAAGGGTTAGCAGGGCTTTTGAGGTTATGAAAATGCCTATATTATGTTAATCCCTTCCTAAGCCCATTTATTTGCAAGTGTGAATATTGAAAAATTGATGCCTTTCGGTTCACAACTTTAATGGAAATTTTACCACCCACCCCCGGAGGTGACCCACCTTGGACCGCCCATTCCACACCCTGCCCATTATCATTATGCCCGCTGTCCTCGAAACTGATTGAGGAATTGCCAAGCGGGTCAAAGTGCTGCCTGCGATGGTGATGGTGAGCAGCCCGAAAGCCAGGGAAAAAAGCGAAAAGCCGAGGTCTTTCCATTTCTTTTAGCGCTTTAACTCGATTTGGGCCGAGGCCCAAACCTGTCTTTGTTCGGTGACCCCTTTCTGTTTCCGGGGCTCATGCAAAAGTTATTGCTTCAGACACAACAATGGAAACCCTGGCCGAGACAACGGCATACGTGAGCATTGTGCTCCTCTGCGCTGTGTTGTGTGGCTCTAAATATTTAATATATATCGTTGCCATTGGCACTTGCGTGAGGATGGGGATGGGGATGGGTTGGAGGCAAGATGGGTCCCGGGTCCCGGGTCCTCTTGTGCCTGATTCAATTTTGTTTTGCCGGCTTTGGCACAGATTTATCGCTTATTAGAAAGCACTCTTAGGGGCAGACCATTCAAGTTGGTACTCTCTACTACCTTTAACAAAATTGTTAGACGTACTAGTCCTAGAGCTTTAAAGAGATTCATAACGAAGGCAACTTGGCCTTCCATTTACTGACATTTCAATGTCAAAACCCACCACTATTAGCAACACAATCATTGACTTCAACTAGGTGCAGCTACAAAAGAGGACTCAACAGCGGTAACACGAACTTATCCTACAAGAACGAGGCATTCAGACTGCCAGTCCATCTTCACTGGCCAGGCCCGGCCAGGCCAGGCCTTCCATTATTATGTTCAACATAAAGAACTCCCGATTTCCTCGGCCACCCTTTCCCATTTTCCATTTTCCACTTCCCATTTTGCATTTCCAACTTGTTCGCCCGTCGTTTAGGCCATTGAAAAGTTAAGTCGCGTAATCGATTGATTTGCCTGGGCGGTGATTCCGCTTTACATTTCCAAGGTGCGTTCGGGCTATAAACTTTTTGATTTTCCCTTTCCCGGTCCTCCAATCCTCCACCTCGTCCCCTCCACCCCGTTCGTCTGCGTCCTGCCCTCGACCTTTGTGCTGGAAATTGAGATTTATTGCAGAATTTGAATTATAATGCAATTTATAATATAAAATGGCAGCCGCCTCGAAGATATTGAGCATGATAATGATGATGAAGCTGTGCAAGGGTTTCAGCCCGCAGCTCGGGCGGGTGAAGAGGTGAGCTGAGCTGGGCGTGGCCCTTTGTTGCTAATATTGTTGATTCAATTTGACTTCTGCTGCAAGGAGAGCTGCCACCGTGCGTCCTGCCCCGTTGTCATCATCCGTTACACAAAAGCCGTTGAAAATCGTCCGGATTTGGAGACGTATTAAAATGACAAGATCTTGGAATTAATTTAGCATTGTATGGCGAAGACGAAGCCAGGGACTATTTGAATGATTGTTAGCAGGGAGTGCGTATAAATCAGGCTGGTTGGGTGGGTAAAACACTTTCCGAAGCTCCACTGCCACTCCAAGTGGAGCCAATAACCCATCCCGAGCCTGGTAACTGGCTGGTAGCCTGGTAACTGCGAAAAGTAGCAGCAAATTTAACAGCAAACACTAATTTCCTGTAGTTAATTGCACATTTTCTAAACACTCCCCGGCCTGTCCGGAAACCTGCCAGCTAACAAAACTGAACTGAAAACAAAAACAGCTCTTCAGGCTGAAAGTTTGCTCTCCATTGGAGGTTTTCGGTTGGTTACTGTAAGAGTTCAATATGTAATTTTGATTGAAATATGCCTGTTTGCAAAGCAAACGCACACCGACCGACCCTTGGGAAAACACAAGCAAGCGGAGAGACAAGCTGATCCCTGGGAAGAGGATTGGAGGGCCGTTTACAAGAAGACAAGTGACTCTGCCTGGAAACGAGAAACTTTTTAGTTGCCCCAACAGCACCGGGAAAAATAGTGTGTGCCCCAGGCAAGGTGCCACCAGTCAGCCTTAGGCCACTTTCCGTTTTTGTCCGTTTTTGTCAGTGTATGCCGGCGTGTAATGAAGTGTATGCGTTTGGCAGACAGCCGGGGCTACCGCCCACTCCGGTTCAGCCTACGTTGCGTATTTGCTAAGCCTTGCTGCTCAGCCCTACTCTCCGTCCTTAGTCCTTCGTCCTGGCGCTTGTGTGTGTTTGTGTCTTTTTGCTTGTAAAGCAATATTTCAATCAAAACAAGAAATAAATTACAGGCTTCACTTGCAGAGAGAGACACGGCTGCAGAGGAGGAACTATTGCAAAGTAAAAGCCATACAAACAGCTCGCTGGCAGGGGACAAGGGGCAAGTGGCAAGGGGCAGGGAAATCAGGGAAGGCGGTGGCAGCGCTGCAGTCAAAAACAATGCAGGCAAAAAAGTTGCGGCAACATTTTTGTGCCCCTCCGGCGGAAAGCAGGGAGTACTAGGGCGATCGGTGCAAGGGGTTCAGGGGCAGGGGACAGAAGAAAGCCAACTGAAAAGTTCAAGTAAAAGTAAGTACAAAACTATTTTGTAAACACGCACACACTCACATGCAGAGCTGCATGCATGCAACACTCAAAAGTTGCAAAATGAAGTGCAGCAAGGTAAGGCACGGCAACGGCAACGAGAGCCGATTCCCGGAGCCCTGAAAACCTGGAACCCTTGAGCCTGACAGCAAGCGGCTCTAGCAGGCAATTCAAAACGTCAGTTCATAGGACTTGAGATCGGGAGAATGGGATATAACGTTGAATATGGGGCTCCGCCTAAACAAATATTAAATACACTAACAGAAAATAGTAAAAATCCCAATAAAAACACCAGGAAAATCCCAGATACGCCTAAAACTATAAATGGTTTCAAGCTTTTGTTACTAAAACGGTAAACATATATCCAAATGCAGAAAACCCTTTAAGGATTCAGCAATTCCTTGCTTTAATACCGGTAATTGTCTTTAAGTTTTATTGAATCGACTGTCGTTCAGTCGGCATCCGTAAATAAATATTAATTTGTACCTGATCCAAAAGTCAAATAAAAAACAAGCTTACGAGCTCCATAAATAACAACATGTGGGCAAATGGGCGGGTGTTGGCGTCAAGGGGCGTATCTGAAATCTCTCCACAAGCACATAAAATTCCATAAATTGGTGTAAATCCATATTACATTTTTTTTTTATTCATTTCAGAGTGACGTGTTTATTTTTATTCAGAAAAAAGGGATTGCTAAATGTCGAATAAAAGTTGTCTCCTTTTCTGTATTACCAATGGTCATTATGAAAATTTTAGGGCCGGGAATTATAAGCTTAATATCGGATATCTCATTAGTTTAAAGTTTTAGAGTAAATTCAAAATATTTGTTGAGGTTCGACAATATTTGACTATTATAATGTAAGTGTGCAAGACTCCGAAATTTTTTAACATAATTTAATATTTGCAAACAAGTATTTTTCGAAAATAAGTCTATTCGAGAAAGCGAGCCCTTAAGTTCAGGTTCGCCACCTAGCAATGCTTTTTCAGGGACTAGGCCTCGTAGTTATCTCCAGAGATGCTCTAGGTTCGAGGATTTTGTTATTATTCATTAAGCGTGTAGATGACGCACAAAAGAGCGTCTGACAACCGACAGAACCAAAAGCAAGCAAAAAAATCTAGGAAAATTTTCAACTTTTTATCAAGTCAATTTTCTACGTTGACTGCAACCGCAAGATTTACAGACAGGCCAATGACATGGCCAAGGAAACTGCACAAAACTTTGCTGCCATGTTTCCTTATCCCTGTCTTGGGATGCCCGGTCCCATCCTGTCTCAGCCCTGTTCTAGGCGATCCAGACCAGACGGCGACTCCTAACCTTTGCTGCCATATTTTCGTTTCTTTGGCCTTCGATTTTTATTCAATTTCTGCTGTCGCTTCTCGATTGCAGCTCCAGCCTCCAGGGTAAGAGTCCGGGGAGTCCAGCACTGGGAGTCGGAGAGTCCTTGCATCGAATTATTATTCATTGCAATAAGAGTTTAAATACGGTCAAATTGATTCTCTTTAATAAAGAATAATGCCTTTTCTCTAAAACGAAAGTCCAGACTCCAGCTGCTCTTGACACCCCAGTCAGGAGTTGTTCATGGCCCGAGAGCAGCCTGTCAGTCATTCAGTTAGAAGTCAACATTTAGCCACTGCTCAGCAGGTGCTGAGGTGCCGGGCTCTTCGGGCGGGAGACATACCTGTCAACTATGGGTGGCACTACTACTACCTGCCTGCCCTGGGAGCTGGTCAACTCTGTGCAGCATCCCGAGTGTTGCGTCTGACAATGGCCTCCAGGTGACTTTTTCACCTGACTCCAAAATTACTTGGCATTGTGCTGGCAGCAGGAGGGACCGCAAGAAATGCAACCAGCTCGCTTTTGCCAGGATGTTTCACGCTCTTCCGCTGCAATTGCCTTTTGCAGGCCATGACCCCCGCCCCTCTGACCCGCAGCATTAACTTACAATAACGCCAGAGGGCGAGAGAATAAAGAGTGGTTAAAATAAAATCCGTAAAGTGTGTCAACGAGGTCGCGTTGGCTCGGTTGACAACTTGTTTGACATAATTCAACACGCAGTTGGCGGTGCGTCGCATTCTGACAGCAATTAAAAACGCATTTCCATCCCAATGCAATGCTGGGCTGGGAGTTTCGATCTGCTCTGCTCTGCCCGCTCGCTGAAGGGCTTAAAGTAATTTGCCCCGCAAGAGTTCGGCAGACAGTCGGGAAGTGACTCCTTTGTGCTCGTTTCCTTCCGCCTTTCCCCTGGCACCTCTGGCATCCCGATGATAATGCGTAAAACAAATAATTGCAAATAAATGCTGTTCATTGGAGGGAACAATGAGATGTATTGACACTGGCGCGCTCTGTCAGCTTCAACGCATCATCATCCCAGCGAGGGCTGTCCGGGCTCGGGCTCCGCCGCTCTTAAATATGAAAATTAAAATTACAAAATGCACAAACTGCACTGAAGCGAAGTGAAGTGAAGTGCAGTGAAAATCATATTAATAAAAATAATGAGTTTGCCGATGCCGCGTGAGGGTGGCTCCTGCGAAAAAGGCTTGAAAAACCCGATTAAAAATTGAGCAGCGAGCAAGGACGTTAAGTAGATGTGTCAATACAATAACAGCTGCTGCTGGCCGAAAGCGAAACCGGGTTGCTGACGACTTCACACCCAGACCAGCGTTGCATTTTGAAGAGGGATTTATTGCTAATAGGGCAAACATTTTTTGTTTCAGTTTTGTTAATGACCAAACCTATTCTGAAAAACTATCTATCAATGTAGGCAACGAAATTGCATGGTAGTGATAAAAAGAGAATTAAATGAATCAGGAATACAGTCAGGATTCAGGGCTCGAAAGTTCAAACGGTTCGATGATAACGTGTGGAAATTGTAAAAAAGAAATAACACCAAAGAGCCAATCCCCCCGACACGCCCTAGCCAATTTATGACATCCAATAAATTAGCAGGGACAAAAGCAAATTGTTTTCTAACTTCAGCTTACCACGCGTTGCTTTGAACCGGCCATGCCTGGCTCTGGCTTTATCTAGATGTGTCCCCGGAGTGGAACAATAAATGGACGTTTGACATTGATTAGTTTTCGTGAAATTTTTTAATAGATATTTTCCGCCGTTCAAAGGACCGGCTTGGTATTGCTCAGACGTCAGTCCATTAGGCTTCCACGCTTCATTTACTCATTTCGTGCAATTTCTTAATATTAATTTTCTTTTGATTTTCGGTCGAAGACTCCGACACGCAAGACTCCTGCGATTGGGGGGACTTCGTGGTCCTGTCCTGACATCAAATAACTTGCTGTCTTTCTATTGTATTCTTACCACCAGGCTGATTTTGGTTGGCTCCTCTTTTATGGCCGCACGTGAGGACCGTCAACGTTTTCTAGGAAGGTGTGCCGCATCCTTGCAAGACTTTGAGACCTTTTACTTAAATGACACGAAAAAAAAATTATAGGCAGATTATTCGAGCTGTGCAATATATCATTACCGTTTCTTGCTTTTTGCTTCCTCTTTCTGGTTTGATTTTTAGTGTATCATAATTATGGCCAATATCTGTAAAAATACCTTTTTTTAAACCAAACTGTTATATTACGGTGTTTGCGATATGCAATGAAAATTAGTTTCTGAATTCATTAAAAAGAACGCATAAACGTAAAAAGAAAGCAGCATAGACTACAACCTTATTTTACACAAAAATTAACGGCATGCTTTGAAAAGTTAAGTCTTAGCCACCATAAATAAAGCAAGTTTTTTAATCAAAATTAATCTTTAAAATTAACTGATAGACATATTTTGACCATAAAAATAACATTGCTGAACAGTGAATATAATCGTAAACTCTATGCTTAAACAAAGTCACTTTAAAATATGTTAATAACACAAATATCTATGATATTAAAGGAATTGCAGTTTCACAGAAATGTATTGTATGATAAACAATATTAGAGGGCAAACTGATCAATCGGTACAATTTTAGGGTCTTCACTGGCTTAAAATCTGAACATCACAATTAATACACCCTACAAGCGTTTACGAATATAAATAGCTACAGGGCTATTGGGAAGCAAATCTGACTAATCCGAAGGTGTGTTAAGATGTGTCCAAACCCTTATCCAGTTGTATTTGCGTCGTTACTAATGCGGATGTGCCTGCATTCGAAGTGTATTTGCATACCGCTGATTTCCACCCATTTCCCCACTAAAAGCCGCACTCAAGCTGCGAACCCAAATCAAATAAGGCAATATCAAATATTTGGTGCGCCCGGCATGCACTTAAGTGTCGCATAGATGCTGGGCCTATGGACATGTCCAGGGTTGCCCGAGTCCTCTGGCCGAGAGATGTTAATACAATTAAAAATCCGCAGATCTTCCCCCAGCCATGCATGAGAGCTGCCCAGGTAGGTCGCAGGCGGGAGTGGTTGGTTACACCTGGATACAGCGTGGATAGTTGCGTTAAATCCAGGATCTCCTGGCAACTCACCCTTAACCTCAATGCTCAGTGCTCAGGCACATCAATGCCTTGATGCCATTAGGCGTAAGTGGCATTTTCCTTTTGATTTTGGTGGCATTTGACTTTATTAACCAAAACTACTCAGGGCCCTGTGCTTTGCACAGGTGGCTGGCCCGAGTCCGGGGCATGTTTGTGGGGATCTGCTGTCTGGTGGCATTGAAATGGGTCAATATGTGTGCGCGGTGCTTGGGCGGCTCATGTAATATGTATTCAGCAGGCCGCAGTCGAGTGACATCTTCAGAGGCTTCAGCCAAGGATGTAAGTGGGAGTGTTTGCATTTTCCCGCACGCGATATCTTCAGGTTCAGGAGATTACTACCCCAGCTATAGCTGTCCGTGACAGGGCGAAGGAGCTGTGGTGGATTCCCCGCTTAGCTCTCCTGGTGCTGCTCAATCATTCATTTGGCCTTTGTTTATTTATTTTACTAATGGAATTATTTCCTACACCCAGCATCATCTGATGTCCCCTAAATTTGATTTCTGAGACCCGAGCTTTGATTCCACGTTCATTTGCAGGCTGATGGGTAGAGTGTGCCATAGGTATATCTATAATCATTCTTCTTTCTTCTGCTAATAACAAAATGTCTTGCCTCAACGTGGTTTTAATAATATAATATAATCAAATATAGAATTGTTTAAATAATATACAGCATTTTGCTGATGTGTTATTATATATTCGATTTGTTTCTTGTTTTCAACACAATATTTGTTTATTGGACCTACTTTCGCTTAGATTTTACACTCAACCTGATGGGGTATGGTAAGAGGAGAATTTCTGCATTCATGGAGGCGTCCGTTGAGATTTTTGGAAAACTTACAGCTGAGGCTTTTAAGGGAGCGACATTATATTGATGCCTCAACTGTCACTCTTTGTGTGCATTGGCGCCGTGTGAGTGGAGGAGGAGGGCAAAAGCCTAAGCTGTCACCACCATCATCTGCTGGAACTTGTCAGGCAGTAGAGGTGCAGAAGGTATCTTGAGCTGTAAATCATGTGACAGGTATTAAAATTACAATGCAGCCCGCACAAAGGCCGCTCAAATTGATAACGCAGGAGTGTTCAGATGGAGGGGGATTTTGGCAGAGTGGCAAGAACAACATCGAACATTGCCAACGGCAAGTCGTTGTGTCACACGAAAGTCTGAAGCGCGGGGCTGGCAAGATGGAATTGTAATTTCAGCTTTGAATTCGCCAGAAGGTGTTCGCTCGGCCTGGGAATGGGAATGGCACTGGCAGTTTTGGCATTTTTCCGACATAATTTGGTTCTTTTCATTGTCCTTTCATGTGTGCAGGCAATACACCTGCTCCACACACTCTCAACGGTCCCAGGCTTTATCCAGCATCTCTGCGCAAATACACTTAATGCAATTTACAAGTGTAACACAATAAAGGCAAGAAAAAAGGGCCAAAGGCCAGCGCCAGCATAAGGAGCCGGGCTTTGAGGCGCTCATAAAAAGGAGTTAAATCAGGAAAATTGTCATTCAGTCGAAATTGAAAGTAAATGCGATCTTTATATGTTCTGTCTCGCCCTTTTGCCTTTTCCTCGTTTTCCTCGTCCGGCACTTTATTGCTGCAGTCTGAAACCAAGTACGGGTATGTAAATCAATTTATCGTTGAATTTTCTTTTTAACTTTCGCTATTCTTCTCCTCTGAGCGCTTTACTTAATTCTGCCTTCGATTGAGCATCTTCTGTGGCACGTACTTGCTGCAGCGAACTCGAGGAATTCATTGAATGTCGCAATGGGGATTGAGTTAATGCATAAGGATATATACTTTATTTGAAATACACATGAATATATATTGCTTCACTACATTACTAATTTCTGGGTAAATGTACGAGTACGGTGCGACCCCTTCGAAAACTATTTCAATTGAATATATATATTGAATATTTGAAAGCCTCATTATTGACTCAAAGTTTAATACAAATTCAATTGTTAAAAGTTCATTTATTGTTGGATTTAATATTAGTTACGGGTTCGAAAAAATATTCAATACAAAAGTACTCTTTCAAACAATGTTTTTATTACATTAAAGATAGTAATTTATGTTTAACCTTTTTAATCCTCACGCTTTTGATCGTTTCAAATAAAACAAAAATCTTCTTGCACTTTATGAAAGACGGAGATATTAAAAGGTATCGTAAAGTAAGATACAATATTTGTACATATCTTTAGGATATTTACATATGTCGAAATATATTTCGTATAGATTTATTCTTTTCTACTTAAACATAAACATCCAATAGTTTACTTTAAATCACTCTCGTAAACAATGTTAGGAATGTAGGAATGTTATAGGATGAATTTAATTTAGGTGAGGCTGAGCTTGGGAGGCGGATATATACATTACAATATCCGATGATTCAGTAAGCTCTTCTTTTGAGTGTATGTGCTTGGAAAAATAAATTCATCGGAGACCTTGCTAGAATTTTTAATTACTTTGATTAATTTGTAACAAGTTTGTTGTCTTGGCCTCGCAAAGTTGTTCGAAACTTGCGAAAAAAAAGTTTCCCTTGGCTAGATCCAGAATCAAAGCCGGAATAAGAATACGAGTATAAGGAAAATTCGTTTCCCAATGAATATTGATTTGCAGAATTGAATTTATTTTGATAAACTAGTAATTTAATTAGTTTAAAGCGGGAACCTTCTTTACACGGTCGAAAATTACATTTTTATGATATTTTTTCTCGGGTATAATAAGTGAAAACGTTTTGAAATATTAATGACTATTTAATACAATTTCAAAATGTATACAGGTATTATTGTAAGTCAAATTGCGTTTCATGATTTCTCAAAAGTCAAAAGCCAATATTGTTAAAATTTGTTTCGTTTTTGAACGAAGGATTTTGAAGATTTTTTACATTTAAATGTACCAATAATTGTACCATAGGGAATTTTTGGTACACAACTGCGGCCAACATTTACATTGTAATTAGATAACAATTAGCAATAATATGCTTTTCGGGCTTTAGAAACCAATCTTACCTCTCAACTTCAGAATCGATGTACTCGGGCTAAAGCCATCATTGTGTATCTGCTGTCATTCAGTTGTATTCAGATGTGGAAACTTTAGAATATATCGAACAAAATTCTTTGTTATGCACGGGCACTTGATAATTGCTGGATTACTGACTGTTATTTATTGGTCGCTGGTGGAATCAATGATGTTTCGCAGCACTGGCAATTGCAGTTATGCCAAAGATGAGGTATTGCAATTTGTGTGCAAGGGAAAGGTTTCACAGGATATTCAAATGCAATATCGGGACATGCGGGCACCCGCAGGTACGCCCTTCACCGTTTGGAAGAGCAACGATAACTCCGTTGTTATGGTTTCGTTTCACGAATGGAAATTGGCCCAATATCGTAAGGTCTCGATCTTGGTGCAATTCGGTGTACCCATCTTCAATGTGGAAGGATCAGGCGTAACCAAGAAATATGTCTTCACACCGACTTCCATTCACTGCTTTCCCTATGCTCTGCGGTATCCAATAGAGCTGAGAAATGAATGTCTTGGGCGGAGCAGTGACAGACAAGGGAAGGATGTTGCCAAAAACCCGATTCTTCACTATGCCTCCTTTAGTGTTGGGAAATTAGTCGTCGATTCAGCTGCCCAGCTTTTAAAATCCTTCTTATTGTTCGTATCTGTGACACTTTTACACTCTATTTCAGGTCAACTGTTTTTTTAATTATACTTGTATAATTAAATGAATAAATATAAATTCGTAGGTTAACACTAAAATTAGCATATCCTCATTTGTGGCCATCTTCGATTAATGCGGGTTCCTGATGGATATCGAACACCCGTTCAAGGAAAGCGATCCCCACTGGCTGTGAAAGGAGCGAACGATTGTCTTCCAAGTGCTCATCTTCATTTCGCGATATCGACCCACGTTAATGGCACCTTCAATCTTAACTGTCTGCATTGCTCTGGAAGCCATGCCCCACGAGACCATATTCGGCATTATGTTATCAGTTTCTACGTTCGGGATCTGCAAAGGAATAGCTTGCCCTCCGACCTATAGCTTAAAGGTGTCTATCCACTGCGCCAAGTGGATTTCGGACCAAGGAATCAGCTCGCGGGTCGCCTGACCGAACCATTAGATCTCGACTGGGGGACTGCGACAAATCAGCTTTGATAAGTGAAAAGTCTATTTCCCAAAAAAAACAAATTTATAAATTATGTGATGTTTCGATTTCAGTCATTTCAGAAAGAAGGGTCTGTGCAAAGTTTTAAAATTGAGTGACTAGTTTGTTTAGAAAAAGACCGTCGGATATGGCCAGAAGTTTGCAAAAAACTCTAGTTGACACTTTTGAATCGTATTTACCTATAGATAGGTGTAATACCCTCTGCAAGGTTTTACAATGGGGAAAGATTAGGGGCAACGAGAGAAACTCTTGTCAAGCAGTGGGGGTTTAGGGACCGGTTCAGTCAGTTTGCCGTTCTTAGTCTCCTAGAAATTCCTATCAAATTTTTCGAAAATGATCAAAGAATCATTTGCCTATAAGCAATGCCAGTGCGCCTCCCCAGCGCACATAGTTTGAATATCAAGTGGATCGACTGCCCGCCGCTGCATCCTCCGCATGCTCTACAACCGCTCCCTCCTCCTCCACCGACTTCACCTCCGAAGACGAATAGGAAACCGCTCCCGCTTCGATTCCCGTTGTCATATTCCGTATTGTTGTTGCTGGTTTTGCTCCTCGGTGAACCAGCGCCGGGCGTGTGTAAGATGGATAACTGCTCGATCATCGAGGGCCACGTCCTGCAGTACGTCTGCCGCGGCACCTACACAAAGGAGTTCCGGCTGCAGCACAAGGACCGCATTGCGGCAATCGGCGCACCGTACGCGATCTGGAAGCGCACGGACAGCAACTTCCCCTCGTACCTCCTCATCTCATTCTACGAGTCGCCGCTTTTCAGCTGCTACACGGTGGTCTTGAGCCGCGGGAGATTCTACTGCGATGGGAGAAACTACGAGGAGCCCAAAACGGAGCCCATGCAGCTGCACTGCATCAACTATGCTTTCCACTATAACACACAGTTGTACGATGAGTGCTCGAAAACGCCGCGTCCAGAAGATTCGCAGCCCGTCGCCGTAGCCATCGCCTATATGAAGGAAAACATAAAGGTCATTAGTGAAGCGAGATGCCGCTTGGCGTGGTCTGCACCCATCCTTATACTAGTTTCTTCGCTCGCTCTTTTGCCCTCGCGACTTTTTGGTATTTTACTATCCCAATAAAATGGTGGTGAATAATTTTAATGTAGCTGCTAAGGGAAGCCTTCCTCCTAACCCATAATCCGCTTCAACAATAGTTTGCCTGCTGATTGCATGCATTATCTGGGAGCTGTTTATTTTGCTCGGATAAACAAAATGGGCGGCCGATAGTTTAGTGCAGTCCATTGTAGTTGTGCAGCTTCTACTGGTGCCGCTGCTATTGCGGCATGAAATTTCAGACATCCCAACAATGGCGGACAATTGCAGGCATGGTCAGCCAGCTAAGAGAGTCGGGGTGTGCAGCGTCACATTTCATTGCCGTCATTGTCATTGTCATTGGCGTTGGCGTAATTTATGTGCTTATATGGACTGTCACCATATTGGCCTGTGGTCGGTCACCCCACGACACCCATTGGCCAGGGGGCAAAGTTTGGAAACGGCTTTAAGCAAAACTGATAATGTTAAAGAACTCCATGACGGTACGAAATGTTAAGCAATTTTTATTTGATCTACATCCAGCCAGACACAGGCACAGGCCCCGGAGTGAGCTTAGATGTGGCTGGCAAACATCACTTCGGCAGAAATTTGAGCAGGCGGCAACAAATCGCCCTTATCCTACCGCCCTGTATTAGGACGGGCCGGGAAAGCTGTGGTGGGGATTTCCCAATTTCCAGGTCGAATCCACCTTTGGCTATCTCCAGTTTCCGCACAATATAGAGAAGCACGAACATGGAACAGAAACGCATTTTCAACACACTAGGAACTAACTTGAATTTTGAATTTATCAGCGAGATGTCGGCCAGATCACTTTAGCAGCCGGAAAAACGGAAGTACATTCACTCAAAATGGTAGTTGGTGGTGTGTCTCTAGTTAATCCACTTTTAAGTCATAAAATGGAACCCAGTCTAGTCTTGACTTGGGGACTTGAAGTATTAATGTTTGAGTCAAGGCCGCCTCATCCGGAGCCGATTGACACAAATTAAGAGTTGTTATCGCAACATTCACACTCAAATGCCGCTGCACACTGATTGTCAAATCTGGCATACTCCTTCAGTGATGACTATCAAATAGAGGAAAAGCGAGTCCTCGGTACAGGTTTTGTGTCATCATCATTAGTGGGTGGCACCGAGCGAACAAAGCCGTTCCTCTCACGCGCATGTCCTGATTTTAACGCATGACTGATAATGCACACACACGGTAGAGCACACCTAACCAGGACACAGAAAGGACACACAAAGCAAAGTGCGCATTTGCGTGCGACTTTTTTTGGAATTCATATTTTTTCTCGTTGAATCAGCCTTTCACTTTCCACCACACAAACTCTCGACGCCCGAAAGAATAAAATATCAAAATGTGCACAAGTGTGTGCTAAATGTGCCAGCAAGGACGCTGGAGGAGCTGGAGAGCTGAGAAACAACTCCTTGAAGGCGAGGACGTTCGGCACTAAAGGCAAGTTTGACTGGATGATTTGGTAACTGGTCCCGGACAAATCCCATGAATCGCCCATGATGATGATGTTATCTGTGATCTTTTCGGTCCAAAGCCAAATCTGTCAAAGCAAACGAAATGAAAGAATGAAGGCAATGTTTGTTTTTTTGCTTTTGGAATTTGATTTAAGTTTGATTGAATTAAAAGTCGTAAAATGGAACGATCCCCATAACGGATGCAAATTTAGTTTGCCGTCCCCAACTCGTTCATATCCACATGCCATGTGCCCCGCCATGCCCCGCCTTGCCCCGGACCGGCCCTAGCCTTCGCGGACGCTTTTTGAGCAATTAAAATTTCTCTGTGCTCTCTGTGTGCCATTTTTGTTATTGCTGTGGATCTGAATACATTTTTCAGCGCGGAATGTTTTCAGCTTTCTTTATTTTTGCGTTTTTGTTTGTAAAATAAAAATTACGTATACGCCAACAACTTCAAATGGCACAACATGCCGTATGCGTGATGTTGTTGCTCTGCTGCCATATTTCGCTGCACACACCGGCTGCCATTTCCGCACCAAACAAAAGCAAACAGAGCGAATGCCAGATACAACAACATCCTCTCTCTCTCTCTCTCCTCTCGAATCTCTTGAAAGGGACGCGCATATCTATAAAATACGCAATTACAACATGTTGCCGCAGTCGCCGTTCCCGTTCCCGTCTCCGGACCCCTTCCCATCCTCACACCCATCCCATCCTTGTTGGCGTGGCGCTCTTTATGAATTTATACATAACCCGCCACAGCTGCACCCACTAGCACTACACCACTCCCAGCCCGTTCTTTTCCCGCAAAGCGCACACGCTTTGTTGCATCCACTCAGCAGTTGCCATTAACGAAGTGCGGCAAAGGGCAACCGAGTTGCGGAAACAGGTATCTTTGATATGGTAATGCTTAGATGCTCTAAGCCATGTCCTCGGATAAGGATCAAATCTGGACTATATTTGGGTGAAATAGGTCCTATCCCATTTCATTTCGAGCCCCGAATCTTTGCGCGGTTGCACCTTTTACGGCGAGGCGACACCCTGTTCTCAGGTGACCCCAACGAAAAGCCCTGCGGGGACAATCGCAGCCAAGCAGCTCCAGCGAAGCTCGTTAGGAATCGGTTTTGTCCTCGCTCCTCCTCGCTCTTTTTATTGTCATTAGTTTTGTTTTTGTGCAGTCAGTTACAAATAGCAAGTGGCGCACGCTGAGTGGGCCGCACCACCGGGTGGCGTGAGTTATGCCCTGCGATATGCGCGAACTAAGTTAGTTGTGTATATTTTATGTGCAGTTAAGCGTTTTGCATTCCGCATTCAGCATCTGCGAGGGAGAAACAGGTGTCGAGAAGCAGTACAAAGCTCGGGCGCCTCCCCGAAGGAGTGCAACAGGATGGCCAGGTGGGATGGTGATGGCAGAATGGGGTACAGATTTTTTGTAGGATATGATTGTGAGTGCTTAATTGGTATCAAGTTGTTGTTGGAGCATGCTAGAGATTCCAAGGCTTGTCGGATGACAGCCCTTCAGAGTGTTTTTAAGAGATGATTTTTTTGTAGCTTAAATAATAAATGCACTAAATATTGTGCAATCTGATAACTTAAAGATATAACAAAATAATACAGCGATAGATTTTTAGGTCGATTATATTACTCATTTAAATTAAAGGAATCAAGGAATGTTTTTAGTCTTGCGGAATTTGCCAATAAATGTAATACATTCGAGAAGATTAACGAATTAAGCAGTCCTAAAGAAAGAATTTATTAGTTTTTATTTTACTTACTTTACAATATAGACAGTTAGCCAAATAATTTTAAGTTAAAAGGATCCAATTCATAAATTCATATCGCAATGTCATCTGAGAATATTGACTAAAGATATATAACAAATTGCCTCATTGTTGGCCAGATTTTATTTCTAAAGAATAAAGTTAACAATTTATTTTTATCGCAGTTCACGAACCAATATTTCCAATTCGAGACCAGAGAGAAAAGTATGCAAACACGATAAATTAAGCGAGTGAAAATAAAAACCGTAGCGGCGTATCAGGAAGAAAAATATTAAATCTACTGAAGTGCCACGCGAAAGGGAAGGGAAGGGATGGGGATACCCGAGTAGTACATGAAGTAATTGGAGCAATAAAACCAGAAAACCGTGTGAATAAAAATAAAGGAATGCTTCGATGACGGCGATGCTGGGAGTAAGGGAGCTGCAGGTCCTGGGCTACATCCTGGCAGGTAGTAAAGTAACGGAATCAAAATAATAAATCAGAATTGTGTGAGTGAAATGCAGCACCAGCAGCAGTAGCAGTAGCAGCCAACAGTTGGCTGGCAACTCCAGCGACTTCCTGCTCCTGCTCCTGCTCCGTCTCCATCTCCGTCAGGTGCTGCACAGCTCCACATGCCCCAGGGATGCAGGGATGTGGCCGTGTCATGTTGGGGGACACCAAGCCCTGGGGCAGCATGACCGCGTGAGGGAATTGCACAACTCACGCACCCTCTTCTAGAATGCCGTTCTGCCTGGCTGCATCCCAAGTTTCAGGTTGCTAAAAATTGCAAATAAAATATCCGTGAGATGGGGCGGGGAATTCTGGAACTCTACCAGCACTGCCACTGCAAAATGTGGCATTTGATTTACGTTTGCAATTGCTCGAAGCTGTTAAATAGCGCAGCTAGTATGCTCCCCAGCCATCTCACTCCACCCTCACTCCATTGTTAATGATCGAGTGCCGTACTGGGTAGGTGTGGGTGTAGTAGGTGGTGGAGCTAGGAGGAAGATAGAATGGAACTTGAAGTTGTCGGTTAGTTACCCGAGACCGCTTAAGGCCCGCACCAAAACAGTGCGAGCGGCTAATGGGGTGTGGAAAACAATGAGAGTCGAAGCGGAATTTTTAAAATTATGGCGAGGCACTCCATAAAATGATCGGTATTTCCCGTGAACATCAAGTGACTCAGCGAGCGCTTAAATTACATTGGAAAAGGCGTCATTACATACACTTTCACTCTCCGGCCACTCGAAATATTTGTTATTAATTCCAAAGGCATAACATTTCGATTAACCATCCGCAATCGCCTGATCCCAGGAGCTTCGGTTTCAATGGCCAGTCATCGACATTCCGTCCAGAGATATTTCCATTTTTCACCGCTCTACTTACCGCGAGCTCTGGGCAGTCCCAAACGAAACGGGGTTCTCGTGTTCGGTCCTTAGCTTGTTTAATTACTCGCTCGCCTCTATCGAGCGGGCAGAAATTGGGTCAGGAGCAGAGGTAATGCGGATTGCTGCATAGTTGCATATAGCCGGGCGTATTACTCCTGACAGGCGACAGACAGACAGACAGGCAGGCGAGTGGCAACACATTTTGCAGCATTTGCGAAATCGTCGCAGCACTTAAAACGCCATAAAGTATGCAACAGAATGCAGACAAAGGGCGAACAGCGCAACTGTCGAGCGGTTTTTTCTGCCATAATAATTCAAATGAGATTTAAAGTTGCACTCTGGATTCACTCCCCCGCCCCCCACAGCACCTCCACCCCTCTCCCTCTGCCTCTAGCCTCCGCCCATGCCAAGCGGGGCCGCAAAGTTTGCAACGATTTATTTAAATAAGAGAGGGCCAACGTCTTTCTCAGCTTTCCGTGTTTGTTTTTGTTTGCCTGTGTTTGCTGTGTTTGTTGTGCAGCATTTGCGCAAATGTAAGCACTTCTCCGCAGTGCGTTGCCGGCTTTCTCCGCTTTCTCTGGCAGATAAGCAACACAATGCGCCATTTGCTGGATTTGCGCCTGCAAATGCGATGGTTGCGATGCCTGGTGCGAAGGGAGCGAATTCAGCTGCCATCGCGGGGTAAACAAGCAAACAAAAACATGGCCAGGGCCATGGAATGGAAGCGCGCTGAGGTAAACACACATGGCACGGTGCCCAAAGTGGGGAAGTCCCTAATGATGTTGCCAAAACCAACGCAGGGAGCTGTGTTCCCGATGCCGTGCAGCAACCACTTGACAGTCATATTTATTCAACTTTAGGTTTTAGCTAGGCGAACACCCAGGCAAGACAAATATCACAATTTTGATTAGTAATCAGCGATGGCTACGCCAGAATACAGTTCGGAAAGGATTTCAATTAAAGGTTTTAAGTTTTTGTTAGAACCAGCACTGGTAACATTTTTTCCTGCTCCCAGAACACGAAATGAGAGAAAAGCCAAGGTACTTTAAGCAGATTTTGGCCTCGACCCCTCAGCGATCACCACCGGTTCGGATTGGTCTCGAAGTTTGCCACGATTTAGGCCAACAAGAAATGTGGTGCTGCCGACATCGCCGCAATAAATACCAGACAATAAAAGCAAATCTATAAAACACAAGTGAACAGAATTGAACTGATACCGTTTACGAGGCGAGCTGGCACCGGATTGGATTGCCACACCAACCTCCATGGAACAAGCCGGATTTTGGCCAAACTTTTTTGTGGAATTGATGTTTGCCAGCTTCGTATTGGTTTACATTTTTGCATTCTTCACACTATTGACGAGCCTGTGGGCAGATTAATACCTGTCACCACCTGCAATAGTGCCAACAAAAGGAAAACAGACCAACATTTTATTTCATTGCGTTTTACTGGCGGGGATGCGGCAAATCAGGAATTGGTTTCTTGTTCAGTTAATGTGAACTACAGTGATCAGCTCGGATTTCCCACAAGAAGGAATCAGGAATCACTAGCTTCAACCATAGTTCCGGAAATTATGTGTTCTGCTGGTCATCGATTTAAAACTAATTAAGAGCCAGTTGCATACCGCGCACCCATCCTTGGAGTTGTGTTTTGCAGAGCAGACATTAACCCTCTATTTTGGCAGCTCGTAGCCAAAGGTCCCACCGTGGCAATCAACTAGTTTCCCTTATAATTGCGGCAGACACATAAATAGTAAACTGCAATAAAATGCGAGCGGGGAGCGAACGAGAATCCAGGGAACGGACCAACTCCCAGTAAAAAAGAATAAAAGTAGTAGTAGCTAGCGGCGCTTTTGGCATAAAATAAAAGCAAAATGTTGTAAAACGATTGCAAAGTGAGATTGGAAATTACCGACACATAAACACACACACGCTGGCAACTTCGCTCGGGCAACACCCAACAACTCTCTTCCATAGATGAACGTGCAAAAATTACAACAGCCCGACATGCAAACACTCCGGGAGGAGGTGGAGGAGGAGGGGAGGTGTAACCCCCCCACCATGGAACGGTCTGAGATGAGGCTGCCTTGGCCTGGGCCTGGGTCTGGTTCTGGGTGGCAGACACTTTGCACATTACAATGCAATTATTTCGGGCTGCTTGAACAGTATCCAACCACCAGTCCATGACGTGCACTGATTGGTACAGTTGTGAAGTAGCAGGAGCCCACACCTCAACCCAAGCCCAGGCCAAGACCCGACTCACACACACGCAGGCGAAGGGTTAACGATCGACGTGAAATTAAAGCGAAACGAAAATAACTCCCTACCCCTACCCCAACCTAAGCACAGCAAAAACTTCCAGAAGGCTCGGAGCAACTGCAGCAGCTACCAGTTACCAGCTACCAGCTACCGTACACTTTGAACTTGACTGACGTGCTGGAGAGCGACCCGATTTGACTTGACTCGAGCTGAGTTGAGTTGAGCTGAGCTGAGAGGCGATGGTTGGCTGTATCGCGTGCTCGAAATAATTTTCGGAAAATGCCTCGTTAATGTTTCTATTAACGGATTAGAGAGAGCAGCGAGCGAGCGTTGGCCACGTCAATCAGGCACGAGCGAAATAAGTCCAAGGACCGGGTCCCACCCCTGGCACATAGTTCGCCCTTCTGCACGTCAATCAGTGAGCCAGCCAGCCAGCCAGTCAGTCAGTTCGTTCTACTCGTGATGAGGATTTGGATTATTTTGTGCTGATTTTTTGTTCCCCGATTTTTAAGTTTTAGTCACACGTTAGTGTGCCGGTAGTTTGTTTTTGTTGTTAGCACATTGACACGTTTTGCATAAATTTGCATTTAAATACGTCACGCCGAGTATGCCGTCGAGTGGATGGAGTCCTCCTCCTTCACTCCTTCTTCGTGTCTGATTGAAGTCCTGAAAAAAGCGCAGAAATTATAACAATTTTCAAGTTTGCATGTAGGGCATTAGGGGAAATTGCTGATATGGAATGTGCTTTAGCGGCCGGATTTGGGCGTGGGATGGATTCCACGTGCAGATTGCAGGCGAACTCTTTCATTTAACTCCATCTTGAGGGGAACTGGTTTCCATCATCTAAAGATATGTCCGAAAAGCCGCTTTCATCACGGCAGTTTGCTGGACAGGCCAGGACAAAAGTCAGCAGGCAGGGGCAACATATAAATGTACTGCGAAGGACACTTTACTGCAGGCCTTTCGGCCAGATGCCGTGGCTGAGGTCCCGGGCGCGGTCAGGGACAGAGAGCGAAACTGGAAAACATTTGCATACTTTTTGGTAGTTTTAAATTATTCAAAGAGTGCACACAAAAGCCGGGCAAAACGGGCAGTACAAATAAGAGCTGGGGCGCCGGGTCAAAAGCCGACTGGGCCACACCCACTGTCACATCTCCACATCGCCCCAACCATCGCCCAACCAACGGCAGTGACAATTAAGCTGCACTCAAATTGCTCTCGGCCAGGCTTTCTCTCGCTTCCTTTCGCCATCCCCATCCCCATCGCCAGCGCCGTCGCTTGTGCGCCCGTAAATATGCAACAAGATTTTTATTTAAATGCCACTCCATTTTTAAATCAAATCCCGACACCACGCCGCCAGCCTTTGCCCCTACCTCCTGCACATCCTGCTTTTGTGCTCTGGCTCTGTTGTTCTCGGCGCTTTTAATTTTCATCTTGTTTACTTTAACGTCATTTTCAACTCTTCGGTGTTTTCTTGAGCACTTTTCGCGCGCCCTTTCCCCCGAGTCCCGAGTTCCGACTCCCGCGCCCCGCGAAGCCATTGTCCCATCCTGGCCCTCGTCATTGTCGCTCGTGTGTGTCCTGCTCGTCCTGCTCGTTCCTTGTCCTGTTGTCTCCGGCGCCTCCTGCGACGTTGCCAGCTCCTTGCGCTGCTTGTGAAGTGGCACTCATCCGCACTTTTAAGCCCTACTGAATTCCTTTTATCCCTAAAATAAATATCTTCATCCACAGCATGCTGCTCAGCCCGAAGCTTTTGGAGCTCCTGCCGGAGGTCTTCCAGTCAGTGGGGAACCCGAAAGACGGCATTGTCTGCCATCGCCTTTGAGCGCCGCTCTGCAGTCTCCACTTCATCATCCGCTTCGTCCTTGAGCGCCGTAAAAGATTTTTAATAGAGTTCTCGGGCGACACTTTCGATTGTCTTTGCGTGTGACTTGTGTGAAAATTAAGAATGAAGTGCGATGTTTTGAGAGCTATCTCCTTGCTGTCTGGCCTCACATATTACCATCCCTTAAGTGACCTGCCCGTCCATCACTATCCCCGGCAGCCTTAGCTAAGTATCATTCATTTGCTTGGGCAAGGACAAGGGCATTGGACTACCCTACCCTGACCAATTGATGTAATGCCTAACTCCATTACCCCCTTTTTTCCCATATCCTTTGCACATACCAACGACATTATAATGATGACATTTCGAAATAGAAATGCAGGACCCTTGTTGTTGTCTACTGGGGAAATCAGAAAAGCACAAATGCATCTCAGCCCTAAGCATCTGGAGTCTTCCGGTCGGTTTGGAACCCGAAAGATATCATTGTCTGACATCTCTTTGAGCTCCGGTCTGCAGGATCCACATCATCATTAGATTTATTCTTGATCTTCGTAAAAAAATTTTTGATAGAATTTTCGGACCACAATTTCGATTGTCTTTGCGTGTGTGAAAATCAAGAAGAAA
The DNA here is from genome assembly GCA_021224005.1 of Drosophila setifemur. Taxonomy (NCBI): domain Eukaryota; kingdom Metazoa; phylum Arthropoda; class Insecta; order Diptera; family Drosophilidae; genus Drosophila; species Drosophila setifemur. The sequence continues at coordinate 1,866,662 of JAJJHY010008789.1, read as the reverse complement.
AATATATTTTGAGGTAGATCTCCTTGCCGTATATCCTCACATATTAGCATGCTTTAAAACGACCTGCCCGTTCATCACTATCCCAGTCAGCCTTAGCTAAGTCGCATTGGACCTTGGCTACCCTAGCCTGATCAATTGATGTAATGCTTAACCCGATTACCCTTTTTTCCCCATATCCTTCGCACATACATACCAACGACATTATAATGATGACATTTCGAAATGGAAAAGCAGGGCCGGCCCTTGTCGTTGTCTTCGGGGGAAATCAGGAAAGCACAAAATGCCAATGAAGAAACAAAGCAAAAGCAGCACTGCGCAATACAAATCAAATGTACCGCAAAACTGAATGAAGTCAACAAAGGATGCCAGCTCCGGACTATATGGAGTGGAGTGGAGTGGATGGGTAGAGGCTCTGGCCTGGCCCCAGGGTCGAGTGAGAGTGACAAATAAATTGGCGATTCCCATGGGTACTCTCTGCCCGGGGACCGAGGGAGTGTTGTTGGGCTGCAATCGATGTTCTGCATTGTCAAATGCTCACTTTTCATTGTACTTGTGCTCGGGTGTGTGTATGGCTGCTCCGAGTCTGTTAAGCACATAAGTTGAAATATTCCGATTGAGTAACTTTCATTATTGCAACAACAACGGGATTGACAACAACAAAGTGCACATTTTGTATAAATAAAACAATGGCAACGATTTCAACTCATTTAAATTCTGTGCTGTAATAAATTTGCCTGCATAATTTCTATAGATACTGCAGCCTTTCCTTCCCCTCAACACACTCTCTCCTTCAAACGGGGCGGGACATTGTTTAGTTTGCTTAGTGAAGACTCCAAAGTGCCTGACTGAATTTTCAATATATTTTCTGCATTTTAAATGATTTTGATGTCACAAATTTGTTTGTGCTTCAGTCAGTCTGGAGAGTTTCAGGAGAAGGTAGACCAGTTAAATTATTGCGGCTTATTCCTTTAAAGTCTTCGGACAGATTCGAATGGAAATGACTTTAGTCAATGTTGCGGATACAACATTATTATCATCCTCTCCCCCTTAAGATTCCGTCTAATTAAAGGGCTGAAAATGCGTTCCTTCCGTTGCTCTGGTGTTCGGTTTGGAGCCCCGATAACCATCCCCAACCCAACCTTCCAAGGGAAAGTGCTGCGCTTGCTGTGATTTAATTAATTTCAATGCATAACGTCAACTGTGAAACCGGAACCCAGACTCAAAACCTAAAACCCGAAGGCTTGGACCCTGAGCCAGTCAAACTTGACACCAAAAACCAAGAGCGAGAAAGAGACAGATTGCCGAGCATCGGGCAGCGGGCATCGGGAGTGAAGGCGGAAGATACAAAAAAGGCCAGCCGGAGAAATGACATTTTCGAAAGGGAGCTGCAAACCAAACAAGAACTGAACTGAAAAATTAAATCCAGTATAATTTTTCGAGTGACACTCTGCTTTAAATTTAAATGCCCAAAAACAAAAACGATCCAACTAGAGGGAGATAGAGAGAATCCAATACATACCATTAAGATTCAATTCTTGTATTTCCTCCCTACCCTTGTTTTCTCTTTTGGGCTGCAAACATTTTTCCGCCACATTGCGTACTGACTTTAATTAGCATTTTGGCATTACCATACAGAGAAGGGGCGAAGGGTACTTACTGAATATTGGGCCGGTCTCTTCTAGTTTAAAAAAAAAAACAAGAAAGGCTAGCTTTTGCTTGGAATACCCTTGTTTCGAATACGCTTGCAGTCCAATTTCACACAAACATTTTGATCGTTTGAATAGCCGAAATAGTCCGATTTAGTAAATGGCCTTTAAGTTGTATATAAAGTCTACTTCCGAAGATAATAAATTATAATTGTCTTAAAAAAAATACGTTTTGCTCAATGCCTATTTTTTCTCCCACCATTCCCATGGCAGCTTATGATACCGGTCTCTGACTTTCATGATCAATTTCTATAAAATCCAATTCAATTGAATAATACCGAAGACTTAACCCCAATGGTTCCTATTGCAGCTATGAAATGTACATAATTATAAGCTTGATAAACTGTTTTATTAATTATTTACACACTACGTTCAAATAGAATATTATCAGAATTTGCAGAGCAAAGAAAACACAAGCAAGAATATAAATTTACAACTTATTTGAACAAATATTATTTTCAATTGTCCTAGTTTACTTATGTATTTTAAACAAACACAACTTGAATTAAATTAATTAAACTGAAAATGTATTTTTTTCCATTTTTTACAGGTAAGTGTCGATATTATTCAACCAATTTATTTCCGAGTAAGTGAAAATTAATTTAAATAGTATATAATAAATGGCTCCCATAGAAAATAGTTTTCAGACACAAATTCGCAAAACATGGTGTTAAATAAAATAATATTAAAAATTGCATATTTTGACATACAAAAATGTATAAGCATAAGGTATTAGAATTGAGATATATTTTCCTCGTTATGATTTTAGACTTTCTGAGCATTTATTTTCTAGCAAAGAATTTTTTTTTCACAGAAGTCGATCTGCAATAGATAAGAATATGGGAAACTAAATAAGCTTTGAGATGACTTTGAAAATACCGCCTAATGACTTTTATATTTTATAACTGTGATAAGAAAAACAAGAAAGGAAGGCTAGCTTCGGTACCCGAAGCTTAGAATACCCTTGCCCAGTTGCCTTTACACTGTTCGATCGATTGTATGGCAGCTATAGTATATAGTGATCCGATTTTTATACCCTTGCAGAGGGTATTATAATTTTGACCAGAAGTTTGCAACGCAGTGAAGGAGACATTTCCGACCCTATAAAGTATATATATTCTTGATCAGCATCACCAGCCGAGTCGATCTAGCCATGTCCGTCTGTCTGTCCGTCTGTCCGTCTGTCCGTCTGTCGGTTGCTATGTAAACTAGTCCCTCAGTTTTAAAGCTATCAGGCTGAAACTTGGCACCGACCCTTCAATCTGTTGCAGTTAGTATATAAGTCGGAACGGCCGGAATCGGAACACTACATCACATAGCTGCCATAGGAACGATTGGAAAAAAGTGCCAGAATTTCGCCATTTTTTAAGATAATTTATTTATTTCTTGGAAAACTCTATTTAATAGCAATTTTAACATATCCTGAAAGTTTCATTAAAATCGGACTACTATATCCTATAGCTGCCATAGGAACTATGGGAAAAAATGGGTCATTAAGCATAACTCTGGTGTTTTTCAAGACAATTAATTCATTCTTGATAAAAACAGTTTTCATAGACAGTAAAGCCTTTTTAGAAATTTAAAAATCGGATTACTATATCCTAAAGCTGCCATACAAACGATTGAACGGTTTAAAAGCAACTAGCCTGCAAGGGTATTCTAAGCTTCGGGTACCGAAGCTAGCCTTCCTTTCTTGTTGGTTTTTAATTTTCTAAAACGACTTCGATGTCTATGAAAACTGTATTTCTAAAGAATGAATGATGACTCAATGACCCATTTTCTCACATCGTTCCTATGGCAGCTATAGGATGTAGTGGTCCGATTTTGATAAAACTTTCAGGATATGTTAAAATTGCTATTCAGTTTACCAAGAAATAAATAAAATATCTTAAGAAATGGCGAAATTTTGTCATTTTTTCCCAATCGTTCCTATGGCAGCTATGTGATGTAGTGTTCCGATTCCGGCCGTTCCGACTTATATACTACCTGCAACAGATTGAAGGGTTGGTGCAAAGTTTCAGCCTGATAGCTTTAAAACTGAGAGACTAGTTTACATAGCAACCGACAGACGGACAGACAGACGGACATGGCTAGATCGACTCGGCTGGTGATGCTGATCAAGAATATATATACTTTATAGGGTCGGAAATGTCTTCTTCACTGCGTTACAAACTTCTGGTCAAAATTATAATACCCTCTGCAAGGGTATAATAAGCATACTTTTTTACTCAACACCTTTTCTTACAACCTTACAAACCGGCGAGCGGGATTTAAGCAATGCCTAGCTGTTTAATGTAAAATAAACCTTTTTTCTTAATAAACTATCTGATTTTCTAATAAGAACTGAAAAAAATCCCCACTCTAGGATCCATAAGACAATAATTCGGAAACATAATGTCACATTATTTATCCTCTAAAAAAAAAATAAACGCACAAATGTACCATACCCCTCGCCCTTGTCAGAGTTCGTGTTTTTTTGTCGTCGTAATTCGACAAAAGCCAAAACCGTAACAAATCGCATTCAAATTTACCTGCCAAAGGGGAGGAAGAAATAGAAGTAGAAACAGGACTAACCACCAAAAAGGATGCGATAATTTATGGCGTTTCATTTGCTCGCTCGACCTCCACCGCTCCGTTGTAAATTCTAATTTAAATTGCGTAGCGTGCCGGCAACAATGAAACCAGGACAAGATCTCAGAGAGCATGGAGGGGAGTGACAGTGCTGCAAACAATAAAAAATATATTTTTATTTATGTCGTTTAATTTGCCAAGCGTGCAGAACATTCACAACAACAACTAGTACATCTAGAGCTCTGCTTGCTCATTTTGAATTCATTTCCTTGTAGTTGTAGTCCTTTCTGAAAACAACACAACACAAACAAAAACAAAAAACACACCAATTGCAATTGGCCCGTGCCAGAATTTTTCAAATGTTTCACACACAAAAATGTTTATTCCCTGCTCTTTGTTGCGTACAATTAGTTTGACAACAACAATAACAATCGCAGAGTGAGTGGGAAACTGCAGTCACATAAAACAAAAGCGAATGACAATTGGAAAAGGACAACGACTGCGAGCACCAGGACGAGGACGAGGACGAAAACGAGAAATGTCGCACCACCAAAGGTGACTTTTAATGCCTTTTGTGTTGCTGTTGTGATTGCTGCTGGTTTGTCGAAAACAGCAAGGAAAACACAGCAAACACGGATAAAGGGGTTACAAATTTAACCCCTCCATTTCAGCTCAACACCCTCCACTGGCCCGACCACACAACCTGCTTTGTCATGGCCTCGATTCTGTTTTATTTCTGCAGCTTTTTATTTTAATTTTGACAATTTGTACATGCAACAATGCAGCGAGTGGTAAAAGCAATAGTAAATTGCACTTGGTGCCCGTTTCTTTAAGTGTGAAATTCGTAACAGTTGTGAAACAGTATTCTAAAATATAATCTAGATATCAATGTGTCAACCAATTAACAGAAGTATTGCGTTTTTATAACAAAAAAAAAACGATAAACATGAAGGGGAGGCTATCATCGGGGTCCGAAGCTTAGAATCGGTAGATAGTTTTTATGGTATAATATATAATGGTCCGATTTATGGCTTTCCATTTTCTAAATTGGCTTTAATGTACATGAAGTGAATGGTTCAAGAATGAACTAATTATATTAATAAACACCAAAGTTATGGTCAATGACCCATTTTCTCTCCCATCGATCCTATGGCTGCTTAGAATAAAACAGTCCGATTTTAATAAGATTTTAGGATTTTAATTTTAGGATAGATAAACATTTTCTTTAAAAATGTCAAGTTTACGACCATTATCAAGATCATCAAGAATATATATACTCTTTGAGGTCGTAGATGTCTCCTTTACTGCGTTGCAAATTATGGTCAAAATTATAATATCCTCTACAAGGGTATAAAAATACCATGCAAAAGATATATACTTGCATATCGTTTGGAAGTTAAAGTAGTAATAGACGTATTTAAAGAAATATTAGTATTTAAGCCTTTTTAGGTGGCAAATCACAACTAGACTTCTGTGTTGGTTTGAATGTAACCAAGTTTCCTGAATCATTTAATCGCTAATTTAGTCATATTCGTCAAGGGAATAATAAAGCATACATAATTTAATTAGCTTTTAATACAGCACTCAATGATGTAACTGCTTTGAGGATAAATATTTAAAAGCTACGCTTGTGATGAGCCTACATTATAAACCCAGTGTAATAAAATATGGTCTAATCAGTTTTGAGAAATATCACTTTTAAATAACAGCTAAAAAGAAATTTTTGAAGAAAATAAAATTTAAAATTATAATGCATTTATTATAACACTGAATATCAAAAAATAGTTTATATAACATCTAGTAATTGTAAAAAAAGCAAAACCAGAACATATCTGAAAAAATTTAAAAATTAATGTTTATCGAGAAACCTTTTCGGTATGTCTGAAGATGCTGCGATTATATAATATGTTTTTTATAATAACACGGAAAGTCGTTTATAAATTTTTAAAGAAATGAGCCAGCAAATGAACATTACTTTTCTCCATGTGTATAAGCAATGGTTCTGTTTTATTCAGAGTTAAGGACGTCATCTCGTAATCCCATTTACCTCTTCACTTTTCCCATTACCTTTACCTTCTCACTGATTGTTTCGCTCCAACGGGCAATACTCGAACAATATAAAAGCTGTTGTAATAACAGAACTTTTCTAATCAACCTGCTGGACACACCGGGGCTGCCCAACCCCAACCGGCCTTCCATCCTCATCCAGTTTGGGGAGCTGACGCCATGTAAGTTTATTAAAATGATGTCTTGCAGATATTTGCAGACACTCGTCATGACGCCTGGGGAGGGTGAATGAAGAGGATGGGATTGGTATCAAATGAATCGAACTAATGTCCGAGATGACAATGGAAGCGGAGAGCATTAAAAGACTAAGCTGTGCTGGTGGAGTCAGGGGGAACTGTCAAGGCAAACAAAATGGAAATTCGAATAGGAATATGGGTGAGCTGGGACAGCAAGAGGAAAGAGGAGGCGTCGGGGGCGTCGAGTTGACAAATCAAGCGAAGTGAAGGGCAGTTCCGCCCCACCTCTGCCACGTTCAAATGAAAATGCATTTATTTATAAGGCAAATGACAACAGTCCCAATAACCAGGCCAGTAACAGGAGCCGAAGAATGTATCGCTATTTCTATCTGCGTCAGAGCCAGTGACTGTATCTGCAAATGTATCTCTCGCCATCTCCGCCAACGAACGCATCGCGTACATTGCACAAATGCAAAGCTGCATTTGCGTTGTGCTGTCTAACCGGTTACCTATTGGCAGGACACTCTGCCCGGATACACGGACACCCAGATAGAGCCTTCCAGGCGTGTTGCTGTTGGAAATTTTATTGACAACCCAACCATCGGGGTGGGTGGAGCTGCTGGCCCTTTTTTCCATTGCTCCTCCAACTGATGCTGATGCCGATGTTGATGCTGATGCTGACTGGAGGGTTCGGTTGCATTTTGTGACAATGTTTATTTAGATTTTGCTGCTGCCAATTGCTGACATAGCAATTTCTATTCATGCCAGGCACACACGCACACTCGAAGGTAAACATTGCCACAGCCACAGCCAACTGCAATGTGCTGCGTGTGCAGTGTGCACCGTTGCATTTCATTATACACTTGCAGAAAAACTTCGATCGCTTTGGTCTTGATTATGGCCCTCTGCTCTCTGACCACTATGAAATATCCTCCAATACCCTCCAATATGCTTAACAGACCATTTTCTAAGCTGCTAAGGAAGGGCCCTCAAGTATCTTTGTGTGTGCTCGTTCATCTGTATCTGTATCTGCTTGGCTCTTGCGGTCGTGGTTGTCTCACTTTTTGGCATTTTAATTTCAAATTGTCAATTGGATTTAAGTGCACTCGACAGCAGTAAACGAGCAGCACCAGGACGAGGGTGTAATGTTTGGCTGGTCGAGCTGTGATTGCTTTCATCGCTCCCGCAACGCAAATTTGGGAAGCTGTTTGCCTATTAACAAGCTCAAGAAACCAAAGCACTCCACTCATCTTGGGTGGCCTCCTTCGCTGGCCATAAAATTAGATTTTAAAATGTGTCAAAAGTGCTTTAAATGTGACAAAATTTGATTACGTCCTGCCAACTGGGAATGCCGAAATTCTGATTGCTGGGCGCCTCTGGAACATGTTTTCGGAATGTCTGCTCTCACTGGTTTATGTTGCAGCAGGAATGCATGTTTGGGAATTACTGCAATATTTAGAACTGTTTTCCCTATGCAGCCATTATCAGTTGCAGAATGTGTAATGTTATTTTGGGCAGCCAGCCGCCTGTTTGCTTTGAATTAGTGAGTCCACATTTTCGCTATGTCCCTAGCACCTACCAATTGCCAATCAGCGGACCCTAAATCATAATTTTCATGCAGCTCATAATGGAAATCGATCCACCGTTTGGAGTGGAGTTTTTCCTGAAGCGGCTTCGATTGCTGTTCCCGCTATCCCGCTATTCAAGCTGCACCTGCCGATTTTGTTGCAATTACTCGCCCCAAATGGTTTCCACTCTCAAGCTCGGTCGATTCATTTGTTGTCTGCAACCCGATGATTATCTGGGCTCCTCTTTCGGCTGTGGAGAGTATTTGCAATTAGTGTCAATTAGCGTGGGATTTTAGTTATTGCGCCAACTGTTTGTGCAGTTGGTAAGTACACAATGAGTGACTGAATGCATTCCCCTTGTAATTCTCGACGCTTTGTTCGCTTTTCGATTCCCATCACATCCCGACCCTGCATATGTGTGGAGTTATGTGAGCCATTTACGATCAATTCTCCAAAATTAATATGCCACCTCCAAGAGAGAGGCTTCTCCCCCCGGGTGCTCTAATTGTATATGCAGGCAGCATCCTTCACAGCTGATGCAAATCGTAGCGGGTAACGAATTCGCATTACACAGGTTTGACAATCCTCGCCAAACCCCTTTGAAGGGTTTCGTGAAAAAAACTCGTCCTCCACGGTGCGTTCTCTGCAGACACTTCACCATTTGCCACGCAATTTGAAAACTTGAAAAATTCAGCGCGCAAGGGGGATGGAACAAGGACAACAGGGAAGGATATTTTGCAAACAAATAATAAAAATCCAATTTTACATTTAATCACGCGCGCATTCAAACAAAAAATAGAAGGAACAGAAGGGCAGGAATAAACTTTCGACAACGGCTGGAGCACAGTCGCCCTAAGGACGAAGCTCGAGCTCAACCCTCCATTCATTCAACAGCCGCTTGCCAAGCTCAAGGATCAGCGACTCGGGGCTCAAGGTGACTCAAGTATTTTCCTTAATTTATTGCATTTTCTACGCTAAAATGCTCAAAAGTTTTGCCCAAGCCCCTGGAAATTAGGCTGCTCGACTTAACGAAACTGTATGCCCGGCTCCTATATCCTGCATCCATATAAACCTTACCCTGCATACCTGCGTCATGATAAATTTAAAAGGCGTGTCAAAAGGGGTGCAATCCTCAAAAGACGCCACCCTCCCTACCCACACCGGCACACAATAAATTTCATTTTTCATCATTGCAATTTCTGCGCGTAATTTTTCGTACATGTCGCACATAATTCATTCTCAGGGCTGCGACATATGGATTAAGTGCCGTAAAATGCTTTCCTTTATGCAGCTTCACATCCCCGACCCACAACCACCACCACCTCCACCGCGCATACTGTTGAAAAATTAATCCCGAAGTGTTGTGTGATTCGTAGACGACCATCGTCTTTATGCCTCAGATTCAGTGAGAACACGGCACTTGTTTTGCATTAGCTACAGATCCGAGAGAGAGAGGGGGTGCCAGTCTGTTTAAAGCAGCTTACAATGTAATTTATAGAAACTTTCTGGTCCAGGAGATGCCTCGCTTTTATTGCACCCTGCATGCAGATGTCATCACAGTCTGTTGGATGAATGACTGACTGACATCACCGAAAGAAATCATGGCGCATATGATAATGACAACGATGGCTCCCCCATCCGTTCTACCTTAACCCGAAGACGCCTCCTTCTCTGCTGACAAATGCTTCGTGATTCAGCCAAGCAAAACGCAGCGAACTGGGATGTATCGTGTGTGATGACTGCGAATAAAGATGGACATACCAGGCAGGACTGGCTGGGGGTGGGGGTCCGAAGACAAAACAAACGAGGCTTGGATGTTACTTTTTCTGTCAGTCGCAGTTCCGTACTCCCTCTCCACGACTTCCTAGTGACAGTTGTACAAGAAATACAAATTTGCAAAATAAGCAGAAGGCCCGGTACGACCAGAGACCAGACCAGGCCAGAACAGAACAGAACAGACTAGCCCATTGCGAGATAAATGACGACATGCTAAGGGAAGTGTCAACTGATTGCGCTGAGCTAGGCAGGCGTAAAAAACACGACGACGGCTCGACTCGACTGCTGCATGTGACGTATACGCCTCGTTGTGCGTATGATGAACACGGGGGTCTGACGATGAGAGACGCGGGAAGGAGCAACTGACAATAAAACACAATAAAAAGAATTTATGAATAAATAATACGAAAAGTAGTAACTGCTACAACGCCGACATGAAAATGGGGGAAAAAAAAATGAATGCACAGTTCCGCCATCTGTTTATGATTCATATATATATTTTTTTTTTAATATTTGACTGAGAGACAGCAGCACTGACTGGATAGACAGCCTGGCGACCCTGTTTTTACTCCATGTTTTTAAGGAGATCCCCGACAGCTGCTATTCAGGCGACGAAAATCATCGCAAACAAAATCACCCTCCATTAGCCGAGCGTTTGTTCGGTAATTTCCGATTTGGATCTATTCCGCTCACCTCCTTTGCAGTTTTTTTTTTGCCTTTTATTTCTGTGCTTTTGGCAAATTTAATTAATTTTCACGCCATTTCCGCAGTGGCCACCTTGAAAGGATTCTCCCGACAGCCCAGAAATTTCTCATTAGCAGCTGCTCACCGGCAAGTAAGGAAAGGAGGAGTACTTGAAAGTCGCTCTAATGAAATGTTTGCTCGCCACTCGTGTCACTCGCGCATTCATTTGTCCATGCGGCATGCGGCATGAGGCATGAGGCAAATGGTGAGCAAAGGAGCGAAATGCGAAAGCGGCCGGAAGTGGCGTTGAATGAAGCGCATTTTCGCTTCCGGCCAAATGCTGCGCCTTAATTAGTCTTAATTAAATTTCTAGCTGCTGGAACTAACAAAAAAGGGACGGCTTTTTGCATTAAACCCTCACACCCGCTCACATAAAGTAAAGCTTTGGCTAAGTAATGCAGCACCTAGATAGTGTAGGATAAACTCATATAATTTGTGGCTCTCAACGCAGTAAATCACAAAGTATGGAAATATATCTAGTTTCGCAATATGGTTATTATTTTAGCAGTAGAGTTGGTACAGCCCAGAATCTATATATGGACCGTTCTGTAGATCTTCGTAACTGGGATAGGATGCCGTATTTACCATAGTTAAGAAATTCCTGGGAATTCCTCTTCACCTGTTTCTTTTGTCGCTTGAAAAGCAATAATACAGGGCTATTTTTGATTTTGTTGTTCGAACTTTTTATTCGAAATAAGTCCGTGGTATACATTTATTTGTGGTGGTATTAATTGATATAAAAGAAAAAGAAATAACGAGGAGAATATCTAGCTTGGTGATAAGTTTAGCTCACCTTAGATATTGTGTCCTATTTCTGTCTCACTACCTAATAAAAAAATAAATTAAAGAGATAACTTTTCTTAAAACGCTTCCACTAGTGAACTTTTCCGCAACTGTTTTTGGGAGAGGGTACAGAATAACGTTAGCCGGAAAATATGAGCTTCAAATTAAATTTTCCGGCTGGTGCTGCTTTTATGGTTTATGAAGTGTTGCAAAAATATCTGCAGATAAAAGCGAGTGGAGTCAAGACAGCAGGAGCAGAGCAGACCAGAGCATAGCAGGATGCTGCATCAGCAGAATTGAATCGGGGGAAATGGAAATCAAAGAGGGGGGCGCGGAAGTGTGATTCCCACTTGCGAAACAACATGCAAAAGGATTTTCGTCGATTTTCGAGTGCTGTATCTGTGCTGTGCTTCTGTACCACATGTGCTGCGCGAACTGTTTCTCCTGCAAAAACATTCCTCCCCTCGCACAATCAGAAGCCACGTTGTTTTGCCTGGCTACTTGCGAGTTTTTCTTCATTTTCCGCTGGCCATTTGGCACTTGTGTTATTTTGTATTTTCCTTTTTCTTAGCACACTCGCCTCCTTCCTGTGTTGTGGTGCTCAGCGGCATTTATTGCTTCTGGCGTCAGTTGTGGCACTTTTTCCACCAGTACTTCCCCATCCATTCCCACTTCCTCGCTCATAGCGCGTTCTCAGCATTTTTAACAGTTTATTTGGCCAAGGCATGAAACTAACCAGTCAGGCAGGCAGGGCCATCTGGCAGTTAAAGGATCGAAAGTGCAGCAGCAAACTATTGAGTGGAATGTGAATGCTTCGTGCAGTAATAAATGAAACAACTGACAAATCAAATTCCCATCAAATCTTCCGTGTACACAAATGTTTCGAAAGCTAAGACAACAATGCCAGGGAGCAGCGATAAATCCGCACGAAATCCTCAAAGAATTACATGCAAAGAATGGCACATGAGTGGGTGCTCGCGGCAAAGGCACACCAACTCCAGCTCCACTTCCAGCTCCAGCTCCAGAGAAGTGGCCCTAAAAAGGGAGCTGAAAGGAAAGGAATTGAGTCGAGTCGAGTCGAGAGTCAAACTGCAAGCACAGCAAAGCAAATAACAAAGAATCGTTGCACAATTAACAAAGAGTGATGGAGGGAAAGCCAAAAAGTCAGTAAAGGGACGAAACGTTTATGCCCGGATGTATGCTTCATTTTATGAGATTTTGATATGCTGCAGCCCTTGGGTGGGCGGGCGAAGTTAGAATTTTTTGTGAGCCACAGACATGCGAAAAATATGCTGGAAACATGGGGGGACGGGGAGTCACAACCGCAGAAAATATGCAACAATAAGCTGCAGCTCTCACGCGCCTTCGTCCAGGAGGAGGCAATTTTTCACTCACCATAATTTTCGCCGTTTTTGGGCAACCATCTAGGACCGGACCGTTGACCATCCCATCCACGCCAACATAACCGCCCAACACTCTGCGGCAAATATTTTATATGCGTTGCATTTCCCAGTGAATCCTTGGCTTGCCTTTGGCCGGGTTTTATTGCTGTTGCAGATGATGGACATTCGGCCTTTGCGATTGCCTGGCCGTTTTATGTGCCTCCTCCTGACGAACTGATTGGAAGTCAGCAAGTTCTTCTGGCTGCCTTTTCGTTTTCCCTTTTTTATTTGCTGTGTGCAGTCGGAGGGCACTTCACTAACAGCTTTGAGTGTCCACAGACTGGGAGAGTGGAGAGTGGTAGAACGCGTGGTTGGCATCTTGAACTGGCCAGTTACTATTTTTGTCGAATTTTGTTACTTCTCTGCTGATGCAGCACTTGGCGGCGGTGCAGGAAGAGGCGCTGGAGCACTGCAGGCTTTCAAGCTGTCCGGCAATATTTCTTAATTTTAGTGCCGAAACATGACCTCAAAGCTGTCTGAACTATGATTAGACCATGCATGTGGGCCAGTCTCTATAGGGTCATAAAATCATTTACTCGGCCCGCATTAAATGCCAGAATATCAAAAATCACCGCAACAATATGGACATTGGACAATATCACACTACATCGATATAAACCTGCCACCCGGCGGCAACCGAAAATGACATTTCAAAGGCAAACCGAAAACATTTTTCGCCTACAACATTTTCGCGTATTTTAATGAGTATTTCGTGGCAGCCGCCGGAGGCAGAGTCAGAGGCGGAGGCAGAGACAGCGGCAGGGGCAGAGTGCAAATTATGCATGTGGTCGCGACGGCACACGGGTCGAATGTGCGATAAAAACCCCCAGAGCGTTTCGAGTGCGGTTAGGCTTGCAGTAGCCCTCTCTGTGCCCCCCTTGAACTGGGAACTCGGGGTCTCTGGGCCACAGCATCATCTCATTAACAATCAGGCGAAGCGGCGAGGAGCAGATGCGCGTCGCATAGGATTTTCCTCCATGGCTGCGTCGGCTCACATTTCAAATCATTTGCTTTCGTGCCTCTTCTGCAGTCTCGTTGCCGCCTCGTTGCAGCCTCGTTGCAGCCCGTCCAACGACCATTATTTAAATTCAAAAAAGCGATAACGACCGGGTAATGATGAAGTGTAGCAGCCAAGGCTGGTCGCTGTAGTAGCGGACCTGCAACACATCGAACTGTGCAGGCGTTGGTCAAAATTGGTTACGCGTTTGGGTCAACAGATACCAAAGTCCCGGGGCTACAGATCCGCACATGTCCAACTGGGACTTGGCGCTGGTTCGGTTTGTGACGGGGTCAACACATTGGCTTCCATGGTTTTGGAGTTAGCAGCGACAGAGCGTGTGAAAATGAGTGGCAAAGTGGTCAAAGGGCCCACTCTTTGACATTGAGTTGAATTTTGGGAGATTCTCTTAACTCTTTAAACCGAGTGCCTCACCTCTATTCATTAACAACGATAATGAATGTAAAGACGGCATTAAGTCACTACTTTACAAACTGAACAATAGAATTTTATTGACTTATCTAATTTAAAATTGATCTTACTAAGACTAACAAGCTATTTATCCGCCTACTATAACTTTTTTAGTTCATGTCAATACTTTTGGGGGACAAATTGTTATTAAATGCCTTTATATATATGTTTAAGTATGTTGAATTTTGGATTTAAGATTAGAAGTTAAGCTTATATGGAGATATTACCATCTTCTTTCGCGCAAGTTCTATATTTGCTTTTGGTTAAAAAATAAAACTAAAGTATTTTGATTTGACGTATTGAAAAGTAATTGAATAATATATATTTATTTTATTTTTAGCCGGGAGTTACCGTTTATGAACGGGTAAAGTGTTCCGAAACAAAATTCCAAACATTCTTATGTTTCTACTCGATACCTTCTTCATTGGCCAAAACCCTCGATGGAGGTCACATAAATATGATTTAAACATGCTCCATAATCGCAGCTCCAAAATACCCCTCGTTCCACCACTGATTTCGTATAAATAACAGATTTGGTAGCCTCAGTCATATTGCTTGTTTTAGCCCTAAACCTTTCGGCCAACAGCAAACAGACAACAAACACCTAACCTAGCCTGCAGCCAAGAGCCAGCAAGAGGCAGCTGATAACGGAGCAGCCTTTGTTTTTCAGGATCCGAGTAGGCGCAGTCCCTGCTCTGGCCATTTGGCCCTTTCCTTTTTATGTGTCATAACCAGGGCGGTGGGGAGTGGTGGGATGTAAACGCAAACCCAGTCGGGGCTCGGATTAGGTATTGTTGACATCCTTGGCGGCCCTTAATGGCTGACCAACGCAAAAAGCAAACGTGAGCCGCAGGACGAGACAGGGGCAAACAATGGCTGCGCGCCATCATTGACTTTGTTAATTGCTGTCATTCATTTTGAAAAATCATACGCGAGGCTCTCGATCCAACGGTGGTCTAGTCTCTCTGTACTCTCACCCGTCTCCCTGCCGTTAAAAGTGATGATTATGCGTTTAGTCCTTCGCTTTCATTTTGCCATGCAGCGTCGGGCTTCCATAACATTTAACGGGGTTCACATTTATGCCTCGCCTGCTGTTTCCCCCATCGATTGGAGTTTTTGCAACGGATCTTAATCCCCTGGGTGGGTCCAAAAACAATCTGTGCTTTCCTTTTACTCATATGCCGTCCTTTCTGCCTCCCCTCCACCCGAGTCATATTATCTGCTTACTTAGACCCGGGCCAGTACCCCAATACCTCGATCCCTTTCGAATCCAATTTGCCTGCTAAGCCGGCGACATTTTCATTGATTTTGCCCCCAAATAAATGAAAGCTAAAAGGGATTGGGGCATCAACCCCAATCCTTTCAACGATGCTTGTTTCGCTGCCATTTAATACGAATTTTGAAAACATTTTGAAAACATTTAATTTTTTTCCGGGTTGCAGTTTATAGATAGCATTCAAACTCCCTTTTAAAGGCATCGTGCGCCACGTACTTAGCTTTAACGCGGCATGAAACAAATGCTCGCATATTGAAATTTTAATGCAACCTTCTATGGCCTGAAAACCCTTCGTCAGACGGAGCGGATGCACATACATAAATTCCGCTCGTGTGGTTTTCAAAATGCATTACGGCCAACAGCTTCCTCCTCCAGTTGCTCCCCGTTCGCATTCGCATTCCCATTCCAATTGCTACCCTGCCCACTGCCCTTCCTCGTTGAACTCGGGCTAAGCTAATCAAGGGCTGAGCCAACAATTTACTTAGCCCGGCACTCACGTCCCTGATGGGGAGAGGGGGGACCACCAGTAGGATGGTGGCCACCATCGACCCTTTCCGTCGGTGTTTCCATCATATCAGCTTCGAGTTTTGGCCCGTTTTAGTGTGAAGCTCCTTACATCCTTTCGCTACGTTTCGTTTCGTGAGTCCGCCGCCTCATGCATAAACCAATTTGCTTTGCATAAGCAGGGATTGGGGTGCAGGAGGACGTTGCACCATGGCCCATGGTAAGACCTCTCCAATTGCAGCAATTTTCCGACTTTACTTTATGCATTTATGTGCGCCTTTGTCTGCAGCCACTCATCTTCTTTTTTTCCCCGGACCCGGGACTGTGTTTTTGTTTGTGCTGCTCATCGTCTGCGGCGCTGGGTCATTAATTTGGAAGCGAACACCTCTCGAACCACCTCCGGGCCGGACTTGACCGGACCGGACCTCTTCAGTCTGGCCAATCAGCCCGCCACCGGCTTCGGCCGGCACTGGTCCCGGTCCCGGCCCCAGTTATAGTGGTCAGCAGGCCCCGACCATTTTCTTGGCGGCTTTTCCCCAGTGAGAAATTAGGAAATTGCATTTACGTCGGTACGGAACGGAATTTACGCGATGCACTCCGGCAGGGTTGCGAATGCAGGTCCGGGCCTGGGTCCGGCCTTCGAGTCCGCCCAAGATTTGCTGTCGGCATTACAGCCGGAACGGGCTTCGACAGCTGGAAATTGCCAAAATGTAAATTCTCATATGCCCACCAGGCCTGGCCTGGCACTGCCCCTGCTCTGCCCTGCCTGCATATAAATTTATTGCCTGCGTGGGACTCGATTCCAATCCTCATCATCATTATCATCATGATCATCATGGGTATCCCTTTCCCTATGATCATTGCCGCAGCTCGTGGCCCTAAAATATTCATAATCAACGCGGCATTAGCAATGGCTGCGTTTTCATTCGTTTTTCGGTTTCTGCTCGAACTCATCAATGAATCAGTATCGAAGCTTGCGGCATAATTGGGGCTATGTTTTAGTGATGAGCTGGCTGGCTGGCTGGCTGGAAGGGGTTAATGGCAGCGACTCCGCACAACTGCATGCCTGGGAAGATTTCTATACATTTTCCGGTTCGCAGCTCGCACTGATTTTAAATCAATACATCTGAAATGGACAGACCCGGGCCAGGCTCCTGGCTCCTGGCTCCAGGCTCCGTCTTGTGCCTGCTGTCTCCGCAGTGTCTGCAGGACGCGGACAATAACAGCCATTAAGTGTGGCCAACACGTAACTGGGCAATAAACAAGCGAGACAAATGATGCTGCTAAATGAAAGTTGATTGCCAGTTGACGACCACACCTGTTTCGACTGCTATCCGGGACATGTTGTCCAGGACATGCCCGATGCCATGCAGGACGGCAATCAAAATTGTCGCAGCCATCGAAAATAAAAGGTAGAGCCACGAAAAAATCATTGCACGAATGCTACGCAACGGAAGTTAGCATCGCCCTGGTCCGGGTCCGGGTCCGTGTCCAAGTCCGTGTCCGTGCCGGAGTCCTGGGTGCATTTCTGGCTCTGCTTCTGGCTTTCGTCCTGTGCCAGCCCTATTAATAATGATGGCGGGGATGGCGCCCGGTTCCAACTTCCCTTTGCTGTCACGTGTCAAGGCTGCGTGTGATTTCTTCCAAAGGAGATCGAAGCTGAAGTTAATTCCGAACAAGGGACACGGCGAGAAAACGATTTGTTTTACCCGCCAGACAGCAGCGCCTTGTGTTGCTCCTTCCATTCGAAATGCACCAACCCTTCAGACGAACGATAAACGATGGAGTAAGTTCGCAGCAGGCATCCGAATATCTCCGAGCATGGCGATGTGTCTTTCCAATTCATTTAAACAAATTGACAAACCATGCAGCAATGAGGCTGGCATATTTTGCACGTTTGATTTATACAAATTAACATTTGGCCGCAAGCTTTAATATTAAAGCCTCACCAATTGGCCAGCCATTAAGAGTCGTCCCTTTTCCTGCAGCCCTGCAACCACTCCCATTGGTATGTGGCCCCAGCTTGAGCATTTTAAAACTCTCCCAGGTTGTCAGGGACAGACCAAGCTAGTCTCGTCTGGTATGGAATGGTATGGTCGGGTCTGGTCTGGTCTGGTAAACCATTCCCTAGTCGTACAGCAAGCAAATTACTAATTGGCAAGCAAAACGCTTCGCTTGTTGTCCAGCAAACAACGACAACTACACTACAATGACAGAGGAGGAGCCAGTCGAGCCAGTCGTCTGACTGAACTTGGACTGCCACTGCCACTGCCAAGGGATGGCTGCCATCCGAAGGTGGTACACATGGCACACAAGCTTCATTAACTCAAACTATGCTGCTTTTTGCGATTATCAAATTGTCTTTACACACATGGAGCCAACAATTGAAGCTGAGAGGAGATGAGCAGAGACCAGAGAGCAGAGGGGTCTGATGACTGCTGATGGCAAATAGCAAGTGGAAAAGGTGGCACATAGCAAGGAAGGAGAGGGGGCAGGAGCAGCACAGCAACCGCAGAAATATGATGCGCATGTTGCAGCAACGACAACGACAGCAGCAGCAGCAGGATGTGTGGAAAATCCCCGAAATGCTTTGGGATATTTTGTTGAGCAAACAACCATGCAAAAATGCAGCAGACGGAGCGAGAACGATACTCTCGTCCTGGCAGCGACGGAAACCCGTCGGATCCATGGACTGGACTCTCGGTGAGGTGGAGATAATGCGGAGTGACAAACTGCCGGACAGGACTCGCCCCATACCCGGACATAGCCGACTGTCCGCATTATCACACCTGACGGTGATTAGAGATGTTGCCATCACAGCTCTTAAATTACGAGTGCGGAGAGGCAGCTCCGCTCCGCTCCAATTGATTGAAAGTTCGCTGTAAAATCTCTGGCAATAACCTTTTTGCAATTAGCTTGCTTGCCCTAGGAATAGGATCCTTCGGTTACCGCTTGCTTAATGAACTCCCCAAGAAGAACGACTCCAAGTTACTGCCTGGCTTCTGCAAGGCATCCCCAAACAAAACACAAACTTTCGCTGCCGCTGAATGTGGGTCAGTGTGTTGGGTTGCAGCTAAACTTTCCGAACCCAATCTCCTCCGGCCCCGGTGTAGCGGGGCATGCAAATATTTTCCATTTAATTAACGCATGAAAACTTGCCGGCGAGGATGCGGATGGGGTGAGAGAGTAACCCAAAGTGGGACTAGTGTGGCAGCGACTGTCGCTGTAGATTAAAATAAATTACTTAGAAATTTATCATTCGAATCTGGAGCCAGACAAGAACAAAAAAGGGAGAAACAACAACTTGACACGAATGCAGAGAAGTTGGCAAGAAAGTGGAGCTTTGGGTCAGTTTTATCCTGTGTATATGCGAGCCATAATTAATCATAATAAAATCCAGGGTGAGAAAAGGAAATAAGGAGCGGGAATTAGGCAGAGCAGCAACGGGGAAAAAAACCACAATTTCCCAGCATTTTCTTGGCCATCAAAATAAATGAGCCAATTAACCGGCGGCCAAAGCGTTCCTTAGCCCACCTGATGATGGGCCGCGGATGATGGGGCCAAGACGCAAATCCCTGGCTGGGCCTTGTATAAGTCCGAGGCCAGGTGTTTCCCATTGTCGGGATTGCCCTGGCTCTTTTCCCAATTTAAGCGCTGCCGTGCTTAAATGTATTTATATCTTTTTACCACCTCTTCTGTTGCGCTGTGATTGAGGTCTGAGAATGGGCTTGTGGCTAGCTTGTTGGCTAAGGTTAGTCGTTTGAAAATGTTGCGCTAATTGTTAGCTCGTTGCCAAGCAAATAGCGCTGACAATCTGAATATATAATATGAAATGCGTTTCATTCGTTTCGCGAAATATGCAACGTCTGCTAAAATTATTAAGTACTTTTGCGTCTACTGCTTAGAGATAGTGCGGGATTTTTTTCGAGATTTATTATACTCGTATGTTGTTGTCCCTGAAATCTATTTTCGTCTTATGGTAAAAATTCGGAGGAATTCCCGGTGAATGACTTTGAATTTCTTTTGTATGCGCAACAAGTGCCAATCATTCTGTCCAAAGATCTGCGTAGCTTTAAATAAAATTATATGCTCTCATCTCAATAAGTATTTTAATGTTTTCCATCCACTTTCATCTATGTAATTTTGTTTTTTTTTTTTAATATAGTTGTAGTTTGTTTTAATGCTTATCTGTTTAATCGTTTTATAGACTTGTTGTGTTCAGTCTCAGCTGTAATAAACGGTTGGGGATTTCCACATTTCCTTAGAAAAATCAAATGTGAGGATTGTGGGGCTTAACTTTAATGTCAACTTAGAACTAACGGGGCTGCGCTCAAACGAAACCCCAACTAATTAGAACTCTGGCACATAACCACACCCAAGTCATGCGGCAACTGTTGCGGCACCACGGATTTCGATCCCGCCTCTTCCTGCTTGGCACTTGCGGGTGCTTCCGGTATCCAACCTCGCTGCTCCTCCAGCTCGGCCAGCTGAATGACCACAAAGGCGGTGCCTGCCCCCAGCAGAGATCCGGCCGCAACATCCGACCAGTGGTGTTTGTAGTCCATGACACGGCTGAGGGCCACGAACCAGGCTACGGCAACGCAGGCCAGTTGGAGAACAGGACCTAGCAGGGATCCTGCCAACGGCCAGCGGCGACGACGCAGGTGGAGGGCAACGAAGACCAGGCCGTAGAAGGCCATGATAGAGTGGCCGCTGGGGAAGGACACCAGCAGGTCCTTCAGCGTAGCCTCGCTGGCTCCCGACAGCTCAGGCATGCAGGTGTACTCCGTGTGGTACTTAAGGAGTCCCTGTTGGGCCTCGTCCGAGCAAGTGCCTCCGTCCGGAAATAGTGGCCTGCATGCAGCGAAGAAATGTGGCCTCAGTCGTCCAATGGTCTGCTTGCCAATGCCCTTCAGCAGGTCGGAGAATACGTAGCCGTAGAGGAAGCAGCGGATCGTGTTGTACACAGGCCAGAGTGTGCTCCAGTTTCGGGCTCCTGTTCGCCAGCTAAGGAAGCTCTCCAGCAGGAAAAGGACCAACATCGGCAGGTACAGTCCCAGCAAGTGCAGCAAAGGGGGACTAATGGTGTTCTCGTGGTACGGGTACATCAAAGACTCATCATTGCAGAAAAATCCCCGCCGAGTGGGCGGTCCCCAGAACCATTGGAAGTTCTCTATGAGGACCAGAAGCAGGCCCAATAATGTCACATCCACCAGCAGGCTGGTGGGGAGCCGTAGGCGCAAGCTGAAGCTCATTTTCTATTGCTTGATTCCGGAGTCCGTGCGATCGATTCGACTGTTCACGCGTCACTGATCTGTGGCTTGGGTCGAAGTCGGACAGCAGCCCCGGCAGCAATCTCAGCTCAGACCCGCTCAATGGGGATTATTAATAAAAATAATTCGCATTGTTGCCGCTGATTGTATTAATAGAACGCAGCCAAAAAGGGGGGCTCGGGCTGACGTAGACAATATTTTCCATCGGGTGAAAATCTCGTGTCGAAAACAAAGTTATCGCCAACTGATCGGACCAGCATGTTATGGTTGTATGGGTGATTAGCCAACTGTTGCTACGCACGTGCAGGCGCCGGAATCGACACCTTGCCCCCAAAGGCCTTGGCATGATCAGTGCCAAAACACGCGAGGCTGATGTTTACCGTCTACGGACTCGTGCTCTGACGTAGGCCAAAGCTCGAAGATCCATCAGAAAAGCTAACTGAAAGAATCACCAATGAAAGCTAACTGATAGAACTAATCACCAATAAAAGCTAACTGACAGATCCCCAAAAAAGCTACTTTGCTGCACCGCTCTCGGGGGCGCTCTTTGAAGATAATTAATTGGAGGGTCAGTCGGGGTTCCATTAAAATCAGATTAGTATCGCCGGAGCACAAATGGTCGGCGTAGTCAGAAAATTACAAATCTAAAAGCTATTTTCTTAAGATTTTCAGAGAAGAGGCTCTTCGGGTCTTTCATTATGCTGAGAGCCTCTGACGCAGCATGAACTGAACCCATGGGCTCGTCATTTCAAACAGTGCCATGACTCATGACCCGCACACATTCCACTCATTCCGGTAGCAGAGGCAGCCAGGTATGACGAGGCGAAATTCGGTGCCAATTGTACCCTAGATTGGGAGCCAAGCTGACTTTGAAAAATATATAATTTCAACCATCGAACGAGAGAGAGAAAGAGAGTATATTCGGTATTTTAATACCCTGCATTTATTTTAAAGCAGTAAATTTACTTTAATTTTAACTGATCTTTTGCATAATATATATAAGATTCCTTGTCTGGTTTAATTGACTAGGTTTATCCCTCTTAACATCGATATAATCTATTGACAGTATAATTTTGATAGCTTTGAAATAGTGCGAAAAGAAATAGATAGATATCAATTGTCGCGGTAAGCCCCTGCTGAGAGTATTAAATTTAAATTTAATGCTGCAGCCAGATTCCCCGACTACGACTTACCCAGTACTTCACTTTTGTAAGTTCAAAAATATTCGAAAACAAATTAAGAATCTAGCTTATTTCTCTATTATAATTTAAGTTTGTAAAAGCGTTCACTGAACTTCCTACAGGAGAATGGGGATCACAACAGATGAAAGATTATTATTAAAAGTGCAAGGATATAGGTATAAATTAAAACAATTTATTGATTATTGATTATATTTTTATGAGCGTTAAGTAACGTTAATGTGGATATAATACATATGTTTAAAATATGTAAATCACATATTTCAACTGGATTTTATCATACTTTTATAAATTATAGAATTACCATTATTTAGGTGTAAAGTTAAATAGTTGCGGTTTAAGGGGCTTCGTTGTCTATACTGAATTTTTAGTTATATATATAGTTATATATTAGGTGACTATAGCACTACCACTTGGTTTCCCCCTGTAACTTACTCCTGCTCGAACCCAGCATATCCGTGCCTACCACAAGTACCGGGTATGGGCAAACAAAACAGAGATAAGCGGCCGCACTGGCATTGGATGTATAAAACAACACTGTGCAAATATGGTGAATACTTCGATGTACTTATTTATTTTTACACTTTCACAAATAATAATACGCACAGAACAATACGACAACTTAGACGTAGAATGGGATTGCAGTTACAGACTAATGGGAACTATACAAATGCAATGCGTGAAGTCTAAAACTAATAATAGTGAGTTCTAGGTACTACAGAATCAACTGGATCTTCTCATTAATCTTTGCTTTATTGCTACCTTTGGAATATTCAACAATTTACATCTCCGCAGGGGAGTCCTGGCATTTAGACCTTCGTGCAGTACTGATCCCCGTTGTAGCTGCTGTTCGCCGAGTAGGGTGGCGGTGTGCTTGGACACACCTCTTGGAGGGTGGCCGCAGTGTTCTCTCTCGTTAGACTACCGCCAAGGAGGCGATCCATTCCCTTGAAAGAGGTGTTGAACATCCTGGCAATGTAATGGGCGGTGATCAAGGCTCCGGCGACGCCTAGGAGGGATCCGGTGAGGACGTCGGACCAGTGGTGCCAGTGGTCCATCACTCGGCTCAGAGCTGTGTACCAGGCCAGCGTGATGAGCATGAACTGCACAAAGTGGCGGCCCAACCGCGATCCCCGCCAGGTGATCTTCCTCTGCAGGTACAGCGCCAAGTAGATCATGGCATAGAAGACCATGCTGGAGTGACCGCTGGGAAAGCTGAGACGTGCCTGGCGCACATCCTCGATGGAAAAGCCCTCGCCGGCGCACTCGTAGTTCTCCACATAGCGGTGCAAGTTGGCCGGGTCCGAGCAGAGACTTCCATCCGTGAGTTGCGGCTGGCACACGGCCAGGAAGTGGGGACGCAGTCTCCCAATCGTGTATTTGCCTACCTCCGTGGCGTCGAAGGTTAGCAGCATGCCAAAGCAGTAGTAGGTGGCCTGCCGGCCCAGCTCCACGTACCAGGAGGACACCCGCCAGTTCAGTAATTGCACCATTTCCGAGATCTCCCCATCGCGCACATGGCTCACGTACTCCACCAGCAGGAAGACGAGGATTGGGAGCAGTCCCACTATTAGGCCCAGCATGACCGGCGTGACTGTATTATCCCTGAAGGGGTAGCTAATGCTCTCATCACCGCAGAAGAACCCACGACGCACCGGGTCCACGGCAAACTCGTACACGCAGATGGGAATAATGAGCACCACCACCACCAGCAGTTCCAGGAGAAGCCGCTGGGTCAGGTAGTGATACTCAATCCTCTGCCGATCCGCCGGAGTGGGGGCAGCGGGAGTGGAGGGGGCATCCACAGATTGATCTTCGTTCGCGCCGCGCATTTCGTGGCTGGGTCGGACTGGCTTTAATTAGTTAATATTCCAAAATGGCCTTTCTGGCTGCTGTAATTAGCTATTTCGTTCGTTTTTTACCCGTCGCGGTCGTTCGTTTCGGGTTCGTTGTCAGTGACTGACTGAGCCGGCATCGTTTGGGTAACGTTCTTTTAATTTAACGCTCATTCAACGGGCGAGACTCTCCCGATATTGTTTTTTCTTTTTTTTTCACTCTCGATTTGCAGCTCTCTGGTCTGTCTTAATCGTGGGCTTCCCTGCGTCAAAAACAATTCGTTTATGGCTTTTGTTTTTATGGTAGTCAGCCGTCTGTTTGGTGCGGTTTTGTATTCTGCATTTGTCAGATTAGACAAGAGCCAAAACCCACTGAAAGAAAAAGCGTCAAGAAGGAGTGGTTAGAAGATACATGTTATGGGTAACTCATAAATTGTCATTAGGAAAGAAAAGCTAATGACTGATACAATCTCCTCCCACAGCGAAGTAGAGAATGTTTCTCACTGTGCAGCTGCTCGAAGAAGCTCAAGATCATTTTGATAAGATAAATTGGCCTGTTCTAGATAGTCGCAAAAGCTATTTTAGTCGAATCACTGCAATTCAGCGCTTTTCTGATTACACATCCCTGGGACTACTCCGGTGTTTTGCAAGATCAGTGGAAGACTTTCCACCACTAAAGATAAACTAGAACGGACAAGTTAGCCATCGATAAGAGCTGCAAATCCGCTGGGTCAACGGGCTGGTGGCCTATGGCTGTGACTCACGGGTTACTCACTAAGTAAACGCCCATTGTTCCAGGGCAGCCAGCCATCGGAAAGGCGCGTCCCGATGAGATTTGCATTATCGACAGCCGCCGTCCAGCTGCAGCTAGCTCTGCTGGGAAGAGCGCCACTTTCATAGAGTCGCTAATCTGGCACCCAAGAATGGCCCCCATTGTGGGCTCCCCTCTGATCTGCGTGACAAACCCCGAGTGCTGTGATGGAGAGTGGGAGTTCTCCTGCCGAACATGTGCTCAAAGTTTAACTGTCAATTACATTAAAAAATGGAAAACATTCAAAGCGGGCCCAACGATGGTCCCCCCCATCCCCATTCCCCCCTCGGTCTTAATCTTGGCCAGTCATATTCGTATTCACAGACGCATTCATAGTGGAACGTCAAATGGCACGACCTTTAATTGAATGAATAAGCGACATTTGATTGAATTAAGGCGGCCTTTGGCTGTGAGAGAGTCTCTCTCTCTCTCTCTCTCTCTCTCTCTCTCTCTCTCTCTGGCCTCCCCCTCTCCTCTCTCGATCTCTGTGCATAAGTGAACTTTGTGCTGGACAGTGTGGCGCTTACATCTCCATCCCAACAAAGTATATACATATATTCTTAATCAGCATCAACAATAGTTGATCTAAAAATGTCCCTCTGTCCGATCCTTTGAGTCTTTTATTTTGTAAAGCTTTTTGTTGCAACCTTTTGTTGCAGGTAGTATTATAACAACGGAACTATAGCACAACATAACAAAGCTGACATAGGAACGATTGCGAATAAACACTTAAAATCTTCTTTATTGATAAATGTTTTTTTTTATAAATTTTCATTTTCTAATAAACTTGACAGATTATAAAATTGGCATCATAATAAAACAATTTTAATGGGTAGCTGCCAAATGAACGATGGCACAAAAATTAGACTACTTACTTATAAGATTGTTAAGGATTATTAATACATTCTTTATAAATTTGAGTAGTTTTTAATTTATTAAACTAACAAAAAAATACAGAACATTTTGGACACAGAGAGAGCAAAACTACTTTTAAATATTTAAGAGTCCAAGCCGACCTGATGAAATTTATTCATATTATATTTAAAAGTTAATCTTAAGCATTCGCAGCTAGCCTTACCTCCTTGTTAGTCTAGCGTTTATCCGCTGTTACTTGCAAATACCATCAGATCTTTGGATAGAGCTCTTTTATATTAACACATTCCTAGTGGAATCCCTTGACGATCGATAACTCACTTTTAATTGAAACTTTACGATCGTTTATGGTTTTATATCATCGCGTTTATGCATTCCTTATAGCTGTCACGTACTATATAAACAAATAAGAATTTTAGTTTTACGATCATTTATTAGTATAACGACACTGGTAGCCGATTTTGGGAACCCGTCCGAACCCGATCCGTCAAACTTTAAAGCGCCGCTTGCTGATCGCTACTGAATGACACAAAACAAACGCCAGTCACGGCTTGTAAACAAATCGCTGAAGTTCGCTTCTTGTACCGACGATCATTAGTGAGAGAGAGGGCGATACACTGAAAGAGGGAGAGAGTGGGAGAGAGAAATATACCCTGGAGAGAGCAAGCGTGAGAATCACAAAATATAAATAAGTGCGTGTGGACATTGGTCAGTGCTCGCTTATCAGTGATCCACTTGTTGTGTGGATCGTAACCGAAAGGTTTGCAACCTAGATAAACCCAAATAAGGTGCTTTTATTGGCTAACAGTAGTCAACGTTAAAAGCTTTCTTTTGTAGGCAAACCAAAAAAAAAAAACATCGGAAAATACGATTGCTCATATAAATATTCCATAGCTAAACAATTTGAATTTAACATCATATAAATGGAGTCAATCATTTCGGTAGGGGAAACCTTTAAGACTGTATGTATGTTTAAATGTAAAATGATAAACGTATTTAGTATTAATTGATACATTAAAATTTTTTGAAACACAACATTACAATAGATATCCGAATGATTTTATCATAGTTTCATCTCAGATCAACAAAAACTGTTTGGCAGCTGCGAGGGATAAGGAGAAGCAAAAGCTCACTTTAAAAAGATATATGATGGGGAAAAAAAATCGTATGCTATATGTGTGATTTTGTTGTATTATTGATTCAACAAAAATTCCAAGTGAATCAAGTGTTGCCTCACATCAACATTAATAATTTTTATAAATAAAACAATAAAAAACCCAACTCGGGAATCAATAGTTTTAAATCAAGTAACCCTTTACCCTTTAAAATACAACAATTTGCGCTAATCGAATTGTGCGAAAAGGGACATGATATTCCCATGATAATAACCAATATGAAAAACAGTTTCTTTAACTAATCCTTAAAACTATGGCTTAAGCATTTCTGATATTATTGCTTAAATCTCAGTCGTTTTAAATTCATCCACAAAATCAAAACAAAACTACGTTTAAGAAAATAATTTAAAATTCATTTTATTTGACTAATTAGGCCTAGTAAAAGTAGCTATCAGTAACCGTAGGTGGCTCTGTTGTAGTAGCCCGCGTACCCGTAGATCTGCTCGTTCCTGGGCCACTGGCGCCGCTTCACCCGCACCTCCTCGAACAGGCGCAATACAAACACTGCTGTGAAGAGGGCCAGGAGAAAACCAAGGGCAGCTCCCGCCGCCACATCCGACAGGTGGTTCTGGAACGTGGAAATGCGCTCCCAGCAGACGACCAAGGCCAACGATCCGCAGGCGAGCTGCAGACTGCTTCGGATTAGTCTCAGCCATGGGGTGAACATCCGTGCCTGAGCGTAGAAGACCAAGAACGCCATGGAGTAACAGGTGGTGGTCACAAATCCGCTTGGAAAGGAGTGCCGCACGATGGCCAGCAGATCGGGGGAGGCGGCAAACTCCGTGCAGACAAACTCATCGACGTAGGTCAGATTGCCCTCCGATAATCCAGAGCACCTCTCGGCGCCCTCCTCACCCCACGTGGGCTGGCAAACGTCGAAGAAGTAGGGACGCAGACGGCCGGCAGAATGCTTGGTCAGCCGGATCGCGAGCAGGGAAAGACCCAGACCAAAGAGGTAAACCCCCACGGCCTTGTAGCACTCGCTGATGAAGCTCGGGATCCGGGCACCCACGAAGACGAAGCGCTGCTTCAGCTCCGTCGAGGCTGGTCCAAAAGCAGCCCGCAGCATCTCCACAACGAGAACGAAGGCGGCCGGCAAGACCACCACTATGATCGTCAGGTGGACCTTAGTCAACCAGGGCTGATGGTACGGATACTGCAGACTGATGTCACTGCAGTGGAAACCCCTCTGGGCTGTGGCCAGATGCTGGGGCAGAGCCACCAAGGCAACGCCATAGATCCCCAAAAGGATGAGGAAATCTATTACCAGCCGCGAGAGCAGACGCGTATTTGGGTTGCCGCACATTTTCACACTAAATGGGTGAACCGATGCTAGGTCTTGGCCAGGTCCGCACTAATTTGCATTTTCTGGAGGTTGCTGGTGGTCGCACAAACTTGTTTCAAAAACCTTTGTTTAGCTTTTCCCTCTAATCTGGCCGTAGGCCTCCGTATTCTCATCGATAGCTCAAATATGCTAAGGTCTCGATAATTTATTCCTAATTTCTAAAGCTGGAATCCAATCAAATGGGATTCCACTGGTTCTTCGCTCAGTCGGACAACCTTTCAGATTATTTTGTTATATGTTGTGGGCTCTAAACTTGATCTTTCTGTCTGCACAATGGCAAAAGAAACTGTAAATGCTTGCAAACCATTTTGCGTTAGAAACCGAAATAGGTCTTTAATAATAACTATTTTGCAACGCCCTCGGAATGCGCAGAATAACATTGTAAACCCTTCTGTTTTTTTTTTCTTTGCAGGTAAGCCCAGTCTGGAAGTGAAAGTTTATCCATTGCAGGAAGAGGATCGGTGCCAATAAGTCGCGGCTTTGTATCTCTAAACATGACCTTAATGAAAAAACTGTGAAATAATTTTTAGCTCCTTTGATAATTAGAAAACATGAATATAGAATAGAAATCTTTCCTATCCCTACAAAAGAAAAAATTCAATAGCTTTAATATTTTATCACAAACAATTTGAAAAGGAAAATATTATTTAGTTAGGACAGGTGGATATTCACAATTCCTTTTATGAAAATCCTTACAATTCACAACTTATCCTAAGTCATAGTAAAGCAAAGTAAAACAAGTAAGAACGTTACAGTCGAGTTTCCCGACTGTTACAGACCCTGTACAAATTTGGTTATAGGCAAAATAAATCTAAACCAAAAAAAAGATATATTCACACCGAGTCCGGTCTGGGATTCGAACCCAAGATCTTCGCGTTTTAAATCGAACGTCGTAACCATTCGACAAACCCAAACTTTATAAATCAGCAGCTAATACAGTATAAATATATTGAAGGCGCACATTCATACATATGTATATGAAGGTAGTGGCAGCGCAGCTGCAGCGGCACTTCCGAGAAAAATCAACCACCGAACGCAAGCGATTTACCGTTTGTTTGAGCAAATAAACAGATTTTTTTCTGTTTAGCGCCTGTAAACTTTAGGTATTTATTGTGCGCTTTCTAATTAACCAATCTTGATGAAATTTTCAGGATCGGTAGATCGGTATGCTCCAATTGCATGTGTATTTTTAAAAAAATTTTAGCTTGAAAATTGTGCAGTGCAGGGCAGTGCAAAAATTCAAATACAAATTGCGGGGGCGGTGGGCGTGGCACCGACTTAAAAAAATAAACTCTAATTTACTCAGTATTAGAAGAATCTACACTGGTAATACGGTTCTTCTAGCTCTTACAGTTGCTGAGATCCGTGTGTTCATCCGGACGGACGGACGGACGGACGGACGGACGGACGGACAGACGGACATGGCTATATCGACTCAGCTCGTCATGCTGATCAAGAATATATATACTTTGTGGGGTCTGCCACGCCTCCTTCTGCCTGTTACATACATTTGCACAAACTTAATATACCCTTTACCCTTTGGGTACAGGGTCTAACAAATAAGTATTGGTTGTAGAAGGTTATGGTACCCTGATCAGATCGCATCATCTAAATCTCACCATTTGCCACTTTCACCGAATTTCTTCTAGAGCGAACTTTAGCAATTCAATACAATACATTTAATTACCGAAAGTCTTTATGCATAGAGCTAAATATACATTTATAGACTAATTCATATCGCATCGAAAATCACAAGCCGTGTGAAATTATCGTACAATAATATTTATTTCGCTAGAATACAAACAAACATGAATTTCGTGATAAACTTAATGCCAGTGTACAGGCGAGCTCAGGGCACATAGCCGTAGTTGTGGTAGGTTTGTGCGTACTGCGCCTGCGCCTGTGCCGGATGCGCCGCCAGATAGGGCAGCGTTCCAAATGTGTAAGCCGGTAGAGCTGGCAGTGGGGCACCGGCACCCGGAGCTCCGGCATTTGCCGATCCTCCCGCCTGGGACTTGGTTGAGCTCTTGGGGGAGACCTGCGGCTTCCGCAGCGTGTTGGCCGAGTAGCCGGTCTTGGGCCAGCGCCTGCCGGCAAAGAGATCCGCCACGTAGTTGCCCGTGAGGCAGGCAAACAGTGCGCCCAGCAACACTCCGGCCAGCACGTCGCTCCAGTGGTGGTAGTAATCGGTGATCCGCGTCAGCGAGACGTACCAGCCGAACATGACGAAGAGGAACTGCAGCAAGTGCTTCAGCAGCTTAGACACCCTCGTACTGAGAGCCGCCTGTAGGTAGATGGCCAGGTAGAGCATCGCGTACATCGTCATGCTGGCGTGGCCGCTGGGGAAGGACTGATTCAGCTGCTTGAAGGTGAAGTCCGACATATTGGCGTTGCTGCATGTGAAGGTGTCGATATAGCGTCCCAGATTCTGGACATCCTGGCACCCACTCCCATCCGGCAGCATGGGCTGGCACACGGTAAAGAAGTGCGGCCTAAGACGCCCGATGCACAGCTTGGAGAGCATCGTGGTAAAGGTGACCATGGCCAGGCCGTACAGGTAGAAGAGCGTCTGCCGATAGAGCTGGCCCAGGCGGTTCACAAAGCGGCTGTTGCCCGGAAGCTGCTTGAACAGCTCCACCACAATTATGACCACGGTGGGTACACCCAGGCAGATGGCGATGACCAGCTCATGACCGATCGTGCTCTCCCGATGCGGATAGCCCAGGCTCTCGTCACCGCAGAAGAATCCCCGCCGGAAGGGACGCACCAGCTTGTGCAGGACAAGACTGGCCACGGTCAGGGCCGCCCAGATCAGCAGGTCGCAGAGACCGCGGGCCAGCTTCGTATACTTGGACATGACGGAGGTTCTTTTACTCCCAGCTACAACGACGACGCAACTCGACTCGTCTCGACCGACAATCCGCGCTTAACTAACCGAGCAAAACTGGCTGGTGAGTCGCCCAACCTGGCCGTGATTTGGCGCCCGCTCTCGCCCAGCTGCCCGTTCTCTTTGCGGTCCGTCAGTCACAATCGGGTGCGTGCTCTTCCCCCCCTTCATATTGTTGTGTTTGTTGTTATTGTTATTGTTGCTGTGGCAACCAACGATGGAGCTTCCCACTCGTAGACATTTGTTTGATGATTGCCTTTTTTTTTTATTAATTACAAACGAGCAAATTCTTTATTGCGCCTACAGACCGAGATACAGACCCTTGGATAATTGAGGAACAAAGCGCCGAGTAAAGCCCGAAGTGAGTTGAGCCATTTGTTGTTGTCTGCTCTTCTGGTACTCGTATTTCATCTATAATCTGTGTGAAAACAAACAGAAATTTCGCCAAAACCCACCTCCGAATTGTTTACACATTGGGAAACTGGTTTCACTTATTGCTCATAATCCAAGAGAAAACACTTTGCTAAAGTCCAACTCCGATAAGGCTCCCCAAGAAGAGAGTTGCGGAGATGCAAACTGGTTTTTGGTATCGGGCCAAGATGGGGGTTCTTCGCTTTTCGCTGCAATTTGTGGGATGCGTGTGCATAATTTCCTAGCAGCCAGCGAGTGGAACGGGCACAAGAAAAAGGCTGAAAACCAAAGTCAATCCATACCGAATCCACATTGAGCACCGCTCAGGTGTGTTAATTTGGCGTTTGGCTGGTTAATTGCTCGCCATGAATCCATGCGTCCATCGGTGCTGGGAATTTTCACTTTTAGGGAGTTCTCGGCCAATGAATCATTCAGTAATTTTGTGTCCGACATCAGGTGGTTCGGTTCCGTACCTGCCAAATCGCTGCAGCGTCAGAGATGCATTCTTCAGGTCACCGCAAAAAAACTTCAGGTATTGGCTGTGACGTCCATCCGACGGAGCTTAAAGCTCCGATCCCCACCAGCTGATCAAGCTGTGGGTTTCAAGGGGGGTTCGGGACGAGCAAAACTGGTTTGCTTGGCTTGGGGATTCTTTCCGCAGTTTATTTTTATGGAACTGCTAATTGAAATGGCAAGCAGCCAGGGCTGGAGCGGTTAAGGCTCGTTAGCTTGTGTAATTAACATCTATTTAATGTGTTTATTTCAATCATTATAATTTGCCCAGTCATTGTAATCATTTGATTTAAAAATTATATTGCAATTTAACATGTTTTCATAAAAATTTCGTTTGTTTTGGCGCACAACAAAATTTGTTTAGCGGATTTAGATTTAACTTAAATTGTTTAGTTTAATACGACGTTTACTCTTTCTATGTGAAGTTATTAAAGATAGGCAAACATTATTGTGTACTTCATGCTGGGAAAATTATAATATAAAAATATAATATTATAAATACGAGTATATCGAGTGAGACATGCTTGCTTTATGCATGTTGTATTTGTTATTATACAACAGGTACTTACAAAATAATTACGAATGCAAATTAATGCATTAACCTTAAAAGCTTTTAGCCTTTTTTTTGGTCATATAATTAAGCGAATTTTATAATTTTTGAGATCAGGATATTATAGTATAATTAAGGTATCCATCTAAAAATAACATTCACTGCCCCTAATGTTTTTTATCAAAAAACTTCTGAAAATGGATCTCTTTCCTTGACAGAATAAGTGCGAGTTAATTGCGTGTAGGTTAATGAATTTGTATTATTCAGACAGGGAAGACCTCTGCAAGTAGGTTTCTGGGATTCCATCGCTTTGGGTGCATTGCACGTGCAAGGAATTAAAATCAATTCAGTTTGATCTGAGTTAAATTGCTCAATCTGTAGAAAAACTCGGAGTTTAGGTAGATTCGCAAACCTTGGCCAGTATTGCTTCTAGCTATCCCAGACTGATCTGAGACGGTTGACGGAGATAATTTAATTTTCGCTTGCAGTTCAATGAGCCATCACAATCACACAATTTTTTTTTTGTTATTTGTTTAACTAACGCTCTGCCGACCGGCCGACTCCGACCCCTTCCCATCATTGCGGAGAGCCGCGAAATCGCGATTACATACATTCAGCGCCAAGCGAGGGATTGTCAACATCGGGTATTGTTGCAGCGCAAACAGATTCCCCAAGTTTAATGCGGAACGCCAATGCCAAGTGCATCTCTTGGGAGGGGGAGGGGGAGGGTTGGGAGGAAGAGGGCCAGTTGCAAAACTTCGTCACTGGGATCGCTATCTGATTGGATCGCCAGTAGTTCCTTATTTGCATACTGCGTCGCCGAAACGCTATCAGCTCGGCCGAGCGATTTCACGCTCCCACCTCGCCCAGTTAATTGTTACACCTTTGCTTATCACCAGGCCAGCGGCGTCGCGTCGGTGGCAGGAAAACACGATCAGCAAGTGTAAAGTAGTGGCAACAGCAATTTGCAAATCTTTCGTCTCAGCGGTTTCGGTATTTGTCCCAGCAGGAAGTGCTTCTTAGGTTCGCAAAACCCGAGACCCATGTGCCCCTAAATGTGCCGAGTCAGAATTAGTTGTTTACCGCAGACAGCGGTGGGGAAGCGGGAATAAACATAATTCAAGAAAATCGCTGGAATTGTGCAATCCATAAGTACCCCATGGATCCGAGTCTTTAACGAATTATGTCAATAATAAAAAAATAATTTAGTGACGCCTCGATCGAAGATGCTTCTAAATGAGACACCACTGACATATAAAACCAGAAACCTTACGATCATCCCCGACCACTCCTCGCGGTGAACGCGATGATCACGATCGCAGTAAGCCAATGATGGGAGTTAAGACTCGTTTTTTGGCGCGTGCTGCGGTCGTTCATTGATACGACTTAGCACACAGATAATCGGCAAAGGGGGCGTATTTCGCATTTCGGTTTGCCATTGCTGTGAAGATCGTCTTACAGTGAGCATTAGCTAATGGTTACTACTTTCGATTAGTTGAAGGGTAATGCAACCAGATATACCTGGTTGCTTACAGTTCCTAAGCTACACTAAAATTACATTTGCGCACGATTTCGAGACATAAAAATGGTCTAACGAATTGTTACCCTTGCATAGTAATTACCCTTAAACTACAAGTGAATAGTGCACAATATTGTATAATAACAATTTAATTAAAATATCGTAAATCTAATTGAAATATATTTGAGCAGGTTTTTAATAAAATTTATATGTTTATATGATATATTTTAATTTATTATTGCACTAAGTTTTTGTCAAAGAATTAATTTTGGAAGTGTCTTTTTTTAGCAAAGGATTTTCATTTTGTGGTGTTTAATTTACACAAAGAATCTTTTAACTACTTCTTTTATTTGATTGTTAATTGTTATTAATTATTAATTTATTAACTCCAGAATGAAATAACGGAACAATGTTGTTCACGCCTATAAGTAAATTACCTCTAAGTAAAATTTTCAAGAATTAAGTTAATTAAAATGTTGTTTCCAAAATCCTATTTTTGCTTTATTTAAAATAAAAAATATGGATATCAGATGTTGGAAAGTTCTGTTCGTCACTGGATTGTAATATAAGTAGAATGTTTTTATACCCTTGCAGAGGGTATTATAATTTTGACCAGAAGTTTGTAACGCAGTGAAGGAGACATTTCCGACCCTATAAAGTATATATATTCTTGATCAGCGTCACCAGCCAAGTCGATCTAGCCATGTCCGTCTGTCCGTCTGTCTGTCCGTCTGTCCGTCTGTCGGTTGCTATGTAAACTAGTCCCTCAGTTTTAAAGCTATCGGGCTGAAACTTTGCACCGACCCTTCAATCTGTTGCAGTTAGTATATAAGTCGGAACGGCCGGAATCGGAACACTACATCACATAGCTGCCATAGGAACGATTGGGAAAAAATGCCAAAATTTCGCCATTTTTAAAGATATTTTATTTATTTCTTGGTAAACTCTATTTAATAGCAATTTTAACATATCTTGAAAATTTCATCTAAATCGGACCACTATATCCTATAGCTGCCATAGGAACGATAGGAGAAAATGGGTCATTGAGCATAACTCTTGTGTTTTTCAATACAATTAATTCATTCTTGAGAAATGCAGTTTGCATAGACATTAATGCCGTTTTAGAAAATTAAAAACCAAAGATCGGATCACTATATCCTATAGCTGCCATACAATCGATCGAACAGTTTAAAGGCAACTGGTCTGCAAGGGTATTCCAAGCTTCGGGTACCGAAGCTAGCCTTCCTTTCTTGTTCTCTTTGGAATTTATTCGGTACCATATAATTCCAATAGCGAACTAAAGCAAAATCTGCAAATCAGTCACACTATTCTGTAGCCAACATAGGAAGAAAGGCATCAAATGAGCATGGATAATTTCCCACAATAATATGGCTTTTTGAGAACACTTCCGATTTAATATCCCGACTCCCAACAATCATCAATGTGCACTTAAGCACTAACACTCGTATCGCCATTTGCAAATCCCTGGGCCATTGTCCATTGTCCGTTCGATTCGGTGTAATTTCCTTACGACTTCGAAATTAGCATAAATTAACAAGAAATAGTTGCAAGCACGGCAATTTCGATGTAAATTGGGCAGCTGAAAATTGCCATAAAGAAGCCCGATTCGTAGTGCAAATACAAAGTGGCCATAAACTGGCTGCAGTTTATGCACTGCAGCCTCAGATCGAGTCCGGAGTCCGGCGTCCGGGCAGTGTTTGCCATCTACGTCTACAGTGCCACAGTTGCCGCTTACTCATGGGGCCCGAGCAACGACCTACATCAACACAAATGCCACAAAGGCACGGGCAAACGACGACAACCGTCTTAAGTCACGTTGCAATGACCTACTCCATTGGCCACCGCAGGCGGTCGGCGGTCGGAAGAATTCCTCCGCTTCCATCCTCATCCACATCCATCTGCCCTGCCTGGGCATCTGCATTTCGAGGGACTCGAAAGCAACTCTTTCATTATGCGCAAATGCCAAGTCGCAGGCAAACAAGCCTATGCAAACTGAGCAAAGCAAACCTTGAAACAATTCAATAGTTTCCTCATTAGCAACATTCGTGCTAGAGCCAGCAAACAACAAGGAGGAGTGCGCCGAACGGGCTTTCACTGTACATGTACACACGGATTTTTTTGGTTTTCATTTAAAAACATACAAAATTGGCAGAATTCAATATATATTTTTTCCAAAAATCTATATTTTAGCCAATGAGAAATAAACAGTTTAGCAATGTAAAATTAAATCTACATAAGATATTCAAGACTTACAATTTTGATTTAAGATATAGACACAAATATATTCCATATAATATTCTAAACTCAATGGCTGTTGGATCTAAATGCCACGGCTATAAATTTGGGAATATTTCATAAAACAATTAATTTCGTAATTAAATTGCTAATTTTTGTACGGATAAAATATAAAAAACCGAAAAAAAATCGGCAAATTCTTTTATCTTTGGCTATAGCAAATAATATTGTCCTGAGTGTTTAAAAATATCTTTCAACATAAATATAATGTTCAAAATTTGGCATAAGTATTATTATGAAAAGAAATACTATACGATCTCGCTAGTATATTTTCATTCATAAAAAATTAAAAGGAAAACATGTTAAGATAAAAATTTATAGAAAAAATTCTTAAAGTCGAACAATTGTGGCCAGAATATTCTCCAAGTGTAGAAGCGAGCAGAGAAGAGCGCGTTCGTGATAAGGAGGTACGAGCACCATTGAAATCCAATATCAATGCGAAATTTACACAGTACTGGGAACCTTTGACGCGGTGGCCCAGCTCTCCGCCGACTTAGGCGAACGCCTGCCTCGAAGTCGAAATAACAGTCGCTACCGGCACCTCGGCAGCGATCGTCGCAGTCGCAGTCGCAGTACCAGTCGCAGTCTCAGTCACCGTCGCAAGTCACTTTCGACGCGATCCAAACAAAACGTCAGCGCAGGCCCTGAGTGGCTCATAGACATCGAACAGACTGCGAACACCGCGGTTCGTTCGTGGTTCGAGGTTCGTTTTGGTTTGCTTTGGTTTGGTCCGCTCGTTTCGCCTGGTTCTTGGGCAGTTACTCGCCAATCGCCAAAAGAAAATTGCCTTTTAAGCTAGGCCTGGGAAATCGTGATCGAGCACGGGCCCGCAATTCGCATTGACAAATACGCGGGGAACACGTAATTGCGCAGTTGCTGTGACAGCCGAAAATAAACAAATGTGAATGAACGCATGGTCCCAGATGGGAATGATTAAAACTCTGGACAATCGGAAACCGAGGAACTGAAAGTAACAAGTGCGATTAGATCGCGTCGGAGAGAGAGAGAGGCGAGTGAAATCCACAAAAATGCACACCTTCAAGCGGGGTTTCTTCTGCTCGGATTTGAGCATCCGCTACCCGTACAAGGAGTGCACCATTACGGTGCCCATGCTGCTGCTGATGCAGCTCCTCCTGCCCATGCTCTTCGTGGCCGTGGTGGAGATTATGCGGATCTGCAAGCGCTTCCGCACGACCCTTTACTTCCGCAACCTGTGGCGCGCGGAGGCCACCTTCAGCTTTGGCTTCATCGCCACCTACCTGACCACGGAGCTGGCCAAGCATGTGGTGGGTCGCCTAAGGCCGCATTTCTATCACGCCTGCCAGCCCCGGCTGGACGATGGGAGCAGCTGCACGGACCCCCAGAACGAGGCGCTGTATGTGGAGCAGTTCCACTGCACCAACCGGGATCTCTCCCCCGTCCAGATACGGGAGCTGCATGTCAGCTTTCCCAGTGCCCACAGCAGTTTGAGTTTCTACTCGATGGTCCTGCTGGCTCTCTACATGCATGGAGTGTGGCGCGGGCGGGGTGGAGTGCGGGTTCTTCTGCACCTGCTGCAGTTCCTCCTATTGATGGCCGCACTCTGCGTGTCCCTGAGCCGAGTGGCCGACTATTGGCACCACTGGAGCGACGTTCTGGCAGGGGGCCTGCTGGGTGCGGCCTATGCCGCCATTACCGCCACCTACGTGGGCGGCCTGTTGCGCCGACGGCATCGCTCCAATCAGTCGGCTCTGGGCTATAGCCACCACCTGCACCATCACCACCACCAACTGATGCCGGAGCACAACAACTCGGGCGCCTCCACCAAGGTGCACTTCTTGGCGGCAACTGCTTCGGCCTCATTGACCACCACCACACCGCTGGACGACATACCGGACGATATCCCTGATTCGGATATTGAAGACTCTAACGAATCCGATGACTCGCACGCATCCCGGAATTTGCACGATGAGGAGGAGGACGACGACGACGATCTGTTCAAACCGCCCACATCCCATCCCCCATCGCCGCGCGATCTGTCGCTGGTCGTGTGAAGCAGCTGGACAAAAAGGTGCAGGAGTGATCCACAAAGGGGCTTATCGGCCTGCCGGCTGCTATTTCGACTATTTTTCCATTTAGAAATCGAAGCAAACAGAAATATGTGATAAGCGCGCGGCGCATTCTCTACCTGATAGGCCACTGTCCACCTCCTCCAACTCCGACTGCGGCGACTTACGAAATGCGAGGCAACGAGGAGTTGTGCAACGGCCGCAACGGATCAGATGGCTCTGTCCGAGCTTGGGGCTCCGACTCCGGTCCTGAGCATTGTGCAAAAATCCCAGTGTATAAGATCATCTCGGATATGGTTTTGGAAACTTTAGGATCCGGATCCAGTCGCCATATTTTGGCGAAGGCTACTGACATCCCGCAACCGCACCCAGCTCCTCCCCTCGCCTGCAGATGCAGTCTCCAACTTGTTTGTTTGTAAACAATGCCGCCGTCACGTCGCAGCCGCCGCTGCCGCTTTTGAAGTGGGCAGCCCGCCAACGTGGAGCTCGCCTCCAATCAGCTGCGACAATCTCTTGGCTGCGACGCCGACTGCCCAGTTTGTGGCCGATAATGCATTATAAATTGTATCCGAGCGAGAAGAAACGGCTCGCATGCGAGATATAATATGAACAAGTCAATTAAGCTGAGTTTATTATTATTATTTGTTTTATGTTAATTATATTTTTGGTTACCGCCAGATTTTAAGGCTTTAGATAAGTGTTTGCTATCCTAGCTGAATAAATATTTATTGTCCAAGTGATTTAAGAAGTGGAATTTCTCAAGTTTCAGTACCGGCATTCCATTCCCTCATTCACGCCCACATTTCCAGGAAAGCCCATTATCGAACGGAGTCTTAGAGGGAACTTCTGGCGTAGGTTGTCCATAAACAAAGGCCAGATAAGAGCAGCGTCTATCTGATAGATAAATAAATATGTTATTGTGGTTATAATACCACTCGAACACATTCCACGCTACGGAAAACAAAAATAAACAGTCTTGAGATCCCTTTGTAGTAGATGTCTCAAGCGTGCCCCGTATCTAATCGCAGCTATATATTTCATAATCGCAGAAATCGTTCCTCACATACCGGAGCAAATAATCAGACGGCCAAGATTCGCATAGCTAGCTCAACCGATAAGATGGTCGTCGGTCCTAGCCCTGTGGGAATTTTCGGGGCAAGTTGGCGCCAGATACATTTTCAGCGGGTGCATGAATGGAACCCCCTATATGTGTGGGTTTAGAGAGGTGAAAGGGGTTTCCTAGATAAAGAACTTGACACCAGCAAGCCATCAATCATATCGTTTCGTGGAGATAATTTTCTATTCCGTACTCAATTGGGGAAATTGTATCAATTGTATCGAGTTTCGTCTATTTTAAATTCGCTATTTTTGCACTCAATCTGTTGCTCATTGCGCAGCTTCCTGTCGGTGACCTCCAGAAATCCATTTCCAACTACACCTCCGCGGCAAGCGGTTCCAATCAAGCGGTTTCCTCATTTATATTGATTTTCAATTTAGGCTCTCCGCCCCCACTCGCACTTTTGATATGGAAATGTGGGTACGATTGATGTCTTAAATTTGAGGCGCAATTGAAACGCATTACCCGGTCACCCAGATATCTGCGAGGTACTTAGCTGCAGATATAGAACTTCATTCAGATTCAGAGCAGTGCATAATTGTATCCTTAAATAGAATACAAAAAAATGTATATTTTGTTATATAAAATTGCAATCGAAAGTATTTCAGAAAAACCATTATTAAAGTTAAAAGTTTTCTTTAATTGGATTTTTAAATTTAATTGTGGATACATCCATATAATAATAATATAACACATTACATTAATTCTGTTCTTTGTTTCCCTTATATAGAATAGAATGTTCCAAATTTAAACTTCATAGAAAATTTTCCAAAAAGGATAGTTTTTAGATATGGACTAAAACCAATGGTAAAAAATTACCGAATTCCCAATACTATTATTTTGACCGCAACTGCACTTACAGATCCATCCATCTGTTTTGCGCCTCTTTGAACTACCTACAACAGAAGGGAAAATGAAAACAGAAAATGTTTCTGCGGCTGCGGCAGATAAAGCAGACCGCAACAATGAAAGAAAATCTCTTTTAGAGCTAAATCGCAAAACTAAAGCCAAGCAATTTATTTTTAAGCACACATATCGAAGGTACTGGTGGCACAGCCAATCCGAACCAAGCCCAAGAAAAGCGAATCCGAAACGAACCGAACCGAAGAAATCACTTTGCTAATACAAAACAATTGTGTGCAATCTTGCAGATAAATTTGGATGGTATTGGCGTAGGGTAGGGTAGGCCGGGCTGGGGTAGGGTGGTGCGATGCAGAAAAATGCAGTGCACACCAAAGCAGCTGCGTCTTACTTTTTTCCAATTACAATATCGGTATTTTTTGGCTTTTTACCTTTTACCCAGCACACGATATTTATAAATGCCAAAGACAGTGGGTTAAGAAAAAATGCTTGAACACTTTGCTTCCCCAAAGCGCTGTATATTCCTTTGATTCCTCGTGTGGTTGCCCCACTGTGCTCCACAGACTCCCTCGCACATCGGAGCATAGTTTGTCTCCGCTTCTCTATTGACATTTCCTCAAAAACTTTTCTCATCAATTCATGTCAGCGTGTGCGCGCGTGTGTGTGGTGCTTGTAAATACGACAACGTTTATTGTCATTGGAATTATTACTGCCATATGCGAGTGGCAGGCTGGCGGGCAGGCGGGCAGGGAGGGAGGGAGGCAGGCAGACCCAATCCCAGACCCCCTCGGAGGCCCTCGTAGGTAGTCATCACAATGGTTGCCAGGGAAAACCTGTTCCTTGCCATGGCTTTTCTTTGCCCGCAGATTGTTGGGTGATGGGTGGCTGACTGGCTGGGGGCTGGGGGCTTCTGGCTGGTTGCTGGCGGGGCATGCCTTTCGTATTTTTTTGGCGAATGCGAAAATTTAACGAATCATGAAATACGATAATTGAACCATGCACAAGAGTTCGTCGTTGCCGTTGCCGTTGTCGGTGGCATCTTCAGCTCCATCTCCAGCACCAGCACCAGCTTCAGCTCCATCTTCATCTCCGTCAGCTCTATTGTTTGCCGGTGTGTGTGCTGCGTATGTGTGTGGCATAATAAAATTTTATTGTAGCCAAAAGTTGGCTACCACTTTTTCCATGGCACTGAGGCCGTAGTTTTCCCCCTGCTCTCCCCCGCTCATCGTCCCTTTCTGTAATTGTTTGTGTGGTGTGCGTTGCCCGCACTCTCATTTAGGCACCCGCGGGGAAAGTGCTTGGATTGGTGGGGTGTCGTTGGGAGTTGGAAGGGGGCTGTTGGAGGGGCCGGGGGGAGGAGGTAGGAGGGAATCTAACCGCCCACATAGTTGCAAATTATGGTGGTGCGTGGGCGGGCTTTTCTGCCACACGCGCAACAATGTCGCATCGTCATCATAGCGGTTCTTTGATTTCACTTGCCAGTTACTTTTAGTTCGCAATTTTATGGCATACTTTTTGGCTGTCGGCTAAATTACTCTGGATCAGCAGCGAACCTACTTACATGGAATATCTACCTCCTACTACTTAGCGGGTATGGGCTTTGCTGCGGTCCTTAATCGAATCGCTTCCAGAAATCAATTTTGGGTACCTAAGAAATCACTAGTAATTTATTTCAGGCTTTCCCCAAAACTGATCCTTCTTTATTATATATGATATTAGTTGCATATAATGATTATTGCTGGTTTTATATGGGCATTTCAAAATAAATGATTCCCCAAAATAATGATTTCCCAAAGAAGCCAAGCAGTTTTTATTCCTGAAGATAATATATATGTTTCGACCTTCCCAAACATATATACTCGTATTCTTTATTGCCATCAATAACCGAATAAAAATAGCCCTATCCGTCGATTGTCCTTGGCAATTTAAATTTATCAGCAAATCTCTATTTTTCTCTTCGCCAAGAAGAATAAACAAATATTGGTTAGATGAAAGAACAATTATTCTGTATTTAAGAGATGGACATTTTGCGATTTGACATTTGGAATAAAATTTATAAAGCCATTGACAATATTTTTGTGAAAACATTAATAATATTATCGTATTAAATCATTGTTTTCATAGGTTTATGGGACTTAAAAAAAATAAAATATGGCAAAATAAAAAAGCACAGGCAGAGCGAAACGTAATAATAGACTTTTTGTGTAATGGAAAACGTACTTTCAAATGAACTTTATTTGTGGTTCTTATGTTATTACAAAATCCATATATGGAAACGGTAAATTAGTTAGGTTTTTATTGCTATTACTATCGGTTACTCGTGCATACTTTTGGGGGCTGGTTGGAACCTATTTACCGGCATTCCCTACCAGCCCGAAGCTATGCAGAAACAGAAACCCTTCAGCGGATGCGGTTGCGGGTGCCCTGGATGCTCTTCAGCTGCTTCTCCACCTCCCGCAGATACTTTTCGGGCAAACAGTTTTCACGCATGGCGGCGATCTTGGCGCTGATCACTTGCCGGATGTTGGAGTCCCGCTGCTTTTCCTGCTCCAGCCACTTCTGCACCCGGGCTGCCTCCAACTCGGCCAGGCGGCGCCGCTCCACCTGTTTGTCGGTCATCTGCTGCCGCAGGTCCTGCCGGTAGACCTGACGCTGAGAGTCGCGACGCCGATCCATGGCCTTCTGTTTCTCCTCCTCCTCGCGCATGCGGTCCATGACCTTGGTGAATTCCTCCTCTGCGTGGGCGATTTCCAGAGCCAGACGTTGCTTCAATTCTTGAGCCTGAAGAGTACGCGACTCAAGGAGATCTCGCTCCACCTCCCGCCGCGAGATGGCCGCCTCCTTTTCACGCTGTCGATACTCGCGCTCCACCCGATCCCGTTCCTTCAGATACTTCAGCTCCTCGTTGGCCTGGCGCGTCTCCATGGCCTCGGCGGCTACCGTGAAGATGCGCTGCTGCCGACGCTCGAACTCCTTC
Organism: Drosophila setifemur; assembly: GCA_021224005.1. Classification (NCBI taxonomy): domain Eukaryota; kingdom Metazoa; phylum Arthropoda; class Insecta; order Diptera; family Drosophilidae; genus Drosophila; species Drosophila setifemur. Next base: position 1,822,871 of record JAJJHY010008789.1, on the reverse strand, counting down.
TTGGCCAGGCGCTGCATCTCCTTCAGCTGGCGCTCCTTTTCCTGCTTCTCCCGCATGTAGGCTGTAATGCGGAGGTCAGCCAATCGCTCCTGCTCGCAGAGCATAGTCTTAAACACGTTGGACATGTCCCGGATGCGCTGAAGTTCGTCACGAAAGCGCTGCTTGCGCATGTTGGCAAATCCGCGCTGTTGCTCCTCCTGTTCGCGGAGGAGCTCCGAGGCTCGCCGAATGTTCTTGGCCTCGTCGGCCACCCTTTTCGCCTCGAGGAAGCGCTGGTTCTCGCGCTCGCTCAGCTGCTGTCGGATCTCCTGGGCGTAGCGGTTACGCTTTTCCACCTCCAGGCGCTCGCGCTCATCCTCGGCTGTGAGAGCCTTCTGGGCCCGGTCGTTTACCATGCGAGCCAGCCTCTCGTCATCCTCACGGAGGGCTTTGGCTAGGAGATGCTTCTCCTGGATTTGAGCCTCCCTCACCGCCTTGCATTTGGCGTCGAGAATCATGCGATTTATCTGCTTCACCTCCTGCTCCTGCTCTTGGCGGGCAAGAAAAGCCCGGCCCAGCACTGATTTCTTTTCCTCGAGGATTTCACTCAGAGAGGTGATCTTGCTTTCGCCCGACACCGCCTCCCTGGCCTCATCGATGGCCCTGAAGCGCTTGCGCGTCTCTTCCGACAGCTTCAACTGATCACGGTGGGCCTGCTCCTGCTGCTCGATCTCCTGGAGTCTCTCACTCACGGTTGCTACTTTTCCATGGTCTTTAAGGCGCCGCAGTTCATTGGACCGGAGCACCACCTGCTTGGTGCCCTGATTACGCTTCCGCTCCCGCTCATTCCGCTTTAGCTGCTTTTGGTCGTAGGCCGCCGACTGGTCACAGGGAAGCCTTCTGAAGGAGGCATAACCCATAGGGGCCGATGTGGAGGGTCGAAATCCTCCCGGAGGTGGGCGGTAAGCTGCAGTTTGGGCCCGCGCCCGGTTCCTAAGCTCCTGGCACTTCTGCTGCAGCTGCGAATCGGCAGTAATAAATCGCACATTGGAGGCGGAGAAGCAGGGCATCTTTGGTGATATTTACTGGACACAAACCACTTTCTGATTGAAACCCAGATGCAACGATGCGTTGAGCTTTCCGGAAAAACCAAATCTGTTTGGTGTTGCAAGAACCATTATTTTGGGGGGGCGTTCCTCGGAACTGTTTGCATAACAAGCGGTGGTAACCTTGACGGCATGACGGCATGACGGCAGTAACCAGGCAACCCCCAAGGAAGTGCGAAACTTATCAAGACCACATTGGGTAACTAATGAACGGACCAGGCATACATATAGTTCTCTGAATTGAAAAGCGCTTTCCCGGAAGCTTTTCCTTTGATTTGCTTCGGCTTCCTCCGAACTGCCAGTCTTATCTCTCCTGCCCACTGGCCAAACATTTAAACAGTCCGTCCTTTCCCGCTGAGCTTCAAAAATTCAACCAAGCATAAATTTCGGGTCTCTGGCGCAGCCCTCGATGATTTATGCGCCTTGCTCAAGGACAATCAGACCCAGTCCCAGCCCCAGTCCCAGTCCGAGTCCCTTCCTGGGCAGCCCAATGATGTGTGCGAATGTGTGAAAGAAGTCAGCAATTATGCGGCATAGAAAAGCAATAAGCCAACAAAATTCACACATTGTGTGGATGGTGCCCAGAACTGGACATTGGAGATATCAGGGGGAAAGGCCGCACCCATCCATCCATCCCAGGTCCAACTGCCCCCCAAGTCGCCCATCGAGGCGTGTTGGAAAGTCTAAGCTGGCAAAAGTTTACGGCCACACATACAAATTAACTTGACCAGAGCAACAGACAGAGTCCGAGAGCCACGCCCACATTGTCAAGCGCACACAAGAGCTGAGGGATGTGGGAGTAGAGAGATTCATCAGAGGATGAATCAGAGCAGGGAGCCAGGAGCTGGAGCAGGAGCCGGAGCCGGACACAGAACTAGGAGCAGTGTGCGTGGAAATCCAAACCCGAAACGAGTTCCAGCCATTTCTGCTGCCTTTAATAAAAAGTTTTCCTTTTTTTTCCCTGCTGCACACACACAAAAACTTTATCCTATGTGAAACGATTCCCTTCGCCTTCATCGGGCTCTTCTAGTTGGATGCATTGAGGCGTTAAAGTCAACTTAAGCTGGCCTGGGCCTGGGAGCTGGGAGAGGGAGCAGGGAGCGGGGATGGGGCTTAGTTTTCCCCTGGGGAAAGTGGAAAGTGCGTTGCCAACCAGTTCGCAAATGTAAATTGACATTTTCGAGTGCACGATTGAGCAAATGAACGTTTTTTTTTTTTTCTGCTCCCCCCAGTCCCGGGTAATGACAGTCAAGTTGTTGGATTAGCACGGTGAACCTCCCAAGGAGACAGATTCGAAACGGAATCTCAAGATGGGGGAAAGGTCACGCATGGGCTGCTTGATTATATGCAAAGCATTATTAGCAGGGACCAGGAAGCGGGACAAGGCTAGTGCAGAAGGGAGGCTGACCTACCGGAGGGCATCATTAGCATTCCTAAGTCCAAGCTCAGGCTTTAATTTATGCGCTCAAGTTGTGTTCCGGTTAGGTTTAGTCCACCCCATGTCAGCACGCCTCCGTCGTTAATTAAACCTGATGTAAGTCGGCCTGCGGCCAGGGATTAGTTAGAGGCCAGGTTAAGATTAAGTTATCGCAGCCTGTAACCTAGGTTTAATCGTATTTTTTTTCCTTCTTTTCTTTGCAGGTGAGTTTTCACAGTGTACAGTCCCAAAAATTTACTAATAAACGCTCTGTGAGAGAGGTAAGCATACATAGTTCTTTGATTACACCCCCTGCCCAGCGTTGGAAAGACAAATGTTTCTACTTAGGCAAATCTGGCAAAGTCCCATATCTCCGGACGGAGTTGGCAGCTAAAATTGACAGTGCTCTCAGACTGGAGTAAAAAACTTTCTCCGCTCCAATATGCATCCGGCAGAGTCTAGCGCTATGTTACTCATACGCCCTGCTGTCGTTGACATGGCAGAGCAGGACCCCCAGGGCCTATTACAAAAGCTCGAGCCTTCAAATGCCTTTTGCATATGATTAATTTGTGGTCCGCCCGGAAAACTTTGAAGCATGCACACAAACGTCGTCTAGTGCTGGCTTATTTGCATAATATACAGAGGAGTGAAGACACCACTCTTAGCTTTCGCACCACATCCTGTCCCCTTTTTTAGAATATGAAATAAAATGTTGGCCTGACAGACGTTTCGATTTCCGGTGCATCTTTATAAATATGCTCGGGAGAGATTTTTCAAACTTTGCATGAAATATTGATCTGCTGCCAGCTTTCAAGTTCAGCATACCATCACCACCAGCACCTCTCACCCTTTCGCAGCCCCGCCCATGGCAATTTCATACAGTTTCCTGTCAACGTCTGAGGCTGGGCAGGAAAAACAACTTCACATTTATCGCATAGCAAAGCCCCTTGCATGCTCAGCTCCCAGCTTTGGGTATTCCATTCCGGTGTGTGTTCAGTATTTTTATTTATTTGACATCATATTTCGTAGCCGCACCGTTAAACTTATGCTCTGGTCAATTTTTTACTGCAAATCCCGGCACTTTGCGTCTTTTCGCACATTTTCATTGCAAATTAATTCAGGCTTTGCCGTTTTTTTTTTTATGAGCAACCTTTTCGACGCTCCCCTGTTGATTTATGGGCGGGGCATATTTCTAGGCCAGAACTCGTGGTGTAACCCAAATCCCTTGATTGATTGATCCAAACGACATCCAGAACTCTGCTTTGGATGGGTTTATTTGCTTGAGAATATTCCTAGCAATCAAATCCAATCGAAAGTCTCCGAATTGATCCAATTATTTTGCCCTCTTGTGTCAAAGCAGCCGAAGAGGAGACGACTAATTAAAATGCTCAAGTACCGCTCGAAAAGAAATATGATTTGACTTAATTCGAGCTTTTCCCTCTTTATTCACTATCAATCAAGTACAGTGACCCAGATATGAGCAATCGGGCGTAGATATATATCATCGTAGGTTGCGTGGGAGAGGAGTTCAGTTTTTTTATGAATACAAAACGCAACTTAATATCCCCAACTCCAGCAGTATTGCACAAAGTTTCATTGGAATACAATTTTAATCATTCGCCAACCAAACTGGTTCCTTTGGCTTTCTTCGCGGCAGATTCTCTTCTCGCAGAAAAAATATAATTTATATTTAATCCAGCACACAAACAAGTCATTAAGCATATTCGGCCAGCTCGGCGGATGCTCGGAACAGGCTGGGACTGGCCAAAAACCAAGGGCACTGACATGGTACATGGCATGTAAAACAAAATTTATGAAGACTGCAGCAAAGAATTACGGTTTCTCTGCTGGGCACGGAATCCCAACAGATGCCAGATGTGTATTGCCGGCCCTTTGCCTTATTTATGGCAGCGTTGATAAGATGTCAGCTTCCCCGATTCCCAGTGAGTCACTTGGTCCACATCCACATCCACCTCATCGGTGCGCAATTTGTCATTAATACTGGCACTTCGCAATAGACTCGATTCCCCTTTGGATAATTTTCTCGATTTGAATTCACTGCAGTGCCTGCCGGCTGAATCAGCCGGGAGTTCGCAGAATTCAATTGAAACTATTTGAATTCATATTCACATGGCATTGGCCCATCCCGGAGAGCAACCACATGCGTACGTGCGGAGAGCTCCGGTCGGAGAGCGGCTAGAGGAGATCGCTCGCAGGGCAAGTGCCATGCCCAACTTGACGTTGGCGCCGTCCGAGGCTCAGGCTCAGGCTCCGATGACGCCGACTTCGATGGCGATTACGTGATGTTTTAATCAATTTTTTGTTTGCAGCCTTTGCCAATTGGATGAGGGGCAGGCGAAGGAGAACCGAGAACGCTTCCATGTAAACAAACCGAGTCTGACAAGTGAGCAAATTATGGCAAGAGCGCCGGCGAAAATGTTTATGCAAATTCGAAAATGTTTTAATTGAAGAGTAATAAAGGAACGGTGCCGGCAGTCTTTATGTCTTTTCGCCTCTCGATTAATTATTATCGCTTGTCATAGCCAATTATGGGGAAAACATTTAATATTGTGCCGGAAATCTGTAAGAAATATTATTTTATTTTCGAGTAGGATTTTGTAACGAATTTCCGTTTATAGCTCGATTGTGAATATAGAAATGTAGCCTCATTTATTTAGTGGTTGAATGAAAACTAATTATTTAAAAAACTCATATTGATTAAATAAGTACGTATACAAATAATTGCCTTACATTTTTATTAAGAAACCTCACGTTCATTCTTTAAATGTTTGCATAATAACTTTTGACATACATTAGGAATTAAGATAAACATAGTGGATTTCTTTAATAACACTTATTATTTAAGCATACAGATTCCCTTTACTAGCACTTTGTGCTTAACATAATTTAATTTGGGCTGAGATTTTCTTAAAAACTTATATTTCCTTTTAGAAAAAATAGTTTTATGAATCAGCCTAGATATCAAACAATAAAGTTTTGAATTTTAAAAAACTCGCAAGATTATTAAGTTTTCTGGAAGGGTATAAAAATAGTCACAAGTTACGACAATCATGATAAAAACCCTTAAACTAAAACCCATGTTGAGTTAATCTTTTAGTTGTAATTGAATTTAAATTTATATATGTGAAAAATAGTTTCTTTAAATAAAAATATGATCTAAAAAAAACAGGGTACCGGGTAATTTCGCATCTTCCCTTGGAAATATCATTACCCATAGAGGCTAGACCCTACCCTACCCTACCCCTGTGCCGAAGCTGTCGCTCTCCTGAAGCCCGCCTGTGGTCACTCTACTTCACTTCCCGGCCCGACGTCTCCTCTCCGGCCATTAAAACCAAAACTCAAACTTGACCACCAGAGCCGCCAACGTCAAGCGCTGGGCAGACAACATACACAGACAAACGCACGCCCTCAAAGGCTCCCAGGAAGGAAAGGGGAGGCGAGTAAAGCCCCCAAGTTGAAAAACCAATAAACAAAACCGATGCAGGGGTGGGTAGGGAAACGCACTCCGAGGACTTGGGACGACGTTGGGAAATAAATTACATACAAAATAACTGCATACATGTAAATAAAAGTATCTGCCCTGCGTCCCTCCGTTTCCTCTGGGGCCGAGCGGATCTTGGGTGCTTTGCTCGGCTCTTTCCTGCTCCACTGGCCGTGTCTGGTCGACGTCAGCATCTCATCAACTGGCAGCCCAGCAAAAAGCCAGCTCGGAGCAGACAGCCGCCAGTAGGCGGTCGTCATAGCCATTGTTCTGGGCATCCTGGGGCCGTGCGAAAGAGTGTGCTTCTGAAGACCAAAGGACCTTCATGCTTGCCACACGGCTGCTGCTGGCCGGGATAGCGACATTTTGACGGTTCCCTGGGACTGGAGCATGCACCGAGGCCTGAGGACAGAAGTATCACTTGTCAGATTAATTTACGTGTTTGTCCTGCCACAAGAGCGGAAGGAGCCGCCCAGGACCCCGGTTCTCTTTCCCGGAGCATGTCCTCACAAAGAAATCAGCTGCTGCCGCTTCTGTGGTGTTTTATTAGCAAAAAACCGGAGCTGAGCCATATAGCCGTCGCATTTACTTGGACAGACCATCTTCTCTCCCTAGCTGGCAATGCAACATTTTGTGTCCTTTAATGTGCCCAAAATTTAAATGGACATTCCTTGGGAATATGTCCAGTTCGGTTCAGTACATAAATGCAATATCTGACCATTGCGTTTTAATTTTCCGTTTTTCAATTTAGCTTAAAAACAAAGTTAATGAAGGTTTTCAAAGAGTTTTGTACCAACGAATATGTTTTTTCCGCATGTTCCTTGGCTAAGAAACCCTCAATAAAATTGCATTAACGACCAATGCTTAATGTATGTATTCGGGTTTTAAGTAATAAACATTATTATGAAATTGCCTCTGTTTTTATTCAATTTGAACTGTCTCTTTGTTTTATTTTAAATTTTAATTTATGCAAATGGTTGCTTTTGTCCTCCTAGATGAGGTTATTTTTACACATGTGAAAGTCTCCCCCCATCGCCAGGCTCTCCTACCCCTACTTGTTTGTGTGTTAATGTTTGCTTTAGACAAATTTAAATTCTGTGTCCCATCCACAACCACATTGCCCAGCCCCGCCCCGCCCCGCCCGTCAGCAGGCAGGCTCCTGCAGCAGGAGCTCGGGCTGGGCACACACAATCAATTGCAGCCTCCACTCTTGAAGCTCGGCTTCGTTCGCTTCGCTGCCATCGATAAGGATAATGGAAAATTTATTAGTTTAATTGAATTTCTAAGGCGGAAGTTTTACGTTTACGTAATGATATCGTCCTCATCCCTTCGCATCCTTTCGCATGCCAGATCAGAGTCTCCTTGTTGTCGACGGTGGCTGCGGATGTGTTTGTACACATCGACTCCACATCCCCCCTCAATCGCCCCCTCTCATGGTCGTATATGGTTTGTGTTCGCTTTTAGTTTGGGGTTTTGCAGGGACCGATAAATTATTAATGAATGTATTTGCCTACCACTTTTTCTACCTCGGTCTGGCCGAAGACGAAGCTGAGATTGTCACACAAAATAGAAAGTACCCCTAGGGTACCTGGTATATTGAAATCGATAAAATAAAATATTATCAAAACTTTAGAGGTAAAAAACGGTGGAGATAAGCATTACTTTTTCTACACAACCTCGACTATTGGTTTTTAAATATCAATCTAAAATTTGGCAGTCAACTTTAAAAACAAGTATATATGTGGTATATACGTTGCTTAAAACTGCCAAATTCGACCTTGTCTTGTTATGTAGGTATATATATAACATTACAAATTACATTTTAATTTATTTCATTAAAAAAGTTGTGTATTGCTAACATTTAGACCAACACTTCGCCTTCTGTTTCACACTCTTAAGGGTTGTTTTTCTTGAATATTATCAAATATTTGTGATAATAAAAAAATTAATTAGGGGTTCTTTTCAAAATCTTTAAAACCGTTGACCAGCATTAATAGCAAATAATAATTAAATTAAAATATTGTGTTTTTGTTAAACGGATCGCCAAATATTTAAAAATACTTTTCCGACGATTTTTTGGTAATTTGAAAACTATTTATATTTGAAAACGAGCACCAACTAAATATGGGTAAAACAGAATTCAAAGATGAACGTTAGAGTCGGTTAAGAAAATGACATTTGATTTCATCCCGTTCTTTAAACGGATGCAAATACTTATCTATTATATTTAAGCTACCAATTCAAATGTTACACTATTATTATTTGTTATTATTTGCTAAATGTATAGCATTTTAAGTGAATTTTGATGCAGCTTAAAGGCCTTGTTTTATTGAAATAAAATTTAGCAACTTAACAATAATCTGAAGTTTTCCTATGGGCAGGGCCTTCAATTTGAATTCAACTCCCCGCTATTCAGCATTTCATATTGCCCATTGGGCACGTAATGCCGTTGCCTACTTCCGTAGTTCTTTTCATTTCCGGTTCCCCTAAAACCAGGCTAGACCAATTTGTTATACTCTAAAAGCCAGCTCCTTACTATCGAAACTTTAAAGGCATCAACTTAATCAGTGGAAACAAGAACGGCAACAAAAACAAATTACTGGAGCTAAAGGTGGAGCTATTCGGTAAAGGTGGATACGGTGGGCGGCGAGTGGACGAGTGGGCTGATAGACGGAGGGCAGGCAAAACACTTGACAGAAATAGCTACGAAAGCCACCAAAGGCAGGACAGGGCTGACTGAGTGACCTGAAGCGCGGCTCTTGTTTGGAAGGGAGCAGAGTGGGGTTGAGGACATCTGCATGGTATTGCAAACGGTAGCCGACCGAGTGGCAACCCCTTCGCTGCCCTCGAGTGGTCAAAAGTGGCGCCCAAGCGCAAATGGCAAAAGCCAAAATGATGAAAGTGCTGGGCTCCCCCTCGTATTTCCAGCCCCACTCCTCGATGTTGTTATCGTCGATGTGGAGCGCACATCAAAGGTGCAAACTGCGCTGAAGGGCTGTGGATTGGCACTCCAAGGGGCTGGGTGAGTGGGTCGTCGGTGATGGGGTGAGGGTGATGGGTGGTGGGTGGTGGGTGGTGAGAGGATGTGGGAAGAGCAGCTCCTGGTGCGCCACTTTGCATAAATGACGGAGGAGGTACAGCGAGGCAGGACTGAAAATAATAAACTAGGAATACGCATGTGGTGGTGGTGGGGCCGGCGAAGGATCGATGGACGTGACCTTTGGGTGCCTTTTAATGTGGTTTGCCAGGCAGACACCCCTGCAATTTGCAATTAATCAGCAAACAGGCAAACACGAGCCCTGCTCCTGTCCTGTCCTGTCCTGTTCGGTTCTGCTCTGTTCCCGCTGCATTAACTCCAGCCAAGTCTAAGGTGGAAGGTGAAGCAGCCCCAGACAGACAGACAGGCAAATGCAGATACATTTGCAGTTGCATACTTTCTGGCGTGGCGCATTGAGAGAAATGCAGTTGCAGCAGGCTCATAAATTAACTCTGCCTGAAGTCCTGGCTGTGCAAGGGTTAATTTTGTAAAATGTTTTAATAGCCACCCCATCGTCCGGACAGGGTTGAGACCTTTAATTTATTTTGCACTTCCCAGCTCTAGCCTCCATTTGCACATAAGAATCAATATGACCAGCAAACTGTATTAGAGTCAGTTAGGGTCCAAGACCTCTGAATTAAAGTCGGAAAACAATTTAAAATTTTAAAAATTATGTATTTTTTCCTGTGATTAATAATTTTTTTTAAATATTTTTCAAACATATTTGCATGGCTATCAAAATAATAAATGACAATTTCATTGGGTGGGTCGGCTGCCGGGCCACTTCTGGGCCGCCTCTGTAGGTATTGTCTTCTTCTAAGACGGAGGACACCCAAAATCCACTGCCAGCAAGAGCTTCGCTTGAGACGCGGGCACATGTGTGGAATCTCGTTGCCAAAAGGCAAGCCGAGAAAATAAGTCATTAAAATGCGGATTACCAAAAGCGTAGAAGTGGATTTTTGCATGTTATTTGTGCGAAGCGGATCAGACTCTAGACTTTGTTAGGCCCCTTCCCTACCCTACTCCATGGGACCGGGTGTTCGGTGGTCCCGTCAGTTTAGCTCCCAACTGACTGACAGAGGCCCCGGCAGGCACAAGAACAACGACCGCATCCACTAAGCCTGGTGCCTCTGCCTCCTCCATCTGCCTCTTGCCCTGACAGCTAGGCGGGAGCAGATTGTGATTGCGATTGGGTATGGGATTGGGTAGAAGTGGGAGTGAAGAGATTGGAGCGAGTGGAGTGAAGTCATTCCAGCAGGAATAAAATATTTATTAATGATACTGTTTGAGGTTGGTGTTGCAAGCCACCAAAATTTACATTGCCAATAGAGCGAATAAAGTCGGGGCCAAACAATGTGACCTCCGAAGGTGATCTGTAAAATAGGAGAATATTTTGTGAGCCATCTTATGCCCCACAAATAACCCACCTAACTCAGATAGATAGAAATCGAAACATTTCATAATTCCATTAATAAATCTCACACACAACCCGACTTTGAACCCTTGTTACTTGAATTGGACCGAGAAAAGGCTAAACTCGCCAGCAATCCGAAGAACGTTTTTAAATGCCAATTAATTTCTGCCGTCGCAAACTGTCAAAGTGGAAAGATTTTGGGACTCCTTATCCAGGCTGATGCTTGGAGTCTCGCAGGAAATTCCAAGAATATTTGAGGCACACTTCCCACCTAAATTCTGGTTTTTGCATTTTTATGTGGCTTATTTTTGTATCTCTCTACCCAGGCAGAGAGTATTATAAGTTTCGCCATAAATTTGCAACGCACTCTATATATAAATATAAAGTTAAAGATAAAAATAAAATATATAGTCTGGCTATATTAACCGGAATTTTTTCCCTGCGAAAATCGGGAGTTTTAAGTTTATAAAGCCATGCTCCCAAGCTTAATAATCTTATAAGCCTCGGTATTTTAATAGGGTCTTATTATTTTTGTCTCGAATTTTATTTTCGGTAATTGTATTCCCAAAAGTATAGTAAAATATGAGTTTATTCATTTTGTATTCAAGCTAATAATGTAAACTAAAATATGTCATAAGAAATCGTATCGGTTTTTACTGATTATAAACGATCGGGATAAATTGAAATAATTTGTCTCCAAGAGTATTCGGCTCTGCGGTACCCAAAAGCATCCCTTGTTTTTCTTTTTGGCCTTAATGTTTTTGTTTTGTATTTAAAATTTTAATATCAAACAAGGGAACAAAGTATATTCCCCAACCTGTGTTTGTATACCCTTGCAATGACAGAACATTTAAATTTTTGTTTTAAAAAGCAAAATTTCCAAGCGATATGGAGTCGAATATATATAAGAATTTCCAGTATATTATCCTGACCCATGCTGAACAAAGTTTATGGAGTTAGGTATGTTTTCGTCGGTGTGTTTCGAAAGTGTGCAAAATATTATATGTACTTCTCCCTGCAAGGGTTTACAAATTTAAAAAAATCATAATAAAAAGAGACCTCGGTAAGCCCACGCAGCGTCCGTCCATTCGCCGGTCACTGGCTGTGTCAGGGGTTTTGTTTACGATCTTTTAAGCCTGGTTTATGACGCCGCCGCATCGATCGATTCATCCGCAAAATTTTATTATTTTATTTGCCTCGAAATTAGCAATTAATTCTGTGGTAAGGCTGGGAGAATGGCAGGAGGCGTGTCTCTCTGGCTGACTCAGCGGAATGTGAATGGGAAATTAAATCTCTTGGCCAGAATCAGGTGCAGCCAGAACCTGCAGAGCATTTAATATTTACTATATATGCCGAAAATCAACTCTGAGATTGCTTGTGATATAAATAAAATGTAGATTCATTATAATATGCCAGCTAATTTCTAGGCACAGGCCAGGGCCAGGGCCAGGGCACAACCATTTCAGTTGGAGATTCCTCACCAGCTTTCAGCATGGGGCCTAATCCCCATTTAACATGCATGCGCGAATGTGTCGCGTCTTAAAGACGCCATAAATTTTCATTTTCAATAAAAATAACGAGGAAATGTATAATTTTTCTTCCCCTGCCCAGCTTGTTTTTTGCTGCCAGTGCAAGTGCGTAGAACAAAGCCCGCTGGATCGACTGTGGACTACTATACAGGCGAGAAGGAGGCGTAAAGGGATGTGGATGAGGATGTGGAGGATGAAGTGCGTTCAATAAATTTTGCAGTCAAATCCGCAACAGCGTCCAGGAGGCCGAGAGAGAAAGAGAGAGAGAGAGCACTGAGCACAGGGGTCGGATCCGGCGACAGTTATTTTTTGCCAGCGTTTTGCGATTTTAATGCGAATACATTTCCACATAAGCGATTTTTCACGTAAATCAAAAGCCGGCTCGATGATGGGGATTGGGTCGCAGTTGGAGTGGGGGGCCCAGGCATTCAGAATGGGGTTGAGATTGGGGTTGGGAAGTGGCTCCTCTCGGCGACATGTGTCGCATGTGGCCTTCCTCCGCCCCACATGCAGCTTTAAGATTAATTCATTTGCCTTTTGCTCGAGCGCAAATTACAAAATTACTTCATTTCCTTTTGACATTTCTCAATTTCTGCTGAATTCCGCGATGTCGCTGCACTCAGTCGCCAGTCGCCAGCCGCCAGCCTTCCTGCCATCTTCGGCATAGATAGACGACGCTTTTGTTTTTCACGTGAATTTAAATTTATAAATATTTAAATATTATGATAGACGAGCTGGGACATCTGCTCGATTCGTTCGCCTCGTTCCCCGGCAGGTTATAGCGCAAACAGAACCGAGAAACGAGTACCAGCCTAGACCCAGACCCAGACCCAGGTCAGAACCACAGGCACAGCTATAGGTACGGCCATAACTATAGACACAGCCAGAGCTTGGCCAGACAGCCGAGTCTCGGCTTCGGTCTCGGCCTCGGCATGATAAAAATGAATCTTTGATGTCATTTGGGTTTGTATGGAAATTTGTTTTAATGAAAAAAGGGCAGAGCAACTACAGTCTGTTCTCTGCTTTTGTTAATGAAATTTGCTGGCCGGAGGAAGGGCTGAGAGAAGAGTTCCCTTTATTTGCCAAAAATATTAAATGCTTTAATAAAACATGAGGCAGCCATAGGGAGGAAAGTTGTTTGTGGTCTGTCTCAGTGGCTATTGTTTTTTTTTGTTTTTTTTTTACCCGCATACCTCTGCAGTGCTTGGGCGAAAGTTATCTCTAAATGATTGTTCAATTACACCTCTAGCAGTCTGCTCAAGCTCCCCTGCCTGCCCTAATATCCCATCCAATTAACGTCAAAATAATACAACACAGCAGAGATCAGCAGAGACGGGCGATGGAGGGCCCTACTTGTACTTGTGCTTGTACCCGGGCCCAGAGAATAAGGAATCATTTAATAGGCGCATCAATCAGTTAGGCGTACTCATAAAACACCAGAGCCCAAGTGGAAATAAAACATATAAACATGAGGGGGGGTTGGGAGTGCAGGAGGGATGGAGTAGCTCCGGCCTCCACTCTGCATATGCACATTTCCATCTTTCGCTTCGTCTCGTTTCGTTTCTTTTGAAGTTGCAGCCGCAAGCCACCACACCACAGCGAATATTTAGTGAGTGCGTCAGTGTATCTATAAAATACAACACACACATAAAAACGAACAACGAACGCCAACACTCTTCCTACTCAGCACTGATCGGCCCTCCTCCATTCGCAGACTAGTTCCGCACTTAATTGTTAAGACAAATCATACGCTAATGGCCATAAAGTCAAGAGCACACCGTGTATCCATGAGATACGAGAAAGCGAAACGCGTGCGCCGTAAAATTGCCTGCACTCCCGCCTTTAGAGCACACATTAAAAATTAAATAAACAATTTGCTGCAGTTTCGTAGGAAAATGTGTGATTAAATGCGGTTGGTTTCGAAAAGCTGGCCCCTTCTTTTATGGCCTCCGTAGTATTTGGTCTTGGTACTTCTGCTGCCCGTTCTGGCTTGTTTTCTCCAATGAAATAGTGTATTGAGGATCCATTTTCGGTTCGGCTTCGGTTTTGGGCCATAAATTTTATTGCAAACGGATGTGTTGTAGGTTCCTAGTATGCGAGTGGAAAGATGGACAAGTACTCCAGTCACTTAGCACCTCCACTTATTTTTGGCATGACTTTCCCAAGCCATTTTCTCCACCTCCACACTCCACACTCACATTAACTTAATGCTCGACCACAATTTAATCAAATCATCTTGTCAATCGCAACCGCTAATTGGCTCAGCGAGTGCTGGCAGAGAAATTGTAGCTGCAGGATACGAATTTCCATAGGCATCTCTAGGAATCTGGCCAAATCAAAGTTAATGCAAGTGCCAATTGCCAGGCAGCCTCACCTCACCTCTGCTCCACCAATCGAAGCTGTCAATCAGATGCAGCCCAAGTGTAACTCTTTCTTATTCCACTCCTTTCTCAAGTCGTAACTCTTGGAAATTTGTTTCTGTTTTTGGTCCTGAATGTGGCAGGGACTCCCTCCTTGGTCCCCTGATGCGTTACCAATTTTAAAGTTGGCATTCCGGGCCGCCGGGCCGCCCTCTGCAGCAATTACCAAACCACACAACAATCGTTCAATGGCAGTATAAAATCGACTTAAAAATAGACAAGGGAACATGGCAGAACCCTCACTGCGATGGAAGTCGAATTCGAATTGAAGGGAGAGCGGCTCCAGAAAATAGTCGAATGCTGTTGCAGCTGCCTCATCTCTTCTTTCACAGCCACAGCTTCCGTGTTGTTGTTGGCTGACTGCCTGCCTCGCTCGCTGGCTGGCTGGCTGGCTGGCTTCAATTTCGAGACAATCGCAAATTGACAATCAAAGTCTTCAAAGACAGTGAAAACTGCTGCGGCGAACAACAGCCGAAAAGCATATGAAAAGAGCCAACGCGGCATCTTTTCCTTTCCTTGGATGTGCTCATGTGGAGGTGAGTGGGAGGCTGGGTGTGAGGCTGTCTCCTTGTGCGCCTGTCTGCGTCGCAAAAGCATTTGATTTAAATTGAGTTTGCGAAAATTTTCTTTGATTTGATTGAAGCAACTAAACTTGCACCGAGCGCATCCAACTATGGGCCAACGGCGAAACAATCCAAAAAAAATAGGTGTGAGAAAACTTGGGGGGTCCCGATGCATGAATTTAGTTGTGGAAGATTTTCAAGTTCGGTTCTAGTTGAAGAAATATCAATATTTTCGGATTCGAGATTTTTCGGAATGGTATATAATTAAAGAATAAAAATATTGTATATACAAAAATCTTTTTGTCATTTGTATGGAAAATGTTTTCTCATTTCCAGAAATATTTTCTTTACTTTCGTTATTCGAACTAAATTATCTTAAGTCTCTTTCGTTAGCTGTTAACAAAATTAAGAGTGTATATTTATTAAAAAATATGTATGGTGATAGAACCTGAACTATGAAATCAAGTGACTCAATGCAATTTAAACAAAATCACCTCTAAAGAGGTGAAGAGGTAAAACAAATTCAAACTATTATCATTTAAAAGGGAATTTCCCTTTCATTATTTTGAACTCGAAAACCATTCGTATTAAATCTGTAGAATGACTAATTGCACAAACCTATATCATTTAAACACAACAAATTAAAACGTTTCTACTTAAAATAAAAACAAATCAGATCACAAAATTAGTGTCTAAAACGTTGCAAAATTTAAGCTGGTACAACATTTAAAAAAACCTTATTAGCTATAAATTACTATAATTTCTTAAGATCGGTCTGCTGATTCAATATATTTTGACTTCTGCCCACTCCTCATGTAGTTTTTAAATGGAATTGCCCGAAAAAAATTGTTCAGCCGAAAATTAAATTTTCGATTAAGAACTGTGATAAAAAATGCTTGTTCACAACTAATATATTTTTCCTTAACATATTAAATATATATTTAATGTGTTGTTTAAAGACTGAGGGTGCAATTTGAAAGTAATATTTGATATGTTTTTCTCTGTCTCCCTATTTACTCCCCTGTTGCTCCCATATTCAAACACCTGAGCAACGAAGATTGCAAGCCACATTCAGTCCATTCTCTAATGAACCCGAATCATAAACATTTTAACTCTAGAAGATGCTTATCTGAAGCTTTCACCGACGGCAGGCCAAAGTGGGATGAGTGTGAAAGGAGTTGTTAATGCAAACTGGAGCTGTGTTCGGGAGTAGTTAGTACATCCATTCTATCACCTCTTAGAGCGGGCCGCCCCACATCATCATTATTATCGTTTTATTGTCATTTCAAATCGAGCCGAAGGAGCTGGCGGAGCCAAGCCGAAGGCAATCTGGCACCCACATGCGCCGCTGCTCCGCCGGACTAAACGATCCGGCGAGTGGCTCATTAAGTCGTAAAATCGTTTTAATCGCCGCCGCCTCCAACTCCATCTCCAGATGTCTTCTTCGGCTCCGTGGTCCAACAAGACCCGCTTGCGAATCCATAAAGAGTTAATAAAAAACACGAAATCACGGCGTTCAACGACAGCAGTTGTAAAAATAAAGAAATTTATATTCCTAACTTCTACCTCCACCACAAATCCCAACGCTGATTCTGAGTGTGTCGCTGGTCTGGTCTGGTTTTATAAGTAAACCCATTGGAGACATTTCACTGCGTATTGAATGGGGAGAGCACATTCGAATCTTGTGTCAGAGCAATATTAAATGTCTCATTATCATTTGTCGGTTTGTTTATTTTCGGATTTTGCATTGAGGGGCAGGGGAATGTCCGGATTTATATAGGACGAGGCAAGACGAGGCGAGGCCAGGCCACACAAGAGCGAGAGATCAACCTAGCCGAAGAAGAAATCTGTGTGGAACATATATCCAGCCATTTAATAGCCATCGATTGTCCATGTTAACATAAACTTGAACTTGTAGACAAGCGACCAGAAACTTCTACAGCACAAATCCATTTAAAAATTCAATAAGTGAGAGGAGAGAAGTCCGAAAAGTCGCAGAGAAGAGAAGAGTAAGGAATGCTGTCGAGCTCTGGAGCTCTGGGTTCCATTCGGTTTCAGTTTCCATTTCTGTCCTCGCCTCCTGCCTGCCTTCGTTTTATATAAATTATTGCGACACGAGTTCATTTCGACTGGCACGCCTCCGAGGCCAGGGCGAAGGGCGATCTCGGGCTGGGACATCAATTCGCGATGGATTGAGCCCGCAGAGTGCTCCGACTTTGCATGTCCCCAAGGTGCGTTCTGCGCTACCTTTCCTGGGCGACGACTTGTCCTTTGTCTTCGCTGCCCCTTGCTCCTTTTCGAGTTGGCTGCCAGTTGGCATAGTCTGGGCTCGGCGTCTAGACTTTTGGCATCCATATCAGGGATTTTTCCAAAAATTTAACTCTTATTGTTTTAAGCGAATTCTTTGTAAAATTCCTGCCATTCAAAGGGGTTAAGCTACGTTTTGAAAACATCGAAGGGGAATTTGGGCCTTTCGAGATTTGTAGTTGGATTGTAGGGACGAGAGATCAGCGCCTAACCCAGAAGTTCATTACATTCCATTATCCATTTCACCCATGCATCATTTCGTCGGCCGGTGCTCATGAGCTCACCCATCTAATCGCTACCTGGGCAGACATACTTTTCCACGTTTGGGTCCCAGTCTAGCAACCGAGAAATCAACAGTCAGCCCAGGAACACACTACTAGCTCTGCCCACACTCTCCAAGAAGGCTCAACCAGAAAAAAAAAAAAAATTAAATCTAAATGATTTATCTTTAGTTATTATTTTGAAAAAAAAAAACTAAATAAAGTAAGTTTCAAGTATATAATTTGCAATATTTTACACGAACATATTTTCATTTTAAATGTTTTAATCGCTAAAATAAAGCAAATATTATATGCTTAATTGTATGCAAAAGATGCAATTAATAATATTGTGCTCAAAAATAAGTTTTTTTATGTGACTTAGTTTTGTTTAAATCCCCAGAACAAACCAAGAATTATTTGTTTACTTTAAATGCCCAATTTATTGTGAAAAAAGTATTAATTTAAAAATAATATTAATGTTTTTTCAAAGTGTAGACCTCGACAAGTGCAACCAGGCAAACCACGAAGATGGTTTAGTGTTTGTGGCTTGTGTTTTCCGCATGGCAGAGAGTTGGGGTTGGGGCAAGCTGCAGATCTGGCCGCACAATAAAGATCTCATCAAGTACAACATGCATCGTGCGTTTGGAACTCTTTTCAGCGCTGCCCCTTCTAGAGGCTAGCGGCTAGGGGCTAGGGGCCTCTTTGCCTGGTTATTTGTGTTGTCCTTTTGGCATTATCTTCGGCCTTTAATTTATTAATAATCTCATGCACTTCCCACTCGGTTTCGCAGGGGTCTCCATCTCCATCGCTCTCCGGCCATCTCTAACCGACCTCGGCGCGCATTCTGGCTGTATGAATTTTTCAATTTGCGATCTTTGAACTGCAGACAATGAATTCTTTATAGCAAAACCTTGTCTACCACTCATACTTCCCGTCTCTCTGGCTTACAGTTTTTTTAAGCTGAATGTAAAGCACTTTGTAGTCGCTGTTAGGCACATGCAAGTCCAAAACTCTTTAATATTTTAATAAGGAAAAGACGAAGTACAACAAATAAGTACAAATCCGACTGCATTCATATTTGGCAATGAACTATTTTTTTTCTCCCCGCCTGCTAATCAGCTGACGAAAATTGAAAAGCTCCCAACTGACACTGAACTTTTTGGTGCTCATTCAACTAGTTATAATACAAATAACTAATGTTTTACCAGCACGAACAAGTACAGCTGCCAAAAATATAACCGGCAAACCTTCCCATAGCTTTAGGAAACAACGGTCAATGCGATCACGATGCTGGAGCAGCTCTGAATTTATTGATCATGATATTGAAACGCCGCACAAGTCGTGGAAAGCAAAATGAAGATGCCCCTAAAGCGAATCAGCTCGAGGGCATCTCGGTGGGACCAGAGCAACTTGTTTGCCCCTTCATTCGAGGCTGGGACCTGGCAATTACGCAATAATGTGGGTTTCATTGTTTAATCCGATTCGCAATCTTTTCAAGATTTTCTAAACGCAACACAAGAAAATTGTGTAGCTATGGGGCGAAGAATCTTTGAAATCCATTTTAATTTACAGTCATAGGAATATGGGAAATTATCACTTTCGGAAATGTAATAACTTAAATATTAAATAATAAATATATCCTATTCCTTTACAATATGTATCATCATAAAAATCAGATCGAGTCAAATGTTTACGCAAATAGTAAGTCACTATAAAAAGAATACATTTAGAGTCTTAGTATCCTTAGTATCGTTGCTAGTTTTCAAGTAAAATGGATAGTTCATAAATAAGCTTTCCCTTTTATTGATAAATCAATGTGAAGTGCAGTCGCAGCAGTGGCCAGCAGCTGCCGCCTCTCCTTATTTCCTTCTTGGAGTGGCAAGCAGCACATGTCTGAGATTGGATTGGGACCACCGTATTTGCATAGAAAAAGAAAAGTTGGTATTTTTTAAGTAAATGCAAGTTGACAATCGCCGGAAGAAGAGGAGTGAGCAGAAGTTCAAGTCGACTTACTGGAATTGCGAGCGAACTGCTGGGATTGTGGTTGGACTTTTTGCAGCTCTTGAAACTTGATTGGACCCGACCTCAGGGCTGACTCACTCGGCCAAGCACATCAATGCGAGTCGTTAACTGCTTTACGACTATTTCCTCGAACCATTCCCAACAATCGACAACTAAAAGCCGACACACCAAATATTTACGTTTTGGAAATATCTCCCAATAGCCGGCCATTTAATGGATTATTAGATGATTGGTCGGACAAAAGCCGCTTTTGTTGCATTTTGCCCCATTTAAGTAGAAACGGTTTTTTAATTCCAAGCCATAAACCGCAGGGGGATCTCTTTTTATGAGTAATCTTCCCGAATGGCCATCGAACAGCTCCACAATAGGTTTTTCTTACATCATCTGAGCTGTGTATTCAATAATAAACATCCGAATCTTAACACTTTAAAAGAGTGTATATCGGAGATTTGCCAGAGTGACAAAGCCCCGTCCGGGGAGTGACACTTTTCCGAGGGTATGCTAATCTGACCAGCGATCTGAGGAAAATCAATCAATGCCAACGAAAGGCATCAAAAGCAGCTCCACAGAGGCGAGAAGTTGTGTAAGCCGATAGGGCTTAGTGGCCGCAAAAGAGCCGTCTTATATTGCGTAAGTGGGAAATAATAGAGTCGGAAAGGAAAGTGACGGGTGATGAGGTGGGAACGTTTATGCCGTGCTTCCATGCTTCCCTTCAGTTTTCCGTCTCGAGGATCCTTGCACTTTCTTTGGCATAATCCCATCAGCACGTTGATGTCCATAACGCATGTTTCGCACTGCAGCTAATGAATACCGCAGACAGTTATGCACCTTCTCATCCAAATGCAGCTTCCACTCCCACTTCCACTCCGGCTGGCTGGCTACTTGGCAATTGGATTGTGGCCCAGGCTAGCAGCTCAACTTTATAGTCTTAACTTTGCGACTGCGACATCTGCGCAATGCGAAATGCGAAATGCGAAAAATCCCCAACAACCGACACCTCTAACCAGATACTGACTGGGGTCGTTATGCTAAAGGGGGGGCCACGGCCACATCCAGAAAACAAAAGTCAGCGTATAATGAGATTAAAACTTGAACTTTTGGCAAGCCCAGAAAAGTTTTGACAGCCAAGAGCCGGGAATGGCAATAGGAGCAGGAGCAGGAACAGGACAAGCCAAAGTCGGAGAAGCAGGTAAATCATTTTACGCACCCGCAAAAAAATGAACTTTGGCAAGTTTTGCAATTTGGCAGTGAGAGCTGAGTTATGGATCGAACGGTGGATTGAACCGAGATGCCTTTCCGCACATATTCCTAATACATTCATTTCGTATTATCGACATCCTGTAAAAATGAAAGCAGTTCTCATTCTTAAATGCTCTCTCCTATAGTTTGGAAATAAAACTCCATGAAAACCCCTAATCCGAAATCGAGTAACCATTAGTTTGTTTTGTTAGAGCAATCAAGGTACGGTGCCCGCTCAATCAAACATTTCTTATTTGAAATACTTTTTGGCAATTTGCCATTAAACAGTTTGAAATGTGCGTGTTTTGGCTTTTGGCTGCAAAGTTGCACCAGACGCCATAAATATAAACCAGCGCACCCACCCACGTCTCGCCTTGTCATCGTCCTGGACTGAACCGGAGTAAATTCAACTGTATTGGCGGAGTGTAATGCGGCACTCGGGAAGGCTCCTCAGGAGTGTGGTCGGAGTGGACGATGTCTAACCAAGTGTGGCCAATAAAAAGTCGTTTTTGCATTTGTTTTGATTGTTTATTACTGCGGTACAGAGAGTGCATGGTAGACTACAGATGGTCCTGATACAAGTCACTGTGGGTGTGAGTCAACAAATTGTAGTGGGCATCGATGACCACCGGCACCAAATCATGTGCCAATAAATGTGTAAAATAAACCACGACTGCAGCTAACTTTCTTTCGATTTGGAAATCATTTTTGTTTGCTGCATAATGTTTTGAAAGCGGAGAGTCACTTCACGAGTGTGAACTTGGAGACTACTAAGTGAAGCAGCAGAAAATTTAGAAAATAATGTTTACCGATGGAATTATTGTTTTTAAATTATTATTTAAATAAACAGAAATTGCCAGGGAAATAATAGTTTGCTATTGGAAGATCTATATAAAAATCCCTAAATTGTTTACCAAAAATGGGCGGTTAATAATTTAACATCTACCATATAATTTATGACCATCACATATGATTTGATTGACTTCCGTCAGAAAACAGCAAGATAGTTTTGCTTACTTAGTTGCTTCGTACATCCTAACTATACAATGCTGTTCATAATGCCCATAAATCTATTTTTCGCAAGTTAACTGATTCATAATAAAATCTTGATTACATTCTTAAGAGCCAAGCAAAGTCCGTAAAAATGGTATCTTCATATGCTAAATTAATCCGTCGGCATATGTGAGTAACTATATATGTAGGTAGGATGCATGACTACTACCGATTTTCCAGGAAAAGTTGGCGACTCCGCACGCATTATGTATGCCATGCTCCTGCATCGATAAATCAGTCAAAACTGTCAAATGCATATAAATTATATGCAAAAGCCAAGGCTCCACTGTGCACCCCGCAGGATGGTCGGTGGGAGTGTTCGACACTGGCGAAAATCGGTGAACCATCAAAAAAATGTAGTTCCATTGGCCGAATCTCCCTTTCTTCGAGTGTATTTAGAGCCGATTCGCAGATACGCGGTTCCAATTTTGCGTCAGAACAATAACAAGCCACCTTTTGAATAAATGCAGTAAATGCACACACCACCAAGCTGAATAAGGGAGAGAGTGTGGGAGATGGTGCGTGGGTACCCACACCGTGCCATGGACGAGAGACCCTCGACCAAGACGTCTGGGATGACCGAAGAACCTATTAGAACCCGTTGAGTACCATTGGAGTGGAGCCGGCGGATAGAGATAGGAATTGAGCGTACGTGGGCCCATGGAGTGGAGTTATGTTAATGGGCTATGACTGTTGGGATTCGGCATCAGATACAGTAATGTGAATGCAGTCCCTACCAAACCAGAGAAAGCAGTAGACTTCCACAGAGCCAGAAGACAGAGACAGGAGGAATCCAGACACAATGAGAGGAGGCGTGAAAACGCTGACGATAATGTGTTCAGCTTCAAACCATTTTCGGTGAGATGTGGATGTTTAGTAGTAGTAGACTTATGCATATTACATTATAATATTTGAAAGGGCATAACACACTCAGCCACAGATATTTCTGGCCTATTGACTGTGGAGTGTTCGTATCCAGCTTTTCCCACCCCAAGAAATTCATTTACATACGTAACTCATCATTCCTCCGATCTTCGAGGAGAGCGATCATCGGCCAGAAAAATTGTTTTCTAAGCTATTCTCCTCAGTTGAATTCCTCTGAATTCATGCATTTGTAATAATCCACTAACTTACACTGCAATTAATATAATATATACTATATACTGCTATATGATAATATATACTATATACTGCTATATGAACCTCTTGTTTATGAGTAAATGTCATTCTCGTTATTTAAAAATGTTTAATAAACAAGAAAGATTCCCTTACAGTTCACCCACTTTAATTCATATAAAAAGGATTTTTCCCAGGAATGAATTAATTATCTTAAATCATTATTTTGTATTACCTTATCCCCATTTTTTGCCACCGCTCCTAATAATTAAAGTAATTGACATGACCTACTCAATTACTGGCATCTTTTGTGTCTTTACTAATTTCACCGCAAAATCCTTGAACAAAAAAAAAATATAAATGTCAGGATACAAATCACAATAGAATACATTACAGCATTTTGTATCTTTATGGCTACTAACAAACCAATAATATATTTCGAGGTGAATTTGGTTGTTTTGAATTGTAACATATTTTAATCAATTTATCTGGAAGAATTGTGCTTAAAACATTTTCCCGGTTTAGATAGCACATTTATCTGGTTAAAGTTAAAACATTTTCATTTGAGTGTCCACTTGAAACCTTTTTGAGCACACATTAAGAGTTTCGATTTCTAGAGTGGCACATATGATATAATGAATTTTTCCATTGGTTTAGTTTTATCTTATCTAATTTTTTAAAATTATAAGTTCAGTTTTGGAGAATCTTTTTTTTCTAAAACAGAAACCAGAAAAAATAACCAACTCATCATATTGCAGAAGAAAGTGTAACCATGGAAACCACCACGAAAAACATCATTCAAAGGTTCTCTGACAATGATTTTAACTAATGTTGCAGCATGATGTGGCAGAAAGTTGTGAATAATAAATCAATAACCCATGACTGGTGGAAGGGAGACCTGGGTTAGTGGTCAAACTTGCCTTTGTGCGCGTGATTTGTAAGAAACATTATATAAATTATTGTTTTACAGGGGTCAAAAAAATATATATTTTTGTTGCAGCAATTATAGCTGACCAAATATTTACGCAACAATTATGATTTCAATCTCGAAAATACTGAGTGAGAGGTCAAGTTGAGGGCTTGAGAAAGTTGTTTCTTTTCATTCCATATGATGAGGGAAATATATGTATCCTGAAGTACAGGGCCTGAAGCTGAAGATCCGCTAAACAGTAGCGACAGGCGGCAATTGACAGTCCCCAATGCTTATGACAACTTGCAAATAGAAAACCAGCAATACTGCATGACGCCAGGAAAAATGCAAATGATGTATGCTACAGGCGTAGGAGGCAGCAAGGGAACTGCAAAACCGCGACATTCGAGGATCGGGGAATTAGAAAGTTCAAAGCCTGATAATGCAGTCAAGCTTTCCGATACTCAGCCCGATCTTTCCCCTCCTCGACTCCCCACTGCATCTCCTCTCGCCGCGAATCACGCGCAATGAGCAATTAAATATGCGCAGTCGTGTGTGCCACCATGCGACGGGGGAATGGTGACTGTGCCGCGTCACCATTGTCCACATCATCATCTTCATCATCATCGCGTCCATTGTGATCCGCGCACGAGGCAGGCGTTCTGGCTTTTGCAGGTCTTTTCCTCAATTCGTTCTGGCAAAGATGCTGCATGCGCGGCGAAGACAACCACCACATGACCCGAATAGCAATTGCAACCACATCCACATCCAAGGAGATGCACTGACTGACTTGGGTTGAAAGTTGATTTGGCTTTAGGAATGCGCTGGGTCTTTCACTTGGGGTTTTAGTTATGGGTACAGATTTCGCTTAATTTTAGCAGGAGCTAAATTAGTTCTTAATAAACCAAACGATGATATAAGCCTTCAAAAATAAACTCTTCATATATGAGAAGTAGATAACAAATGTTTTACATAACAGATATGTTTTTAGAGCGAAATTATGAAGTCATATCATATAAACTATTCTTTACACTGTTAAGCAAATTTATTAAATAATATTCCTAATTTCTTCTCTTTATAGGTAAGCTAATGGATCCAAACCTAACAATAAAGATCTGGAAGTGTAAGCAGCCAAGGGCCGGATAGTTCCTTGCCAAATTATAGAAACTCCTTCATCCCGAACCAGGCTGCGTGTGTGATCCAGCGATTGACACGCTAGTTAGCATTAGCTCTCGTCTTACATGGCCGGCCTCTGTGACATCGGGGAAATGCATTAAATTAAGCATAACAGGGGGAGGGACCCCTAGAAAAAAAAAAACCATAATTCTCAAGTGTTTATGCGGCCTTTCCCAGACCTCTAATGGGCAGGCCAGTATGCCGACACAGACTTCATCTAGCCTTTGTTCTTGGAAAACTCCGTGGCTCTTTCTCAATCCTGCATTTTATGAAAATAAAATGCTAAGAAAAACGCCTTAGAACCCGGCTATAAAACTTTCCGCACATGCATCTAACGGCGACAAACTTTGTTTGCGATCTCCCCGACAATGCACAAAATCAAAACATTAATTTATTGCACATTTTTCCCAAAACAACATCCACAGAGAGAGAGAGACAGACTGATTAAGTAGCCAGAGAAGAAGTCGCCTCCTGATGGCAAACTCTCCTCCTCGTTCGTATAAATCACTTTCTCCAGCCAAATGGAGGAGCGGGAAGGCACAGAGAAAAGTTGGCAGCCCAAAGATATCATTTCAATAGAGATGGCAAACTTCGGAGAGAGAGCCCGAAACGAAGTCGCAGAAAAGTGAATCTGCGTCTGGGAAAACTGCAGGAGCCCGGCGACAAAAATATTATTGCAGTTGTGTAAATAGTTGTCAAGCCGCAGGACTTTCGCCATGCCCCTCATTGTTCCGGCTCCCAAATGTGTACTTGAAACTGACAAAAGAAAAACACATGGAGGGAGCGGCCCAGGCCCGACGGAGAGCGCAAAAAAAAAATCGGAGAATTTTCAAGTGCACTTATGCATATCCTGCCCGCAATTGAAATACCGACCAGGCCAGGCCGCATGCACATATGTGCGAACACAAACTCTCCCAGACATTTTGCGTTGACATCCTTGGCGTCTTGCATCTTGCCCACATGTCGTGGCAGAAATTATAACAAAAAATCCTTCCCGCCTTTAACTTGCAGAGAGAATAGCTATGTACGAGTATGTTCCCTGCGTTCGTTCCCTCTTTCTTCTGATGACGAATTTCCTGGGCCTTGCATGCAGTTTTTTTTGGCGAGCTTTTTTCATATTTGAGCTAGGCAATGCTTATATTTCATTTTGATGATTTAATGTTTTTAAATTTAAATAATTTGTTTTTTTTTCAAACAATTTTCCTATCATCTATTTTATTTGCATTTCAAACTGTGAAATGATTAATATATCTTCTTTTTTTTTTGCTTCAATATAAATAATTACATTCAGTTTACTATCTTTTTTTTTGATGTTTCTTAAGAGCTCAATTATTTCAGTGTAAAATTACACCAAAATGCGGGCTGAGCAAACATAAACAAACATGAGTCACAGACATCCCCTGAAAACCATTTCCAGCTATTTCTATATTCCCTGCTCCTACCCTTCACCATTTAAAATATTTTGATTCAGCTCGTTGTGTGCTAAATACATACACCGAATCAGAACTAATTTTCATTTAAGAATGTAAATTTCCATAGCCACCACTCTTTTTTTTTCAATTTCCTGGGCCTGCAATTAACTTTTCAAGTGGTTATCAAATAAAATCGATTTTCATCGACTAAAGCATCAACCACCCGCGCATTAGGGCACCAAAATTTGTTTGGTACTTTTTGAAAAAGTCGAAAAATGTGTTTATCAGATATGGCTGGTCCATTGAAATAATTGCAGCAGAGAGTGCATTCATATTGGGAAGATCCCTCATCTTTCTATTGAATTTTCAAGTATTGTTTATCTTTATACTCTTACAGAAAGTTTAACAATTTAAGAAATATGTTTGTAAAGGGGTTAAGTCTTCTCCGGGATGAAAAGTTGGGTATTAGCATTAGTAGCCACTCGAAAAATGTTAAAAATTATTAAATTTAACCAATTAGTAACTAATTATATACAATATTATTAATTTAATAAAAGTCGACTTCAGTTCATTCTTTTTTTTTTTTTGAGGTTCAGTTTTATAATTTTGTCATTGCAAGGCATTAAGAGATTCGCTCTCCTAAGCCAACCCTGACTTCCTTTGACATTCTGAGATCGGATAAACCCTTTCACTTTTCAATTATGATAAACGATGCCCGAGAAGAAGGCGCTTCCAAAATTAGCCAGAAACTGTGACAGTGCCCAGGTCTTTCATCATCCATTCAACAGTTTTGTACATTAACATTTTTCTGACAATTTCTTGGGTCTTGCTTGTATGTCTAATGCACGAGTACTTGAGATGGAGGGAGGAGGGGTAAGGGGCAAATGGAGATGGTCTCCCACATTCTCATGTCAGTTGTTGATTGATTTGCCTGGGCTGACATTTGAAAACTAACAAAAATTATCATGAAGTCGCCTTTTACATTTCCAATGGTTTCGGTGGAATAATTACTCCAGCCCACCCATAGGCCAGGCGTGCATCATGAGAGCAATTCATATTCGGGAAAATCAAGTCTAACGGATAGATAAGATTCTCCATGGAGCCAGAAATCATAGAACAAGGAACCGTTTTCCTAATGAGCCGTGCCACTAAAACTGAATCCGAGGTCTCAGGGCGATAAGAAACAAAGAGTAATTAAAACATTAACCATTATGTTCGGTGTGGAAAAAGGGGAGGTTTTTGAACCGAAATTTATAGTTTTCGGGGCTAATGCATTCACTATTGAAATTGATAAAAACTTGGCGACTCTGGGCACTGGGGGAAGAGCATGGGTAAGGATGGGGGGACACGCGTTGTGGCAGGGCGTGTCTAATTGCATTTCATGCTGTCCCCATCTCATCCGCCTGCCAATCGTGCCTTTCGAACGTATCTTTTCTTTCCCCGTTCGGGCATTCTTAGAGCGCAGCTGAAATTTGAATTTATTCTTTGTCAATTGCTCGCTGAGCTCAACTTTTTTGACAATTTATTAGAAACGCATTTGGAATTCCAATGGGTTTTTCCTTTTATTATTCCCCTAATTGAATTTGATTTTGTCGCTTTTTTATGGCTTTGTCATGCGGTCTGGTCTCTGGTCAAATAAGAAGAAAAAAAAACCATTTGTTCTCTGCCGCTGAATTGCGGTTGTTCAAAGTGAAAACTTTTCCATGATGCTCGATAAAAACTTCACTCAACCTAATAATGAATCATAATCCGCACGATTTATGGACTCACCTGAGAGCCGAGCTAATAAATTTCATTACAAAAGCTTTTGCACATTGTAAATTGGTCTCAACTCCGCAACTACATAAAAATTAATTTTTTAATGCACTTTTCAATCCTTTTAAAAACAAAATCCCACAGGGACAAACAGAGTTGCAGGGAGGCAAAGGAGGAAGGAGGAAGTGTAATAAATTTAATTTCATTTACAGAATTGGATTGACTTTGTCCAGCAGAACAAACAACACGAGTAACAACAGCATCAGCAAATAGTGTAAACCACTGACAAAGAAAATACAATTTATTGCATTTTGCTTGCATTTTACCAGGTTCATTTCATGTAGTCCGAAAGGGCATGAAGAGATAATCCAGTATATGCACACTCCAGTCCCGAAAGAGTATTGCCTTGCGAAAAGTTATTTTGATCCGATTTGGTCCGAATGAAACATTCAATTAGTGGAGCGACGGCCTGACTTTCATGTCCCATAACGTTTCCAATAAAATTAGCATAAATTGACATGGATTTTCGGCAAATTGATTCCTCGAGAACGAACAAAATAGGTGAAGGAGAAAAGAAAATGCAATTTCAAGCAAACATGTAAGTTTCCAAGAAAACACAATTTATAAATTAGCCAAACAGAGCAGAGCGAAGGAAAGCGAACGGGCACAAACATCGTAGAATATCATAAATATTGCAGAAGGGGGAAAACTCGAGAAAGCGAAAGGATTTCCAAACAAATTTTCATGGTCCAATGAAAACTAAAGCCCGGCTCCTCTCCACCGTCCCCATCCGCCGGGCGGTCAAGCAAAAACGAGAAAAAATATTATTTAGACAACAAAAAGAAGCCGAAGAAACAAGGCTCGGCAAAGGAGTAAGGATAAGCCTGCATAATCAAGTGGTTTTCGATAAATAGAAACAAAAAGGGTAAAGCAATCCCCCTGCTCCGCTCTTCGCTCTCCCCGAGTCCCATTTCCAAGGCCAGTTAATCGAATATGTTTGTTAAAAAAGTTTTGAGGCGTAAAAAGGCAAAAAGAATCCAACCCCGGTCGGGTGGGTCCCACATCTACTTATCCCTTGGCCTGGTGAAAATTTAATTTCGACCGCCTTCCAGCCTAACCCAGAGCTCTACTTCTAGGCCCAGAGATGGCAGCGTGACACGGAAAAGATTCGCAAAGGGTTGCTTCCTATTGAAGATCTTCTCCCGCTTCCATCCCTTCCCGAGTCGTGGACATTTTCCTCCTCAGTCCAATTGACCAACTTTTGAAGGGGCCTCGGCATAAAGTTGTTCTCTGTCGGCTTTTTAATTTCCTCGTCTGGGCTCATCTCTTCCTCTGCCACCTTCCTTTCCCTTTAATGCTCTTTTGTTCTAAATTGCATCCTTTCGCTAAGGATCTGCCTCACCTGCTGGCGCTGGCGCTGGGGGCTGGGGCTGTTGTTGTTGATGTTTCCATGTGCCATATACAATTGTTGCCACATTTCCGGGCATTTCTTTGGCCTAGGCGGAGCCAGACCTCCTCCACTCGCTTTAACGATTTCCCGAGTAAGAATTCTCACTCATTTCTTTTTCAATTTTCCTGTTTTAAATTGCTTTTGCCCTCGTTTTATTTATGTACATTTAGTTTAGTTGTGCTCGAAATTTTACCCCAGCTGAAAAATAGTTGGTGGGAGATTCGGGGGTGGTTAAATCCAGGCCAATTTTAAGCGATTATCAATTAAGACCGAAAGGGTTTCCTTGGCCCTCTAGGGTCTGCACGTGCCTGGACCAAAGAAAAATGAGGCGAAAATATAAAGAAAATTATTGAAAATCCCGGCAACAAAGAGTTTTCGAGACCTTTGCCAAACTCCAGCGAACTCAACCACTTAACAATACAAAAGATAATTAAATAAACAATGAGTCGACACCAAGGACTACGTGAAAATGTAAGGGCGCAAAAAAGGAAATAATGCAAATTGAGAAAAATCGTATGACCCCGTCTTAACAAAAAAAAAACATTATGGAAAATGAGAGAGTGAAGCCTTAAAAATTCATTGAAGGACATCAAAGCAATTTGGGGTGGCTGAAAGATATACATTTTTCCGACGCTGGAAAAAATAACGATTCGGTTAATGGAGTCAAAACTAACTCAATCCTATGAAAACTCCAATTGTTCTAGGAACTTTAAGGGGTCTCTTACAAATGGGGTAGCACAGCACTTCACCCTCTTAGTCACCCACATTTCCGCTTATCGCTCAGAATAGCGCAACTTTACCGCCGACATGAACATCATCATCATTATTCATAATCATCAGCAAGACCGCTGTCTGGGGCTGCAATGCGTCGCCCTTGGGGCGATAGGTTCTATCGCCAGTTACAGTTACAGTTCCAGGCCCAGCCCAGCCCAGCCGCCTTCCCCCAATCTGCACCCACATAGTGGACTCACGCCCCCAGCGCAATGCAAACAAGCACGATCGTTAAATTAAAGCGTTTATGCTATTTGATACCCGGTATTCTTGAGGTTATTCCATAATCATTATGAAATGGCTTGTTCCTTCCCTTATTTAGTTTTAAGAAAAGGCAAAAAGACACTTACATACAATAATAATACGTTCACATATATGGACTAATATTAACATAAATAATATTTATTTAACAAATTGTAAATGAAAGGTTAAAAATATATGTTTTTGATATTATTATGAACTATTGAAAATTGTGCGAAACAAATAATTTTCAAATGTTCGACTTAAAATAATATGTAAGCTTTTGTTGATATTTACAATCACAGTCATTAATTATTTAAAACAACTGTATTTTAAGATTAAGGATTTTTAAGCTAATATCCATCTCCACTTTTGCTCGCCCTTTTAGTTATATTTTTTTACGTATTATTAGAAAATGGGCATGTTTTAAAAAAATTGTTCGTACCACAATTATTTCTTATTTAAAAAAAAATTGCATTATTATTCAAAAAATGGATTTGGCCACTCTTAAATGTTATTCTTTTAGTTCTAAACACATTAAATTCCTCAAAGGCAGAAATGATCTTCCCTGATACAATATACCCTGAAACTCTACCGCGATACCGCGTATAAAAAGTTGCACCGCTTCCATGACAATGATGACGGCGTCTGTTTCCGCTTCTGACGACGACGCCATTGCCATTTTTTTGTGCCGCTGGCCTGTGGCGTTGGTCTCGGGCCTACACTCTTGGATACTTTGTTAAATTTTACTGTTTGCCGTTGCAACAGCAATAGCAATAGCAACAGCCCAACAGCAACAACAGGCGACACTCGCTGCAGCAGCAGCAGCAGCAGCAGACACATGAACAAGAACAAGTTTTTTTAGAGACAAACGTCGCCATCGCTGGCATTGTCGTCGCACGTTGTGCAAACTTTTCCACTTCATTGCATGATTGCAATTTTTACGCAAAACAATTTTATTTGTTTAGGTTTCCTTTTCATACCCTTGCACAGGGTATTATAGTTTAGAAAACCAGCTTATGCTCCTGTTTGCCGAAGAATGTTGCATTGTGTAAAGCATTTCTTCCGCAAAAGGGAGTGTGTAGAAAATGTAAGAATTCAAATTGAATTTAAATTCAAGAGCACAGAAGCTTTAAGGATCGAATCTAAAAATACCCTTGCAGATACATTTTTTTCAGATTTAATTTGTAACCCGCTGCCTTTACGGAAGACAAGAACAATTTTCTTTCAAAATAAGAAATTCATAGATCTTTTCTGTGGCAGATATTTTTTCTTTTTGAATTTTTACTTTTTTTAGTTTTATTTAGCTAATACATAAATTTGACTTTTCCTTAATTTTCCACAAATATCTTGTGTTAATTAAAATTTCCAAATGAACTTTAACAAGTTAAGGATTATTTTATTATTTAATATTCGTACAAATGGTATTTAAATGAGTTTCTAATACCTTGCGGACTGATTTAAGACATACCCTTGCAATAGGCTTTTTACCTTTAAATATTGTACATTGTTTATAGCAGTAACAGCCATTGGTACTATATATCCTATTACCTGCCCTTTTGAGCGAATTCCTCTTTCTGCTTCAATTGCGATATTTAAGTTGGAATCAAACTATTATATCCACAAATATACTAGGGTAAAATATGACAGAATACCAAATGTATATTTGGATTTATTTTTCAGAGTTTTTGAGCATTCTTGTCGACAATATGCTTAGAAATTTAGAATATTTTATGATTGGGATTTCTTTCGCGTCTTTAATAAATAAGAGACACAGATTTAAAATTATTAATCTCGGTTAAACATACCTAGTCTTTACATGTAACCCAAAAACTATATCTCAGGTTTGAACCAATATTTGTCACACGTTTTGAATGAATATTCAATACACTGGCTTACTTCTTCCACTGACGATAATCCGTTTTAATGCTCTCCCTTTATATGCGTCTTTGGCCATCGATTGGCTTGGCTTGCATTGTTTGTTTGGCTGCATCAATTCCCATCTTTTCAAGTTGGGCTTCCCTGCAATCAGTTTCGTTTTCATACACAATTTTCTTGCCCGTTTTTTTGCTCGATTTGACCATTTATCTATTTGTACTATCCATCTCTCGGCTCAATCCCTGTCGACTCCACTACCATCCCTCTTCCACTCCATCGAGTACCGCTTTCAAGCTCTTTGGCCAAAGTGCAAAATGTTGTAAGTTAAATGGAAACAATATTGGGCTCGGGCAGGGCAGGGCAGGGCTGGGCTTGGGCAGGACTGGGAAAGGACTCGGGATTTTGCTTTGGCTCCGGCTCTGACGAGGACCGGGCCGGGCCGGGCCGGACTGGGGCTTCACTCCTTTCATCCTCCGGAGCCCTTGAGCCGGGCGAGAACCGCACTGACGTTCGCCGTGCGCTTTGTGCTGTGCACTTGCCTCTTGATTTCGATTATTGTCTTGCACTTTTCACTCTTCATTCGGCGGGCTTTGTTCCTGCCAATCCCGTCCGAATCCCGGTGGGTCGGGCTGACTCGATTGACAGACGAATTACTTTGCCGGCATTGGTAATCGCACTCAACTAGGTACCTGGACACTAAGGTTTCCCTTTGCCCCGGCCAAATCTTTTAATTAAATCCATTCCAGAGCCGGCCAAACCGTTTTGGCCGCAATGCAAAAGTTTCGCCAGCCCAACAGCGATGCAAAAAAGTAGGCTCTGCAATTGTAGGCCAGCCGACGAGGAGCCAAAACATGGACAACTAAAACTAAAACCGCCTCATAACAAAGCCAGCCACAGCAACTCCACTGCCAATAAAAACAACAACAGCAGCAGCAGCAGCAGCCGGGGGAAACAGAGCACTCTTTTTAGCAGAGGAAGCGGGCAAAGAAATAGTTTCGTCCAAAACTATTTACCAGGCCGCCATTTTCATATGCAGCAGAAGCAGCATCAGCAGCGCCGTGGCAAGTTGTGCCATAATTTTATGCCACAGCAGAGAAAACTTGTGCGGTCTAAGGACCACGTCCTGCACCCGCCCCGACTGCCAGCCACGCCTAATAATAAGAAATTAGAACTTACGACAGCCACTAAGACTGTCCACAGCAGCAGCGGCATACGGACGAGAAGAAGCGGGATAAGGACCATAAACGCCTTGTACTTGGCCGGGTAAGGAACTTTAAGCCAACCGCAAAATGCCGTTCCAAGTGGGGCGATAGTGGGATAGTGGGTCGGATGGAATGGGCTCGGATGGATGCTAAGAAGAAAGGGGCAATTGGAGTCATGAGCTGCGTTGACTGTCTTCGGTCTTAACACCTGGCCACGAGGAGCTGCGGAACAGGAACCACACTCGTAACGGTATCTAGACAAAGGGACAGAGTAGGAAAAGTCGGCAACAAGGAATCCAAACCGAGAAACAAAGAGATTTCATATTGTATTGTAAAAGTATCCGTAAAGTAGTAAAATTCTCCTACTTTAAAATATAATTATTTTAAGCTAAATAACTAATATATTACAAATATCTAATTTCATATCCTGATGCTTTAAATGTAATGTAAGTCATTAATTTATTCAATATTTATTTATTATTCTATTTTTACATATTTTACTATGTAATATCAAACTTTGATCCTCAAACTATTATGTTCTCTATTTTTGTATACAAAATCAGATTTATTTTTGCATTTAACGTAATGTATTTATCTTTTTCATATTGTTTCATGCTTGATTAAATTTCTCTCTTTCTCTAAAAAATAAGATTTTAGTGTGCAATGTGTTCAAAACATCGAAGCTTAATAATAATTTAAATTAATCCTCCAATTCCTTAATTATGTTTAAGGATATATATTAAACCCTATACTTCATTTGAAATTTCTTGTGATAAACCAATCATATCAGCTTGATTATCACATCCTGCCTTTGATTCCATTGCTCCTTTGCCTAGTCAGGGTATCAACTTCTCTATCCCAGCACCACTTCGACTTCTTGGTTTTGTTTTTTTGCTGCGGCTCTTACAGGCTCCTGCCCTCGGCCCAGACCACTCTCCTAAGGGGCTATTCCCGCGGCGACAGCGTCGTCGCTTCTCAGATGCTGTGAAGTGAGCACAGCGCATTATTTAGGATTTACCTTTATGTTGTTGTCAGCGTGGCTGCTGTTGATGTTGTTGTTGTCGTTGTTGGCAGGCTCCCTTTTGCTGCACTCGGTCCTCCCCCACTCAGTGTCCCCATTGCAGAGGGTCGTTTATAAAGGTGGAGCCAGAGCCATAGCCAGAGCCAGAGCCAGCTCACTATCCGCCTTGTCTTTGTTGGCGCTCTTGTCGTCGTACTCATGATGCTGGGTGATGAGAAAATGCGAGGCTCGTGTGACATTTTCATTATCGTTGTGGGATATGCGCTTTTCTGTGGCAAGCCTTCGACCCCGGCCTGCCATCTCCCTCATATCGTGCCACGCCCCCATAAGCTGGCTGGTGGGCTTGTGGCAACAGCAGGAGCAGATAAGGTTACAAAATTATTAGTTGGGATTTACAATGCTCCAGTTTTAGTGGCCGCCCGAATGGGCCATAGCATCGGTGTGTGTGGGCTGGGCGGTCGTGAGATATATCCGGCAATCTCCTAGCTAGATGATGTAGAAGTGGGTGATTTGGGGCTAACAAAAACTATGGCCACTCACCTTAAAGTTGCTGCATTTAATGGCGGATGATTACCCATCCCCATTACATGTTCAAACAATGCATGGCTGGCCAATTCAATAATCTTAACGACCCCCGAATTGCCATCAATTTGCCAGCATCTTACTTGCCTGCCTGCCGAGTGCAATACTTTGCACCGAAGAGTCTGGAGCTTATAAGAAGTTCAGAATTTAACACAATTTCGACAAATAATGAAAACATAATGAAAGGAGATAAGGAAGGGAGCGGCGGACGAAGCTTCCGCTTTGGAAGTGGAAGTTGAACGAGCGAGGGCAGCGATATTTTCCTTTATCATCATATAAATTCCATTTCAGTCTGATAAAGACCGATGGCGGAGTGGCTGTGAAAGGGGCGTTTCGGATAGACGGGGGCGGGGAAAATGCAAGCAGGAATTTGAAAATTTTCAATTACGCGTGCAATGAAAATTACGAAAACCCACAAAAGTCATTTTTCTTGATCGATTTTTTCTCCGCCACGGGTGCTTTTGCCTTCTCAGCCAGCAGCAACAAACACCCCACCGGTTGCCCTCAAAAGAATTGGAGGCCAACAATGCCGGGATAGCGCCAGGCTGAGCAGAGTCCTTGCCACATCCCCACAAAGGTGAAATGGCGTAAAGTTAAGGCCCTGAGCGAGGGAATTGGCAATTGGGGAAGGGCGTCCGGCGAAAGGCGCAGGGCAGGGGCAGTGGCAGGGGCGGAGGCGGTGGGGTGAAAAGTTGCCTCCTGCACGGGGCTGCGAAAAGTAGAAAAAGCAATTTCGAAATCCCAAAGAAATTGCAAAATTCCATGCGGCTACGACAACGGCGGCGATTCAGTTCAGTTATCTTTGGTTCAGTTCAGTTTGGTTCGGTTTGGTTAGCAGGGCTTGGCTAGGCGACAAAGGATATGCCCGGGACATATCCACGGCCATGTGGCGACAGTTGATACCGAAAGCCCCTGCCCCGACCCCGGCTCCGATGCACCTGCAATTGCGTCCCATCCCACGCCCCGTGTTCCCTCGAAATCCCTGACCTTTCATACCACTTCAACCCCATCCCAGTCACATAAGTAGGGTTAACTAAGCAGCCACCATAAGGGTTAACGGGCACCAACTCCAAGTGTTAGGGGCCAAACTCGAAAGAGACGCAGTTAGAAACTTGGTATAGGGGAATTTCATAATTAATTAATAAATAGTTACTTAAACTGAAATTGTAGTTTTTTTTTTGGAATAAATGCGGTTAAAAAAAATTAATAATACACCAAGTGTAAGAAGTTATTAGGAAATAAATAAATCTATGTTCAATTGACCAACGATTACTATCTCCTTAAACCATCTGTTTAAACATTTAGACCTAGTTTGAATATAAATATTATTTCGATAATCGAGAAAATAAATAATAAATATAATGTGAATACATTTAAGTTACAAATTATGAAGTGATGATGCATTTTTACAATGATTCATGCACTGTTTAGATTATTTAAAATATTTTTCTGACCTCAATTCAGCGTGAGGTATGGTAAACAGTTTAATCAATTCAGTTTATATGTTTATATATTTGATATTCGCAAGCTTTTTATTTTGTATTCTGCCTCGATCTTTATTTAGCCAAGATGAATACAAATTTCCAAAGTTCAGCTGGGAAATTTTAAACAAATACAAAAAAAAAAGTAGTATGTATCTTTGTGCAATGAAAAGTAAACAAAATCCACAAGTGAAACATGCCAATCAATCGTTTACTTGCGCATTTAACAAAATCTGCTGAAGAGGTACTTAGGTAACAAAATAAAATAAAATGAAAAAGAGATAGAAGAGTCCATAAAAAATAAACAACAAAATTTAAAGAATCCATCTGGAGGGACGCGAAGTCCGCCGACCTGGAATGCCGCAGAAAAACTGGACTTACGGTGGATCACCCTTCCCCTTCCCGCAAAAAAGACCCCACATAGGGGCATGGCCTTTTGGTCTCGCTGTCTTTGTCGCTCTCTCTCTCGCTGTCCCTCTCTGTTGCAGTCACAAAACTGGCTGCGATTAAATCTTTCAACGCCTTGCAACTGAGTCATTGGACTGGCCGCCGTTGCAGCTGCCGAGGAACACGATATCAACAACAACCAACCAGAAGAACAACAACGACAAAAGTTCATATTCAAATTTGTAGAACGTGCAATGAATTCGAAAATTAAAATGAGTAAACACGCAAAAACAAAACAGAAAAAAAAAAATGTATGGGGGACCGGGCAATTGTTTTTACTTGTTGCGGTTGTTGGGGTCAATCGAAGTGATGTCGGCTTAGTCATAACAGCCCGGGAACAATGCAGCTGATTCTTATGTGAAAGACTCCAACTGACCCATCCAAATTGATAACCTTTTCCCAGTTACAAGGAGAGTGCCGCTTGAGACTTAAGCTGGCGACATCTTCTCTCGCAGCTCTAGAGATAACCTTTGCATAGCCTTCTATCGCTGATATGGCTCGACCACTTTGCTCAATACAGTCAGGGACTACACCGTGGGGCACTGTTTAAAGAGTCTTGTAAACTTAACTTTTATTTTTTTAATTTTAATGATTTTTATGGTTCGGCACTAGTTTAATGCGATCGTTAAAAGTTTCCTATGGAGCGAACAAAATGCATCCAATTTTATGAGGGGCATTCTGAGTTGGATAAGTTCCTTTTAGCTATTTTTCCTTGCCACAACGAGCTGTTGATGGACTTAAAGGTATTAATATTAATGCAGTATAATTCGATAGTTAAGCTGGGCTCTTTGTTGTCGGTTATAATCATTTAATTCAAACAGAGAGGGAACAGAGATTTCCGATTACCCATTTCCGTATATATGTGGAGCAGTGACAAAGGCAACCTCCAGAAGGCGTTTTGGTAAGCCTATTTATTTGCAATGCAAATTAAACTGAGCACTGTGTCGCATATAAGGTAAATTTCCGAATGGACAAACTCGTAAATTTCGCCATTCGCGTACCGAACAATGGCAGCGAACAATTGATATACCAATTACCCAAAGATACTTGAAACCGGACTTGGAGGAAACGCCAACACACGCAGCTGCCCACGGCTCCTATTGCTATTCCCAATCCCAAGCCGAATCCCAATCCCTGGCCGAACTGCCTCCCACCGGTTTGGCTTGCAATCGCGACGATCAATTCTTTGTTAGGAAATTACCTACCAACATAAGAAGGTGACCAACACTTTTGGGCACGGAGGGGATAGCATAAGCCAAATCTTCATAGATCTGTACGCGGATCACGTGAGGGTCAAATCCAGTGCGAGCCATTAACACAATTACACTATGCATCTAAGGAGGGAGGAAATATAGTATTTATTAAGTACAATGCTATATATATGAATAATAATAATTATGAATTATTAAATTAATTTATAGTAGTCATATTTTGTACGCCATTGTTAGTTAGGAGTTCAAATAATATAGTTTCCAGAAAGTTATTGATTTTCCTTTAACGCAAGATTTGTTAAGAAGTGTTTTGTAGTGGACATTCGAGTAAATAAATACCATTGGCCAGCCAGCTTGTCCAGGCGGTTGCCCAAACGCCAAGCAACTCTTGGACGTCCAAATCTATCGCGAAGCCATCTCCTCCGATGCAGTTGGCGACGTTTCACCCCTCTGAGCATGCGCGCGTTTATTAAGTTTGGCTTTAAACGCAGGGGAAGGGGCTCTTTAGGCCCGGCATGGGAAGTCAGGTCTCGCCCGGATCCGCAGTTTGGTCTGCTCTCCGCATCAGCGGTCATTAATGAGGTATTATTACTTTAGATGCGGCCTTTATTGCCTTGGCCAGAGCCAAAGTCGGCGATGGTCTTGGCCGGTTATGCCGCAAAGGTCTGCTGGCATTTTGGCCATATTTGTCGCCTGTGTGGCATTCTGCAGTTAGTGGCCAAACTTAGGCTCGGGTTTCCTGCGTGAGTCAAACATTAATTGGCATATGGCTCGATCCCGACATCCGTAATAACTGTTTATGGCCAGCAATCGGAGCTGGTTACCCAACTATTTCTACTTGGCAATTCGCTGGGGACGTAATTTCAGAAATTATATCTATATGATTGATAGGAGACGGCTTGAGCTTTGGCTTTGGTTGTGTGTGTAAAAATACTTCGAATATTCTCAAAGTAATGTTTATTTTTTGTTCTTCTTTCCAGGTGAGTTTTACTTGGAACCCTCTACAATTTCCGAAGCCAAAATAGGTTTGTTTTTTAATGTACATACTATGTATGAAATATTTTCTCCCCATATATACTTAGCTTTGCTGTTTCAATTAAAAACACTAACAAAATGTGGGTCATTAATTTCCACTTCATAAGGGAAAAAAGAAATATTATTTACGAGCCACTTCAAAGGCCAAAGAAGACACAATTTTGTAATGTACTTTATGGATTTTTATATTTTTGTATGTGGAGTTTTTTACAGTTCGATTACATTTTCCGTGATTATCGCTCAATGAGGCAAGACAGCAAACAATGAGCGCTTGTAAAACAAATCGTAAAGAAACAATCGCAAAGAACACTATCAACAGTTAGATGTTTTTTTTTCCAGTA
This sequence comes from Drosophila setifemur, assembly GCA_021224005.1. Classification (NCBI taxonomy): domain Eukaryota; kingdom Metazoa; phylum Arthropoda; class Insecta; order Diptera; family Drosophilidae; genus Drosophila; species Drosophila setifemur. The sequence continues at coordinate 1,782,995 of JAJJHY010008789.1, read as the reverse complement.
GTCCAGGCCAGGCTGCGGGGGAACGACAAAAAATGCCTTGGGGTGAATCCCAAGTCAAGTTTTTTGAGTTGCATTTCAAGTCGGGCATCCATTGATTTTATCACCCGAAATGCTGTTGCTTTGCCTTCCAAGCTCGCACAAGAATTATGTATACTAAATAAGACCCGATAATATGCATTAGCGGTGGAGAGGAGGGGAAACGGATCAGCGGGAGTAGCTTATGGCAATTAAAGTTCGGACCGAAGCATTTGTCAATAGACTGGGAAACCAAAAACAAAAAAACTGGGAAAAAAATAGGGCACCAAAAAACAAACTATCCACGGCCCGACCCAAAAAGGTGACCCAAAGTGCTGTTGGCCTGGCCGGATCCCAGGTAAACAAATGATATTTATCGACGACGGCTGGCATGCCATTGTCTTTGCCTTTGTCTCTGTGGCTCTTTGGCTCTTTGGATCTTTGGCTCTGGGTCGGCTCTCAAGGGTCGCCGACGACTAAGTTGCCTGTTAACCGAAATGCGTCAAATGACAAATGATTTAAAATTTATTATCGCTTTGGCTGCTTTCTTGTTTTGGTCGGACGCTTTGTGTATGGGAAGCTTTGGCTAAATTCGCTGCTCATAGATCCAGTACCAGTAACAGTGTCCAGTGAAAGTGAAAGTCTTAAACCCTTGCAGGGCATTATAGTTTTCCTCGTTTTTTGCATTTGTAAAAGTATCACGATGTGATCAAGATTCGTGGTCAATGTGTGCTTATGTATTTAAAATATACGGATTTTCCAATTCATTCGAAAATTGAAATAATAAATTATTCAATTAGTTTGTTATTTAGAAGATATATATAAATACTGCGAGAGCATAAATGCTTCGGCTTAGAAAAGTCAAGCGTGTCTTTTATTTCCCGAACCTATGCCCGTTGATTAATTGATCATGGAAAATACCAAGGAAAGCAAATAAATTACATAAGCTCGAACTGTTTTTCCATTAAACTTAAAAATTGATGTGCTTAAATTCGTTGCAAGTTGCAAGTTGCAAAAAAAACGTTATAATCGTTTACAATTCGTTGACTTTGGCAATGCGCAAATTTGCCATTTTGGTGTGTATTTGCTAGCCAAACAATAACAATAACAACAACTGCAACCGGGCCAAAAAGCAAATAAACAGCCGCGTTCCCGTACACACATTAAACTATCAAAATAAACAGTTATGCGTGCGGGGCGGGCCGGTGGATTTTGGGGCGTGGCACATTCACATTCACGTTCACATTCACATTGAACTCGCATATTAATCAAGCGCATAATTTTGCAACAGCTCCCTCCGCAGCGACGAGGGCTCCTAGCCAAACCAAATAGGGATCCGAACAACGTGAATAACGAGCGATAAAAACTTGGCAAATATAAAATGCAAACAACATTCAAACTGCCAGCAGAGCGGTGAGCGGGTGTTAGATGGGGCTCTGGGGAAAGGGGTAGGGGGCGTGGCTGGTTGGGGTCTGCAACTGTAATGGCTGTTAGTCATCGACATTCGACAGTTGTTGGCTTGTTGCCGGTTAACCGATGAAGTGCCATTTCGGAGAGAGCGGCCCCAAAAATTGTTGCGGCTGCCATTGGAGATGCGTCCGTGAGACGAAAGTAACGAGAGCTCCCCAAAAAAAAGGCATAGCAATGCCATTAGCATAGACATTTAATTAGTTATGCTGTTGCACAGCATCAACATGTTCAATCAACAACATAATTATCTCTGACAAAAACAACATTTGTTGAAAATATAATGTTTACTTTAAAAAGCAGTCTAACTAGAAAAAGCAATCAAGCTTTCAACTCTAAATTCTTAAGGATTGGTCCTCAAAATTTTGTATTTTAAAGAATAATTCTTAAAGCCATTATAACTTCCAGAGTCCATCATAATAAACCGGTTTTTAAACCATAACTTCATAAAAGATAAACATATAAAGTCACAGGATTTAAGGCCAGATTGGAAATGCTAATCACAAATTTATATACCTTAAAAAAACTTTAAAACAAATTAACATAAAACCATGTTTATCTTAAATCTCTAAAATGTAATTCTTGATAAACATGATTATTATTTTGCTATGGGATTTCAAATAGATCGATAAATCAAGGTATAGTTTGGCTTACAATCATTTCTCTATTCAAAAATAGAGTGATTGAAATCTTGGCTGGGTCACGGAGCCATCTCCAAGCCTCACGCACGCCCTCTAAACATGGCTGAGTTGTATTTGCATTTTGGCTGCTGCTGTTTATTTTCGAGTTGATTTTGAAGTGAACAGTTTGCTTAATGCACGGTGCAGGGCCGCAGCGCAGCGCAAAGCAAATGTAAAATTACGCATACGCAAAGTTGCCAGGGTTTGCGGCTGGCCGCAGCGTTCTAGTCCAGTCCCCCGTCCCCAGTCCCAGTCCCACATCCTCCCCGTCAATAATTTCAATAAATGCCGAGCACACACACACACAGGGATCTCCCTTCCCTCCCCTAGGCCAGACCACTGGTGGAGACGAGCTCTCAGCGTTGAATTGGAAGCACTTTAGATTCACATTCAATTAATTAATTTAAGCAAATTGTTTGCTTCAAATTAATTGAATTTGCATTTAATTTGCGCTCACGAGAGACGCCGATAAGCAGCAACAACAATGAAAATGGGGCCAGACTAGGGCCTCCGTTTGTCTGTCAGTCAGTCCGGTCGGTAGTTTCCCAGTACCCCAGTTACTCGGTCTAGGCCTCCGATTGATGGCCAATTCGCATCCCTCTGCTCCCGCTCCGCCCCCTCTCCGCCCCGGACATATCGTTCTTTGGCTCATCAACGTTAAATTTATTAAGTAACTTCGGTTGGGTTTGTGGGCGTGTGCTTGAGAAGCGACAACATTAGCAACAACAAACAATGCAAACATTCTCCAAGGAATTGGGCAAAGCTTTTCCGCTCCAAATTGCCAAGTTTTAGTCATAGACCGGGGCGGGGGGTGGCCAAATAGTTGGAGGGCGGGCGGCTGCTGATGTAATGAATTAACAATATAATTGAAATCTCACTAAAATATTTAATCGAGTGTATGTGTGTGTGTGTGAGTGTGCGTGTGTGTGTGTGTGTGTGTGTGTGTGTGCTTAGACCACGAATGTGTAAAATGAATAATGCAAAATTCGACGAATTCTGAGGTAAACATTTTTGGTATTCCATCTAAAAGCTGTTGTGTGGCAAATTGCTGGAAAATATTTTAGCCACTTACCACTTTTTTACCAACCATATAGGGATTCTTGTACAATCTTTGCCCGAGAAAGTAGCACTAACATTTGGACAGATAGACGAGTCAAGTCGGACAGCGTTTAGAAGACTGAACTTAGTTTTGTAGAAATTCATCCGAAGAAAGTGCGAAATATTTTAACATATTTCGTCAGCCTCTTAGAAAGTGCGAGGCGGGAAAATAAACTGCAATCGGTACGAACTACGGGTTAAACATAAGCTTAAGCTTCCGGATATAATATTCAGAATACCCTTGTAAAAAATATATGTGATATGACCCGATGGTCCCTGCGAAATAAATTAGAAAGGGATCAATATTGACCTTTTATCCCGTTGATACCTATACCAACAATAGCTATTCAATATTAATTAAACGTCTAGAATTTATTCTCAGTGAACCAAGTAACTTTTTTCTTCTTAGTTACAATAGTTACAGCCAGCAAAAAATAATGAAAGGCATTAATATATAGCCAACTAAATAGTAGTAAATAGTAAACTAGTTTGAGTAAAAACCATTTAATAAAAAATATAAGAATATTTTATTAGATCTGCTCTGCATCCTTCAGCGCGTCGCAAACTACTGTGCAAAATTATAATGCCCTCTGAACGGGTATTAATATATTGCATGCTTATAATAATTACCACTCGTTGTAAGCCAATTAGGAACTCGGTCCGCGTTGGACAGGGGCGGCGATGTGGTACGGGCCGATTCAGAGGGGGAGAGTGGGTGAGGGGGAGAGGAGGCGTAAAATAATTTGTGCTTTTCACACTAATTAAAAGCGAATGAGACAGCGACGAACTGTATGACAAATGAATTGCACTGCAATTCAAACACGGAATGAGCTGATGAATCGCGGCCAGGGGAAGTGGGTTGGGATGGATAAATTAAAGTCGAGCTGTGGAAAAATGATTAAAAATGTAAATTTTAATTCAATTTCGTCGCGAAAAATACGAAAGAATCTGCAGCAAATAAAAATTGTAGCTGTAAAGTGGTTTATTGTGAGACAGGAGCCGCCAGCCACCGGGACACCCGTAGGACGAAGGACCTAGTCAGCTGGGTGGGGTGCGTCGGGGGGTTACCAATGCGGAACTTGAAGACGCGACAAACTTTGCCTCTGGGCCAGGCGTCAAGACAAAGATACAGAAGAAGAATAAGTGGAAACGAAGAAAATGGAGAGTCAAGGAGCGGTAAGGACGCGGGAGAAAGAAATGTGGAGGACAAGCTGATAAAGTAGCTTGCCGGGGGGGCTGGGAATCTTGGGAGTGTAGAAAAGAAACGCAGCAAACGCAGTTGAGTTCAGGAAAAATTCTTGATAAAAGACAAATCGAATTTTCCATAAAAAAAAGAATAAGGAAAGCGAAACCAGATTTTCACAACGAAGCCAATAATACACTTAGCACGGGGTATTCGATGGGGGAAAACCCTTTGATTAGTAAAACTATTAATATCTGAATCACGTTATATAAATCTGGGTAACCAGGTTAAGCCGTAGTTTTTTATGTTGCAATATACAAATAGTAAGTTTTCTAAATAAACTAAATTTCTTCGTTTAAAGAATATTGTAATAAATAACAATAATAATAAAAGTATAAGTTAAATCATATATCATTGAAATGGGTGTTTTTATTTAGGTGTATTGTATAAATAGTGTATTTATTCCCAACAATATGAGTCTCAGTTAAACGATAAAAGCAAATGTTTTGCTAACCAAATTTTAAATCTTAATTTTAAAAAACCTTTTAGAAGTGAGTAGGAGGCAGTAAACTATTTTAAAATTAAGAGCATAGCCGTGGTGTTTTTTTTTAATGCCAGAACCGTTCCAGCCCCGATTGCCAGCCCCTTCTGCCCAATGAAAGGGAATTTAAAACGAGTCAAGAGCGTGTGCAAATAATGCAATTTGATGATGCAGTCAGCAGTCTCAATAAATTTTTAATTAGGCCGCATCTTGTTGTTGGCTGTTTGCCCTCTGTGAAATTGTTGTTGCCATCGCCATTTAAAGTGAATTTGCGTTTAAATCAAATTTTAATTGATTTAAGCGGATTGCTAGGAGGAGTTCCTCCTAGAAACATACAATGCGGGGCAAAGGGTAGTAGTGTGTGGGGATGCCCTCCCACTGGGTTCGGGTGGGTTTTTTGCTCAACCCATCTGGGAGAATGGAGGGGTTAATAAGCTGCTGGTTAGATGATTTCCGACCGGGTTTTCCTCTGCTCCTCTGCTCCTCAGCTCCTTTCCTTTCCAATCTGGGGGTCGCCTGGGGAATTGGGATCTGGGCAACTGATTTGGCCTTTGACCTTTTGCTTTGGCTAAGGCAAACATAAACCAGCTAAAAGGTTATGCCCTCGTCCCTCGTCTTCCGTCAACTATTTTCCCCCGCTGAGTGAAATGAATCTGCAATTTCATTCCATTTTGCGAGCAGCTCCATTTTTATCCCGTATTTTCCCCATTTTTTTCCCCGCTAGAAGTAGACGACGATGATGATGCCCGGGCAGGTGTGGACTTAATGCGAGTTAGTGGCGGAAGAAACCGGGAGGCGAAAGGAGCAGTTTGGCCTGCTCCTTTAGCCATCAGCGACGGCTGCCAAACACTTTCATCTTTCGCCACAAGCCAAACAGCAGGGGCGGGGCAGAGGGGGTAAGGCGGGCGGACGAAGAGGAAAGTGGAAAATGGTGGAAAGTGCTCTACCCTTGGAGTGTAACAGATCCCCAGCGAATGCAAATAACTGGCACCGCCGCGTCCCCCTCCTCCGTTCACACAAAAAAGTGTGGCAAGGCTGCGGGTAATCAACAAACGTTTATGGCTGCCTCCGATGCTGCTGATGAACTTGTTCATGATCGCACCTGGTCATTTGTCATGGGACGAAGAAGTGGCATCATTTCGTGTGCTTTTGGAGGAAGGGGAAAGCACTACCAAAGTGCTGTCTTGGATTTGCATAAATATTTGCTCGCATTTTTCCGGGGAATGGTAGCCGGAGCTCTGACACAAAGAGAGTGAAATTGCAAAATTGGATTTCCCCAACCCCCGGAATCAACAAATCAAATTATAATTAATAAACAAAGATAAGCTGGAAGCAGCTACCCAAACAAAGCAAGTGAATTTCCATGATCTCTCAATGGCAGTTTTCCCATCTCTTGATTTGCGTTGGCTTGTCTGCTGATTGCAGGGCGGTCCTGCTTTTACCGCCAATTAACAGGAGTCGCAGGAGCGAAGCTAGAATCCTTCGCCATCGGAGCTCACTCCGCCAATCCTCGCCAATTGCTTATCACCTTTGTGGCCCTGACAGCCATCGACACATTCGTTAGGGCCGGGCCGGGCCGGCGACCTCCTTTACCCTCTCCCGAGTTGACAAAATATGCAGCTGGGTCGTTAGCACTTTCACACATCTCGCATTGGGAAATATTTGCCATGATTCGATTGTGTAGACACCCGAATCCACACCCAACCACATCCGCATACCCATCCGCTCCGCATCTGCATCTGCTTCTGCATCCAAAGCGAGCTGGAGGCACCCAATTGAGTTTGGGTTTGGCGCTCGTCGCCCCACACTGGTGGTTATTATTATTTCTGATATATGCGGTCTTACTATGCGGTTGTCACTCAGCCACAGGGTGGAATACCTACCTACCAGAGAGGACGGGCCACTGGGAAGCACTCTTTTCTTTCGGTGGTTTGTGCGGTCTCTGCTGCTCCATGTGTCGTTGTCTCCGCCTCTGCCGCCGTCGTCGTGTCATGGTTACATGCAAATGAAGCGTGAGTTCCCGAAAGGTGTTGAAAACGACTGCCGAATGATTGTGGATGTGGATGTGGATGGTGCATGGTGGATGGTGGATGTGTGTGGGGGATCTGAGGAAAACTCGTAGTCTGGCATTGAACTCTACTCCACTGCCACTACTCCAGCTCCTCTGCTAGCATCTGCATAATTCTATGCCCAAAACATTTCCACTTTTTTGCATGCCATATTTTGTTGACAGCCAAAAGCCAGGCTCCGTTCCATTTTCAGACCTCCAATTGGTGCAACATGCTGTCGAAATCGTTTCGTAATTGCAATGTTGACAGCAGCCACGTGGAAGGTCCTGAAGGAGTCGATCTCGCAAGAAACTAAAATAGTGATGGAGTGTTAGGAAAAATGTGCTGGGAAGAATCAGAAGCGGATCCCTAAGATACAGTGTCGCATCTTAAAATTTTATGTCTTTATGGCAGCGTTAAACAGGGAAAACATTTGAAGTGTAAATCAGGAATGAACGATCTATTGGGTTTGGATTATGTGCCGAAATTAGAAGTACAATTATCTTTAAAAACTATTAACTAATAATGAATCAACGAATATAAAATTTACTTTTATTCTGGATGTTTTGAGCTTTTGTTCAACTAACTGAGAGATTTTTGTTCCAAAAAAAGCTAAAAGTGATAAGTAGCTATAGCTTTAAGATCTTTAAAGTCCACAGATAATATGTTAAGATAATCCTAGTATATCCATAGTATTCATGGGTTACACATTTACATATTTAAACAAATAGTTTTCTATTTTAACTTGTTTGCTTTTTATTTTTGCTTTAAATTGTCTTCGAAATTTTAGTTTTTACTCACTACCGTATTATAAACTTGGCTTAAAGCAGACATATAATATTTGTGTTTAAAAAAGTTCTTATTTCTCGAATTGGATAAGAGGAGCTCTTATGCTAATTTTGTTTTATCAAGATTGTCTTTTTATACAAATTAAATGGGAGTGATGAGGAAAACCCGGCTACGACTTCATTTAGAGTTAGGCTTAGCAAAGCTGCGAGAACGCAATGGCACTTATATCCTTCTCCCGCATCCAAGAGCAGGTCTGGCAGAGGCGGAGGCGGAGGCAGAACGCGCCCCAAAATTGCTCAAATGCAGCCAGACATTAACGTGTTTTCAAATTTTACGTAAGCAACCAAACGGAGCGAGGAGACTCCTCCCGCACCTCCCCCCTCCCTTCCGCCCAGCGAACCACCAGGAAAAGCCACACATGTGTGTAATTTTCTTTACGAGCTGGCGGAGAGGGGTCCTGGGTCCAAAGTGTTGCCTGATAAACGATGTCTGCAATGTCTGCTCCTCGGAGTGTCCTGCTCCAACCCAGCAACGAATGAGGACGTCGACAACTCCGTTGGAATAGAAAATTCAAATTTGAAAATATGGAAATGTCGGCAACGACATTGAACATGAACTGAGGCAGCTGATGCTGCGCACTGCCCCCGCCCCCCCTCCATGCTCCCTCCTTCCCTTCCCCCTGCTGCACGCACCATTGAGGGTGCAGCAATGCAAGTTGAGCCCTTGGTGGAAGTTGAAGTCGCAGTCGATGGTAGAGGTCGTAATTCGATTAACACCTTTGGGCTGGGGAGAAGATGGCAACTATTGGCCTTTAATTGGTGAGCGGCGTCAATGATGGTCCCTTCTCCTCAACAGCCCAGCCCTCCGCCGACCATCTCTCCTCCGATGGCCCCGCTTGTGGCTTATTAGGTGCGGAAATCTTTATTGATTGATGCATTGTTTGTTTTGGCTTGTGGATGACTCGGTGACTCCTGCCACGACCGCCCGCATTGTCTGCCGCCAGGAGAGGATTGGGAAAAAGGCGGAAGGCAAGGGAAGGGGGAATTAGAGTGCCAAGTGGTGAAGTACTTACAGCTCAGATCGTAACTCTTTCAATCAGACGTCGTTGTCCTAGGTGGTGTGTCGCGTGTTTCCTCGAGGGTGGCAGATTACCCGAGAATTCCGGCGATAGTATTTATATAGTATAGTATTAATATCAAAATTCATTAATATTTTACTGAACACACATTTTATTAATGTTTTTTTTTTTTTAATATTGCAAATATGTTTGATTAAACAATGGAATACTATCTTGTTGATCAACAAAATCAATGAAGGTCAATTTGTAATTTTAAATTAAATGTCTTAAAAAATAAGTATACATTAATGGTAAATGTAAATACAAGTTTTTAAATATAATTACATAACACATTACTTACCGATAGTTTATATATTGATCCTCAAAGCGCCTTAAGATTTTTCTTTGAGTCTTAACAGCTTTCTTCTCTTTTTTTTTAATTTTTTGTTAAACGTTAAATTAAATTGATTAAACAATAAAATATTATTTTGTTGTTATGTATATGTTTATGGTAAACGCGTAGCATGGTAAAAATTGACCGAAAGCTTCATATATATTGATCCCTTAAATCCAAAATGGGCTCGAAGCACCTTAAGATTTCTCTTTGAGTCTTAACAGCTTTCTTCCCTCTTCCCTTTTTTTTACTTGCCAACTTTAATTTGAGACTGCAAATTGCATTGCCCATTCAAAAAGGGAGACGGAAGAGGGACAGAAAAAATGGGAAAAGGCTGCGGGAAAGGCAGAGAACGAGAAATCGCCTTTAATTAGTTCGCCTTTCGTTTAATGCAATCGCGAAAAAATATTTTTAATTTAAAACGCGTAATTCAATATCTTGAGTAATTTTATTTACTGGCCACCCCCACCACTTACAGCTTGGTTGTGGCGCAGGACACAAAGTGCTGTCCGTCATTGTCGCTTTCCCATGTCCGCTGTCCGCTGTCCGTTGTCCGCGGGTCCTGTTCGATTTTCATGCCAGCACAAAGTTGAGTTCAGAATTTTTGCGTGCACTTCGATCGATGCTGTGTATACTATATATGCATACAATATATATATATATATATGTATTCACGTGAGATGTGGAGCAGTATTCCGCCGTTCGCGCTCAATGGGAGCTGTGTAAATTGAGGCAGGAAATGCCGTTCGAGGGTTCAGAGTTGATGATTTTCAGGTCAAGAGTTGTGCAGCACCTCTTGCCACTCGCCACTTGTTGTTGCTTCAGCTCCCTCAGTATCCCCACATCATGCTGGTCTCTTTTTTTATATTTTTTATTTGAGACTGCTGCTCTTAAGTGGCGATCAAATTTCTTGATTGAAGCTTCGAGTGCAGGGCAATGTGCAGCTGCTTATCCTTAAACAGGATACACCAAATGACCCAAAGACTGGGAGCCACATTGAGCCAGAGGAAGAGCAAGAGGAAGAGGACTGCAAAAGTAATTGCAAAAATGTAAGCTAAGAATGCAACAAATGGATGAAGACCCAGTGGCCGGAATAGAAATTTGAGACTTTATCCGTTCAGAAAAGTTTCTTCGAAGGAAGCACCATTAAACAACAACAGCTCCATAAAACTTACATGTGCATAATATATATAAGTATATATTTTGTATGCCATTATGCTGCCATTATGTAAGCTCTGTAATAAAACTATCGTGGCTTATATATAAATCCAATATCCCCTGCAATAGATATATAAAATAAATCTCTAATAACAAATTAAAGCACATCAGAAAAGATCGATATGCATATAATATACATTTGATTTAGCTAGATACAGTTAATCTTATTGGGACTATAACTATTTCTAAATCTAAGGTAATAATTAAAATTAATGGACTAATCAAGGTTAGTTATCTTGAAAACATATAATCTATATAAGTCCTACTTACTTACATCCCAATTGATAGGATGGGTTACATGATTTGTTTTTTGTTTTTCGTGGCTATAACTCCTGATATCCTTCCAAATTCAGTCCTATTTTCTAGATGCAAAAGCTATTTTGCATCTTTTTTTGAGTGCGGCAATTTTAGCTCACATCCCAACAGGCCAAGTCGAATCAGAAGTCCTCTTCCCCCCCGCCCCTCGATCAGCCGCCAGATTAAATGCAATGTGTCAAACGCAGAGCTGAGATTCTTTCTTGAAATGGTGCTCAAACATTTTTGCTCACAACAGGAAATTGAGTTTTCATCGACAGCAGGGAATGTCAAGGAAAAGCAGCTAGTAAGGAGGCGGCGAATGGCGACGGAAAGGGGAGCCAAAGCTGGGCTCAGACCGTGTCCTATGCAAATACTTTCAGCCTTTAAAAATTTGCGTCACGCGGCGTTGCCACATTGGGAGACCAGAGCGAGAGCCGTGGAGGATGTAACCAGTAACCATTTCTGTGCTCCTCCAGATTCTCGGTTGGTGGGTGGTTGGAAAGCTGTCAAAAAAGCTTCAGCAACAACTTCCGTTACATGGCAGAGAATTGGTAGCAAGGAGGAGGTGCCTGTGACCTGCGCTCAAAAGTTAAGCCATTAGCGAAATGTCCCTTACTTTGCTTATAACGCAATTTTCTGCTTCTTTTCTCGGCCATAGTCCCTCTCGCCATCCCTCCATCTCCACCTCCAGCACACTGCCTCCTCCAGTTCACACTTTCCAGACACTTTTTGGACCTGGTCTATTCGGGATCGGGATTGGGTGCCGAATGACAACTTCACTGTCAGCATTTTGAAACTTTTGCGTCGCCTCTCGCCAGCGCTGGCAAACTTTTGCCACCGCTAATGAAGTTGAAGAATATTCTTTGTCTGTGTGAAAAGTGCCACCACAGAATCAGAAATCGTAATTAGCAAATGAAAGTGAAAATAAGCAAAGTTCAGCAATTTCCCATTATCGCTGAGATTTGCACTAATTAGAACATTTTTAATGCTATTAAAATTAAAAATATAAATATATATATTCCGGTTACTTTGAGCTATATAAAAAACTTTAAATGATGATATGTCCGAGTTCAGCTCTTCCCTTTCGAAAATCTAGTCTAGAAAATCGAATTATCATTTGCCTTTAACAAAACAAAATAATCGCATACTTCAAAAGGTTTTTTGCCCAGGCAGCTAAACATAAAAAATAAAATAAAATACATTTAAAATACTCGCAAACGAAATGGAATTATATTTTAAGGAATTGTGTTTTTAAACGAAGGGTATTACGACTTCGGCTTACAAAATTCAGGTTCTTAATGCAATATGCCTTTGGGCAAAAACGGACGCTGCATTTGCCAATATTATGAATTTTATTATTTATTTATTTTAATTGTATGATTAATTTGATTAGTTTTCATCACAAAATTGGATAAAAGGCATTTTAAGTTATTAAACTTTGACATTCAGATATGTCCAATTAATATTTATTGCAATTAGATGACAATTGCAGCTATTTGTTTGTTGATTTGTAATGTGCAAACAATTGTTTGACAAACTGTACATACCGCATTTATTACGACAATTAGAAGGTTATTTACACTCCCAAAATCAAATAAATAACAAAATGCTATCAAATTGTTGAATTATTTAATTAAGATTACAAAAAATATTTGATATTATTTCTATTATTAAAATTTGTTTCCTGCATAAAAAATATAATTTACATCAGTCATCTGGAAAAATTATTGATTCTATATTATATATTTTTGATTTAATTATCCCACAAATGCAAAAATTGGCTATTTATTCTTGTAACACAAAATAGTATTATCCATTTTTTTTGCCAAATTTAAAGCTCAAATATTAAACACAAATCACAAGCAGTTAAATTTTTTAATAAAGTTAATAAATCCTACAAATTCATCTCGAATAATGATGTACTAAAATTGTGTTAAAATATTCCAATATTAATGCTTTTATTTAATTTTTCTTGTATTTTACTTTTAGTCTTTTTGCATTACCATAACATTTCTGTGTGTGTGCCTACATATTTACATTTAAAACTGGTCGTTTATAATTGGCACAAAAATATGTGAATGTTACCTTTAGTTTTGGCAGTTTATAAAATTTAGGGAAAGCGAAAATTAAACTGAATTGAAAGCAAAGTTAAATCGTAGATATTAAAAAACAGTAAACTAAAGTAAATTTAAGACTACGAATGGTTTGATTTTCCTCGAGTTGACGACAGCTTTAAGAGTGCTTACTCCTTTAAAGGAACACCTTGTTTCTTCTCTCCGGTGAGCGGAATTATAATTTCTCATTCAAGAGTAGACCAAGAGGTTATTGAGCTTCATATTAAACGATGAATGAAATATGGTTCGACTTTATGGCTGAAATCATTAGACCCATCCAAATTGGTTTTTTGTGACCTTAATGTGTCAGATTTTGCATCCGATACTGCTGCGCTCATAGATTCCCAATCAGTCTGAGCAGTAGTAGAGAAGCAATAAGGTTAAGGTAGCCAAACCAGGATGAAATTATAGAGAAGCTGCAGTCTAATAGGGATTTAGAAGCTATAGAGTTCATATTGGAGAATGAAACCTAAAAAGGCAGTTTGGGAATGTAGATAGGAAGACAAACTTTTCTTTAATTATAAGATTGCATACGATTTAAATTATATTTAATTCGTAGGCGCTTCGTATCCAGCTTGATTACAGCTTCTAACGTTTTTAATCAATAGTGTATATACAATTTAAAACTTTACCATGAAGAGGAATATATAATTCTTGCGGATGTCTTTAGCGCACTGGCAACATGAGATAAAGAAAGTAATGGCCATGATTCGTTAGTTTGTGGCCTGTCCACTTTTTTATTCACTCTGAAAGACGTACAAATAAGATGTTAGATATTTGAGAAGAATATGCATCTAACTTGGAGTTTAGGAAAAAAGATTGCTTAAATAGGTCTGACCCCCTTTCAAGCACCAGGTTATAGGCATCAAGAGGATTTAAAAGACGTGACAATGGCGTCCTAGGCATATTATAACTGGGACATGGCAATCTAAGACATGCAATTATTGTATTCGCAATGGATACATACCTTTAAGCTGAAAAAATGTAATAGTGGTCTATATTTCGTTTTTATATCGTTGTTTTCTGTAGGACGACTGACGGAAAATACTGATCCCACGCATCTTAAGCAATGCAAAGTACGACTACCTTAAGGATAAATCACAGAATACATCAGGGCACGAGATATCTCGATGAAAATAATTTCAGACTCAATAACCAAAGTCGGATCGCACCCGAAATTCAAGAGATACATTTAGAATTTCTCCCTTTGGGGAATGTGGTTAGTTTTGCGGCCCGCTCAGAAAGGATCTCTCCCTCCGGAAACATGACCCTCTCTAGGTTCCCCTGGGGAGTGTCTATAACATACCATACCTTCCATATCGGGTATCATATAGCATTCTTTCTTGTTCCGTACTGCAAAGGTTCTCTTCGCATTTATGGTGAAATTCAAAGGCCCTACAATAATTATGCTAATGGCACGCATTTCTGTTAACGGAATAGCTGTGCTGTTAGCGGTATAGCAGCTCTGTTAGATGAATGCTGGCGCAGATAAATTTGAACGAAACTGGCGTGCAGCGCGTAACACGGTGGCAGAGAGCACATCCCCGCCGCACGACAGCATTTCCCCTGCACTGAGGCTTGCCGAAATTTGAACGCACTTTTTAACCTTCAAATCGAGCAGCCAGCAGCTTCGTTGAGTTATCTCTCGGCTCTCTCGCCCTCTCTGCGATGCTGTGGCTCCACGCTGCTCGAGCTGCGCTGCCGACGTCGACAGAAGCCGACGACATGCGCAGAGCGAACGAAGCGCGCTCTCGGCTGCCCTCCCACGACACTTGCGCTTTGACGGCCTCTCGCTTCCAGCGCTCTCCGAACCGAACGAAGTTTAAGCCGTGGTTCTCGCGCTCGCCTGTAAACTCGCTGAGAGCTGTGGCCAGAGAGCAACAGTAGACTGTTAACAGCGATGTTACAGGCTCAGCATGTTTGGGGCGGGTTCCCCTTGCCATGTAGACTATTGAGCGACGCCTGTTAGCTAACAGTTCGCTCTCAACAGAGCGCGGCCACTTCACTCTCTGCTCTCTCGTTCTGCTTTTCCAGCGCGTCGGAACGCTTCGAAAATATTGCATGTATGCTCTTCGTCATTTCGAAATTCTCGCTCGTTGAGTTCGCTTCGTTGTCAGAGCCGCACGCCCGCGGCCGTCGTCGCGCAAACAAAACAAACCACGACACGCCGAGTGAAATTACAGCGTTCCAGCGTTACACCGTTACAGATTGCAGATTTACCGCTACTTCCGCGCCGCGTCCGCCTCCTTCGCGAGTGTCCCGTTCCGTTCCGATACAATTCGATTCGATTCGAGATTGGAGTTTTTGAGATTTAAGTTTTGCGTGTGCCACTAATAATACAACCCGAAGTTGCCGATTGCCAATTTTGTGATTGTGATTGCGATCGGACTCGCACAAATGATGGCCAAGTGAGAGGCAGAGCGAGCAGGCAAGCAGGCAACCAGCAGGCAGTGCAAAAGCCAGTGCCAGTGCAAAAGTGTTGATTGAGATTGGAAAATAAAGCGAAAGTAAATAGTAGTAAAGGACGGAGCGCAGCAGCCAGTTGGCGCATTTTCTCTTCCTACTCCCCCGCGGAGTCCTCTGTCGCCTCATCTGTTTCCGCCCGTCGCTGTCCGGCTGTCTGGCCCGCAAAAGCCGTCAAGATTAAGTTCTCCAAGCAGCACGCCCACCACGCCTACCGCCACACGGACAACATCTACGACGGTGGCACGGACACCGACGACGACGAATGTCCCCTGGACGCCACTGCCATGAATCCCTACGAGTATGAGTCGACGCTCGACTGCCGCGACGCTGGTGGCGGACACGGACACGGCCAGGGCCACGTCCAAGCCCACGGACACGGTATCGGCATCGGTCCGGGCACGCTCCCCATGAGCGCCCGACCCACGGCCCCCTCCGCCAGCAACGCCAGCAACAGTAGTGCCCACAGCAGCCAGACGCTGCAGCACCAGCACCAGAACCAGCACCAGAACCAGCTCCAGAACCAACAGAACCTGCAGGCCGCCCAGGCAGCAGCAGCAGCCCAGTCGTCGCACTACGACTACGAGTACCAGCACCTGCCGCACCGTCCACCGGACACGGCCAACAATACGGCGCAGCGGACACACGGAAGACAAGGTGAATGTCCTGATCCGGGGCGAGAGTTCTTAAGGGGATTCTCTATAATTAAGTACTAGGAGCTACAAGATATGTTCCTAGGACTTACGTATAACTCTCCTCAAGAGGAAATTCAGAAAAATAGAGATTTTCACTAACGAAAATGGCTTTAAAATTGTTCCCATGTAAATGGATTTGCAAACCAACAAAAATTCTAAGCAAACAAATATGAAGGTTTTGTATTTGATATGTTTAAGTTTTAGAATAAATATTAACATGCTCGTAACTTATTATATTTAGGGATATTGGAACAAAATTTCGACAATTGGCCATTACTTTCCTTTAAATTCGTTTAAAATAAAACCAAAGAATATTTCATGCAAAATCAAATTATTGGTCTGATAAAAAAAAAACATTAATTAATAACCCTTTTAATATTTTTCGATTATACCTAATCTGAAGATATCTTTAGGGAATTCCGACACTTGTTCAAGATAATGAAAATTATAGGACGTTGAAATTCAGAGACATTTATATATAACTATTTAAATTTCATTTTGAAGATATTTCTGTTGTTAAATTTGGGAAATTCGAAAAGTTTTGAGGGACAAATCAACATGTAACTACTATCTCCAATTGCGGCACTACCTTAAAGCAAATTGTCCCAATATTTAGTTACCAATTAGTCTTAAATTTGACTTCACTTTAAATTCGCCCCAGGATGACAAGAGAGAAGAGTCGCAATATTTATTTCCGAATTGCTTTATGTAAATAACAACACACATCACACTAAAGATTTCTGCTGGTTACAGTGGATGAAGATTCCCAGATTTTTTTATTATTAATTAGCAGAGTAAATTCGGGTTGAAAGAGGAAAAAAGTAATGGATATATTTGAGTGTTATCTGCTAGTCTAGTACCGACAATAAATGCGAGTCTTCTGCGTTTTAAATCGCTGGAAAAAGGGGAAGCGCCTGCAAGTTTGGGACAAGTTTGAACAAATTACCCTGCTTATCGCTGAATGCGGACAAACATTTTGCATAAATTAAACAAATTAAGGCGGCTGGGAGCACTCTCCCAGAGCTGGGATGGGAGTGGGTCGAGGCCTGACATTGAGCCCCGCTTCTGTGCTGTTTAGTATTTCATAATTTTTCCTTTTTCCGTCTGAGCGCGTTTTTCGCGATTTATCTGATTAATAAAGCGAGCCGCCCAACAATGGAGAGCCCACAACACAAAGCGCAACTGAAAAGGATACTCTACTCGCTGGCTGTCAGTCAGGAATTAGGGGAATCCCAGACGGAGTCGCATCCCTATTGAAGGACTCTAGCTTTCATAGGAAAAACGTGTTTTCTGTGCGGAGTTTGATTACAATTGCCGGTTTTACACATGGGGAAAATGCGATGTGATAGGATTTCATTTTTTGTAAATCTCATTTTGAAATAGGAACCAACAAACTAATTATATTATGTAGAATAGAAGGCAAGAAATTTGTCAAATATTGGAAAAGGGATACTATGGAAATTACTCCATTTTATTAGATCTTAGATCAAGTTAAATTCAGTGCTAATACTTATATTATTTGTCAATATTTATGTTCTTAACCGAAATAACTGAATATTTGTAGTTTGAAATCCATTCGGTTATAAATATTCGCCATTTCATTTCGCTGGTATTGAAAATATAATGATTTTCTTCGTATTATTGCCATCTGATTATAAACACCTTCCCAGCCGTCCAGTTGACAGCCAGTTTCCAGACCTATCCAAGATTTCCATCAATGGCAAGCCCTTCTTTCCAGCACAAGCCCACTAACCGCAAATACACGCTTCGACATGCTTCAGTTTTATTATTTCCGACTTTGCTTCTTGGCATTTGAACTCACACACACACACACGCACGCACTTGGAGCCGCACATAAAACGGAATTTACATAACTTTATTTCTGGCATTTCCTCTTTGTGCTTTTGCTGCTGCTCAGCCATGCTCCTCTTCCTCTGCCTCTCTCCCATACCTTTTCTCATTCATTTTTATCATCCCGCCGCCCCCTCTCTCTCTCCCTCTCTCCACCATATCCTTGTTCTTTTTCTTTTCTACGTTTTTGTGGTGTTATAAAAACAATTGCCAAACAATTGAAGCTTTGAAACGAAATAAAAAATCAAATGGAAATCGAACGGGAAGAAGAGGAGAGCATACGTGAGTGTGTGTGTGTGTGTGTGTTGTGTGTAAGCTACCTGGGAGAGGAGCGAAAAAATTGTAAATTTCCAACAACAAATAAATTTCGTAACTGGCAAACAATAAATTCCTGAGACCCAAAGACTTGAGAGAATTTCTTTTTCTGTTTTGGCGCAAGAAATGAAATTCAATAAAGTGGGCCAAAGGAGGGGATGCGATTGGGGCGAAGCTCGTAAATTTTCAACACTTCACCAGGCACCAGTTTTCCCGGTCCCAACGCCACCCTGCCTTTTCCTCTCCTCACTCTCCCTCCTCTTACATTCACTGTCATAAAATTGCCAAAAGCCAAGGCAGAAATAAGCAAAAAATGTTTGGCTGGAAAGCAGCGGAAAAATGCTTCTCTTTCCCCCCTTATTTTTGACGTGGCGTTGATGTGTGAAAATCTGTTTGGCAATAGGTAGGCAAAAAACATCGAATGTCTCAATGTTTGATTTGCCAGGCGCCAATTAGCCAAATTGGGCCAAACAAAGCTTCATTCTCTTTGCCACTTTGCATTATTAAAATAAAACCACAGAGCCAGGGCCCAGATGGCCTCCAAAGCCAATCGCAGTTGCAAAGCCGAAAGCGAAAAATAGCGAGTAACACGCAACTAATTTCGAAAATGGAAGCTCAACAAGGTCACCCTCCGAATCGGAATCGGAATCGGAATAGGAATTGGAATCCGATTTAGATTGGGTTCGGATCGGTGTCGGAAATTCACAGCCATTTCGATTTTCTCACACTGAGTTTTCCAGCACTCCAGCTCTCCAGCCCCAGCAAAGAGCGCAATATACGAGGAACGAGAACGGAAAATTATTTGTTTATGCCGCGCCCAATTAGTTTATGGCCCGCCCTAATGAGGCCACTTTGTTTATTTTTGTCTTGGCTACATTTTTGCAAAATAAAAAAAAGCTCCTTCTGTGCCTGTGCAACAATTTTATACATCTTAGCACTTGCTTGCGGCCCCAATAACCAAAAACAATTCCGTATTGTTTGGGTTTGGTTTGGACTGGTACGGGTGCGGTGGTGCGGTTGTTTCCCGAAGTGGTTCGATCTTGGCATGGGCATGTTTCAATAATTTTGTGCTTGCGGCCTGCCTGCTCCCACTTGATCTCTACGGAGATCGTGGAGTCGGCTATTTTTGGCGGCGGTCGGAATGGATTTTGTTTTTAGCAGGGGGCAATATTATAAATGGGCGGATAAGAGTATGTTTGAGTGAGTGCCGGGGCTTCCTGTGCGTCATAGACAGCAGACAATTGGAGGAGCTGAGTCAGCAGGAACCTTGGCGATCATTTATAATTGCAAATCACTGGGAAATTACTGAATTTCTCTTTAAAAATCAAATCTTCCGGTAAATATTTACTTTTGCAGAACAACTGCTGAAACTGTTCAAAACAATGATTTAATCAAAGAAATGTATTCTTGAATTTCAATTAATTTTAATCGAAAAGTTTACACTCATTAACTTTGAAGCTGTTCAATTCATCTGCATAAATATTTTGGAAGTGAACAAAGTATTTCAGATTTTCAACCCCTAAGGTATTTGCATAGTCCGCAATTGACATTTCCCTTTTTGAGCAGCATCCCATTGGTATCTGCGATACCATTTTCGGACTGAAAGCGGCTTCCGCTCGTTAATCTCCCCTGGAAGAGGCAGCTAAGCCGCTCATCGGCTAATCCTCAAAATCAACCTGAGAAAGGACCTCGGCCGGCGTTAGGCCCTTAATGACACCACAAAGCCCAGCTGTCATATTTGGAGAACTTGTTATGTGCGAGTCGAATAAAAAACTTTGCAATTCTGAATATGATTTGGCCCCGATGTCGTGGTTAGGTTTTTTTTGGAATCCCTGCAGGGCGTCAAAACAACATTTGTAAAATGTCTGCAAGGATTTTTGGTCCTTTGCTCCCGCTCTCCCTTTTCCGTTCACAACTGTCAATGTCAAGAGGAGAGCAGACTAGGCGCCGGCACCGAGCGAAATTCCAACTTATTACTTCCTGACAGCTGTCAAAAAATACGCAAACAACGACAGGAAAAACTATGCGTCGAAATGTGCGCAGAATTATGTAAATCAAAGCGATTTGTAGATGTAGCCGGGGCTACAAAGGGGGAAAAAGGAGTGGAAAAAGGTAGAACAGAAAAATTGACAGCGACGGGAAATTCAAAATGTCGAGAGCAGAAAGAGATGGTGGCTTTCCATCCAGCAGGGTGAAGCGGAATGCTGGGAAAATTACACGTAAACAGCAGGAGGCCTCTCAGTCTCTCTGTTCTTTCCTTCGTTTTCTTTTTTTGCGAAATAACACACAAAGGGAAGGAGCAGAAAAGGACACACAAAAGCCTTTAAGCCCACACACTCCAGAGAGGGGATACAGGCGATAATGATGCCGCAGCGCGTAGGACAACCGCAAATGAGCAAGCGAGGGAGAGGGAGAGGGCTAGGGAGGCAGGTAGATTATAGCTGGAAATTTGTTAGATGACCTGACCTGGCCTGCTAGGCAGTACCTGCTGTGGGGCACCTTCAACAGGCTCTCGCTCGCGCTCCCGCTACGTGCCCGTTCCCCGGTTGAGTTGCATCAGCTGCCTTCGTTTTCTCATTTCGGGATTAGTCCGGGGGAAACGAAGTCGAGTTTTCCCCTTTCTCCTTTCCCCCGGGTACAGCTCATTTGGTCTCAAGCCCATTCGCTCATATTATAATTTGATTTTCCCCTCCGACAAAGCCGCTTATGAATGCCAGAAGACTTCGATCCGAGTGGAGAGAAATTGAATCTTTTTGTGTGACTCAGAGTTACAGTCTGGTTCTGGTACTGGTACTGGTGCTATTCCTGAGTTCATTTCATACTTTGTAGGTAGCTAAAGTCTGGCTCTGTTTTATGACTGTTTTGTAGCATAACATTTTGTTGAAATCCCACATTGTCTCGCTCATGTAGCACGTCTCTTGGCCCGACTGATGATTGTTGTTTACTGTAATTGCTGCACAATTGCTGATGCGGGGAAAAAAGTCCTGCCCGTCCAGCCCGTCCTGCCCGTCCTGTCCTTCCACCCACTCCACTCATTCGGCAAAGAAATATTCACGCAAAAACCATAAAAAATATGAGAATGCTATTTGGCTTTTTGTACTTCTCGCTCGCTCGCTTTTATTGTCGAACATTAAATTTATTATTTTTTATAGAATGTTTCACAACTGAATGCAAATTCTGGGACCCCTCCCGCCGCCGATCTTTACGAGCACTTTACATATTTTTTGCAGCTCTGCTTTTCAGCGAGCGCTCTGCGTTGCTTCTTAATTGCATCAACCAGAGCAACGCTGAGGGGGTGGCACCGGCACAAAGGGTTGCCTGCCGCCCCCGAGGGTCTGTTGTAGAAGGGCCATAAAAATTATGCTTCTGGGTTTTCCAGAAGCTGTAAAAACTAAGCGTAATGACAAATTTTGTGGCCGCCGTTGATGGGGTTTGCGATGAACTCGAGTCGAGTCAGAGACAGGCTCACAGATGTGAGAATTGCTGGGAGGAGATCCTCAACTGATAACCGGGATGCACTTGTCTCCCCATCTCAGTCATCGCCATAGGCCACTCCCATCTCCCACCTCTCAGCGATGACTTCCGCGGTATTCCGGGACTCGGTACTCGGCACTCGGCTGCAGCTGTCACTATCGCTAATAAAATATCTGAGACTCTATAAATACTTTGACCATAATGTGTGCCACTTGAATGGAACGCAACTCAACTCAACTCAGTACAGCAGCCTGGGACGTTGAAAGATTTCATTTATCAGCGGGACGGAAGTGCTCAATGGCAGTCCACAGAAGCACTCGGCTATATGCTGGAACTTTTGACCGCACATTATATATAGTATGTGGTATGTGTACATTATGTGTTTGAGTACATGGACAGTTGGTCGTGTAATAAACCGAAAACAAATCGCATTGCAAAAGACAAAACCGATCTTTTAATGCCTCGAAATGTGGCGTCTCAAAGCGGCTTACGGCCAGAAATTAGGCAGCAGAGATAAGGGTGAGGGGCGGTCGTCCAAGATTGGAGACATCTGCCGGCGCACTAAAAACACAAACTCCAATAAAATTTTGGCAGGACACGGCCAAATCAGTCTACGGGACATTTCGTCATTAGGAGCGAATGCGATAAAAACAGCCAAACAGCGTTAGCCTTATCACACAGAACGAAAAGGGAAAACCAAAAAAAAAAGAAAACAACATCAGCGGGAAGCGGGGCAAAGTAAATCTCGGAAAATGATTTTCATTTTATGCCGCTGCGCGGCCGAATGAGGAAAATCCAGCAAACAAAGCAGAGCAAAGCAAAGCAAAGCAAGAGAAACGATAACAATAAAATAAAATTTAAGATACATTGGAGACCAAAACAAATAGGCAGCGAAATAGGAGAGATACAAAGATGGGAAGATACAAAGTAGGGAAAATGTCGCAGCTGTACCACTGCAGGGCAAGGGAAGTGAAGGGAAAGAGCGAGAGAGCCACCACATTGAGCAGGATATCTCTCGCTCCTACACGGCTCAATGCGGCCCTTGAAGTAGTTTCGGTGCGAAAAATAATTTACGTTGGAATACCAAGGGACGGGATGCGGGGAAGCAGCAGGCAAAGGAAGTGAGTGTGGTATGGAGTGGATTCATCAAACAGACCAGATCCAGTGCTAGATAAGACTACGGACTAAGCGTAATTGCGAGGAGGTTCTCCCTCTCCCTCGTCCTCTCCCTCTTCCTGTTCTCAGTTGCTCTATCCCATCTCGATGGAAAGCGGGTTTTCCGTAGCGCACCATAATCGTCGCGCGGCAGAAGTATCTCTAAGATACTCCACGCTAATGGAAATTTTATGATAGTTGCGTTGACAATTTTTATGCAACCGAAATAAAAGCCAAGACAAGAGAACACAAACACCAAGAGTATCTTTTCGAGTCATGCATTAGGCGCCTGCATAGAGACATAGATACGCTCACCACCTCCAGGCCAGATACATTTGTACGCACAATAAAGCGATGGTGATGGTGATGGTGAAGCAGCGGGGGCAGCGGACAACGACCGCACATTTTTAGCACATTTTCAGGATATCGGCTTACAGTGGCCCAGAAGAGAACAGCCGGGAGCGGCAACAGGACTTCGCGTCAGGTTACAGGACAGGCCTCGTCCTGCTCCTGCCCCTGCTCCTGCTCCTCCTCCTCCTCCTTTTTTAAGGCATTTCTGTGCATATCGTATGACCTGCACGCCCACCCTCGTGGCGAGAGCCTAATGAAAGGACTTCAGTGTCCAACAAAAGGAACACCAGCATGCGGGTGTCGAAACTGTTCGAGAGTCGTAAAAAATAATAATAGTTAGCCGACCGAAGGCCCGAAACAGGTCTCGTCCCTCTCGCTCGCGCAGCGGCACTCTGTCCCTTTCCCGCCGTGTGGCTATCAATGTTTAAATGTTGTTGAATGTTTTTATTTGATTAGCGTTTGCTACGTGCCGCATTCTTCATTCCTTCTCTCCCGCTTTCAGCTTTGTTTGTGCGTCTTGTGCATTTTCATTTTCCAAACAGATTTTTTCTTGGCTCTTCGGCGCTGACCCTGATGGAGATTTCACTCCCCGAATGAATCTCTCCTCATCATCATCGCTCGACTGCTAAGATTAATTGTGTAAGCGTACATTTTTTAATTTCGTGGAAATAATGCTCAGCTCAGCGTTCAGTGGAAGCGAAAACATTTCGGAATTTTCTCATTTTGTTGGCTCAGAGGGGCTCTGGGCAATTTGTTCGTGATTTGCCTAGGGACCCAACTGTGGTGTGGGGGGTACTTTATACGCTTTTGACTATTGGAAATGTTCACTAATAAATTTGTTTTTCCTTCTCTTGCAGGTGAGTAACTGTTGATTTGATGAAATTTTATAAATTCTTGGTGGTAAGTGAACCGAAAAAATCGTTTCTTCGGCCTGGCAAAAGAACTCGAAATGAGTTCCTAAACTTTGAACGCATAAAATTTGGTTTGGAACTTTTTAAACTTTGTCCATGTGACTTCTATTATCTTGTAGCAGATTAGAAATTGTATGTGGGAGAAATGTACTTTTTGTACTCACAAAAGGATGCTCTTGTTTTTCTGAAAGTGAAATTACCTCACACGTAAATCAGGCTCCATTTGTACTTATTTAATTGTGCCACAGGAGGTGGGACGCCGCTAAGCTGGAAAAGTGAAAACCTTTGTGCTGGGGTTTCGCTTGCTGCCTTATTGCTCTGCACACAATTCATTTGATGTGTGCCAAGGCTGGGCATGGGCATATGACGCATTCGCCGAGAATCTGTCTGAGAATGGGAGCCTGGCTCGGAATCAGACAATGGCACCCCTTTGTCAGGTGCTAGTAGAGAGCAAAGTGGGAGGCCGTACAAAAGATTTCCTCCACCAACTTCGCCAGCTTTTCCGCCTTATGGGGTTTCTCACAATGATTTACTCTAACTCTTTTCTCGATTCCTTTTGCTTTGCGACTCTTGGCGAAAAGTTTTGGCCAACTATTTTCATGCACTTGGCTCCGTGGGGAAAGTTTTCAAGCAGAGGGAAAATACTTGTTCAGCCCTGACAGTTTTCATTTGATTGTTTTCTTTTCATTTTCGGTTTGGCCATCAATAAGTGGAGATGGCCATAATAACTTTTTTTTTTGCCAAATCGCACACAAGCATATGGGAATTTTCGTGGCCGAATCTGATGGAATCTCTCTCTACTGGTTGTCTTCATGCATTTAAAATCCACTTGAAGTTGCGTATAACTTTTCCAGCATTTCGCCTGCCTTTTAATAAATTCAAGAACACATCGAAGGCAGCATCCCCAGGAAGAGAACAAGAAAAAAGTAATAAAATATTAATGAAATTCCAAACACTTCGTCGTGTGGAGAGACGAGGAGGGGGTGCAGGGCGAACTCCTCTCGGTTTGTCGTGCCCCTTCCTTCCTTCCGTCCTTTCACCTGGATGGCACCTGGAGAGCCATTTTTTGTTGTTCTTGCTTACGCTAACAAAGCACGCACCGAACGAGAGGCAGGAATCCGGGAGGGACGGGGGGATAGACGCCGTTGGTGGCCACTTCCGTTGGACGGCGGGGCGGATTGAGTGGGACAGGAGTTGGTCATGATTTCGCACCTCGAAGCGATGTCTCCTCATGGAGAAAGATGGATGATGGCCAGAGTGCGAGGCGATGCTCTGCTCTGCTCTCTGCGCTTGCTCTTCCCATTCGATTCGATTCTAGCATTCTAACATCCACATATGCAAACCGATGAGAAATTTAATAGAATTTTCTCTCCGACAAACAAACAAACAAATGCAACAATTTGCGGTCGAGGGAAAAAAGCAAGCTGGAGAACTAAAATAAAATTGCAATTGAAACATGCGAACTTACAAAAGACAACCCCCCGCCCGCCCTCCTCCCGATGTCAGCATTGAAGTTCTATGCCAAATTGAATTTGCCCGAAACTACAAAACAAAAAAAAAAAAAAAAAAAAAAAGAAACCGAGAGGAGTGGGAGTGGGGTCGGAACGAGGAGGAAGGCCAAAAGTAGATGAAATTGATTTTAAAAAGCAAGCGAAGGAATGAAATGAGGACTGGCAGTGGCAGGAGGAAGGGCAAGGGCGGCGGAGTCAAGGGGCTGGGACGCAACTGCTGCGGCGGCACGAAAAACAAATTAAAGTAAATTCCCCAATTTCATTTTGCGGCAACAAAGTAGAAAAAAATAAGAACAACAATAGACCGAACCCCGAAAACAGAAGGAAACGCAGCAAGCAAAACAATTGCATTTGTTAGCTGAACAAAGCATGTGGATCTGAAACAGGGGAATAGAATTTTCCGAGCAGAACTTTCCGCTTGGAATTTACCGAAACGCTACGCAGCACAGCGAATGAACGTCCTTGGAAGAACTTTTAATGACATTCTCTTAGATCATCATAAGATAAACCAAATTCTAGATCTAATGGGGAGTTGTGCTCGCAGGCTCCTTCGTATCCATTAGCATATAGTTGAGTGTAACTTGAATGCAACCTGTATCAGCTCCATAAACTATATAAACTGCCAAACAAACTTTCGACTTTTACTTGGACTTTAATAAAGTGTGAAAATGCCCCGAGATGAAGTTTTAGTTTTGGCCCTGAAAATCGATGGAGTGGCTAGTACGAGTACGAGTAGCAAGCAGGGCAGCTGCGGCGACGTATTTCATAAATTTTTCAGCGTTGGAAATGTTATTTATATTTCATGGCGAACGAAAAATGGAAAGAGCCGAAATAAAAAAGGCTAAATAAAAAACGGAAACTTTGGCGCAGCACGAACGACTACAAATCGTGCGTACTGGCCACCAGGAGAGGTGCAGATGAAGAGGCACGAAAATCGAGGAAAACTTTTATGCTTGGTCTTGGTATTGGGCCCTGGGCCAGCCAGCGAAGCCGGCGAAGTCATCGTCCAAGAGCGCTTTACGGCTTCGTTTATTACGTGTGAAAAGTGTGAAAAGACCAAGGACAAGGCGGGAGCGGTTGCAGGGGTTGGGTAGCTGAGCGAATCCTGCGACAATTTCTCCAGCATCATCATGTTGGGGCAGGACACGTGCTCAAATGGCCCGAAAGCTGTGCCCAAATGCGATTTTCTATAGAATATTTTGCGATTTCGATTTTTATGCCTTTTGTCACTTGAGTGGAAAAGTCAGGGCAAGTCAAAAGGAAGATTTCCTAGAATTTCCATTGCGCAGCGCTAAATTTCTAATTATTGTTTCCACTGGGTAAATATAAATACTCGGCTTGCCACGCGACTTTGTCTGACCAGTTTCATAAATAAACGGCACAGACACGTGCCCCATTCCAGCTATTGACCTTTTGGGGGGTGTTGGTGGGTGGGTGGGTGGATGGATGGACTGACACCTGCCCGTTTCCAGCTGGAGTTGACCTGGCCCAACAATTAGGGCCGACATGCAACTTTTGTCTCGAATTCAGACTGCCTGCCTGATAAATTTATAGCTGTACGAATTTGTCCAACAACTTCAATTTAATTATACCAATGAAACGAAACATTTAATTTGTTTCGTACACTTGTCCACCTCCCTGTTCCCCCCTCCCTCTTCGACGTGTGGGGTCTATAATTAGCGTCTGGTTTGGCTTCCGAATTGGAGCTGAGAGGGCCGCTGGACTGTTCTCCGAGTGCTAATTGGAGGAAGCGCCGAATGCTGTTGGAAGTGACAATTACTCGGACATGTCAGGGCAGGGACCGGGATCAGGTGTCAGGGGTCATCAGGAGGGTGGCCACTCAATGCTGACCATTCATAGATTTACGCAAATATTGACATATCAATTAATATGTGAAAAAAAAAATGTTTCGCTGCATCGAACCCCCCTTTTCTTGGGAGCCTGCATAATGCTAATTGAAATTTGCGGTTTGGGCGGTATATACATACTATATGTGCGTACAAACGGTATATAGAATGCATATAAACTGATTGGGTTTCAGTTTCGTGGCTGCCTTGTGGTCAACCCAAAAAGCCGCGTGAGAAAATCAAGAGCGATTGCACATCTTAAAGATGCAAATTACACGGAAACGCCAGAAATGCTTTGTCGGAATTTAATATCAGACGAAACCACAGCAATTAAGGTTGGAATAAAATTGTACAAGCTTAAAGTCCCAAGAGAGACAACAAGATTTTTCGATAGGA
This sequence comes from Drosophila setifemur, assembly GCA_021224005.1. Classification (NCBI taxonomy): domain Eukaryota; kingdom Metazoa; phylum Arthropoda; class Insecta; order Diptera; family Drosophilidae; genus Drosophila; species Drosophila setifemur. Next base: position 1,755,125 of record JAJJHY010008789.1, on the reverse strand, counting down.
TATTTGTTTTCTAAGGATTTTCCCCAGCTGCCATCCTGTTATCCCTTTTCCGTCATAAACAAGTATTTTCATTGCCGAAACACAAGGCCCACAGTGGAAATGTCAACATAAAATGCGACAGCCAAGCAGAATCAGAATGAGACGGAGCAAGACAAAAAAAAAAAAACAAAAAGAAAATAACAAAAAGCGTAGAAATCTGCGCGGAAAATATGAAAATATCTTGCTGCCAGGTTTGTTTGCTCCTCTTGTTAGATCCGCACATATATGGAGAAGGCAATACATAAATAAGATAAATAAAAATTAACATAGACAACACATCCACGCGATGGAGGAGATGGAAGAGATGGGAGCGGATTGCGGGCAGCGGGTAGCGGGTGTGTGTGAAAATCAGCGCCACATAAATATATAACGTGAAATGAGACAAAGCCAAGGGGCGATAGATATTGTCAAATTTTGCCCTGAATTTTATTTGCTTTCGTATGCTTTCCTTCTGCCAAGAGGGGACCGAGAGAGATCTGGAGGTGTTTGCCTTTGAGTTATAAAAATACGAGACACATGCAAATTATGATTAGCTCGGGAGGTGCTTCTGTCCTCCTCCTCCTCCTCCTCGCAAGCTGTCCCTTATGGGAGAGTGCATATTGGGCGACCAGCGAGGCGAGGAAGATGAATATGGAAATAAAACCGAATATATATATTTATTTATTTTGACTCTTAAAACTTTATTGACTTGGGCAGCGGGGACAGATTGGGTAACAGATACTACTGACTGGGGAGGAACACAGGTGGGAGAACCTGGTCCCAGGAGAACGGTTGTGGGACAAATTTTAATTACTTGTGAAATTTGAATTTTGTGGCTGAATGGTATTTATAAATGATTCACGATGGGTGGGGGGTCGACCTATGTGGGGCATTCTTGGTTGAAACATTTCCAAAGAAACAAGTAAATAGGACTGCTCTACCTGGAAACATAACTTCTTTTATTCCATACTTAATAATATAGGGGAGGGGGATGGAAAGGGGAAAACTCCTACAAATGTAGGGCCTTGCCCGACTAATTGACTTGTCGACCGGCCGTAACAACCCCCTGCAT